>OX276439.1:6000000-6600000 GCA_946251915.1 Abrostola triplasia
TTAAGCTCAATGATATTTCTAAATATGGACGGTAATAGACTCTCCAAAAGTAGAAAGTAAAATGTACCTAATTAACTTACCTTAATTCCGTTCATCTCTTTTTTACTACAGATAATTACGTCCCGCTGTCCTACGTCCACGTGTCATCTGATACGGCGTGACATTCCAATATTGATGCGATGGAATGTTGCGTAGGTAACATATTATTACTTATTGTATATCATTGTTGATGCTATAAGTAGGATAATCGATATCGGACTGCCTCTATATATCAGCACGAACACGAGTACCTGGGTTCAAATCCCGGGTCGGCCAGTGTTATAGGGTTTTCCACTTAGTAATTCTCAGTAGCTGCACGGAGTCTGGATTTAAGCCCAGTTGATGGCTGGCTCCCTATTACCTATACTGGGACCTAAAACATAACTGTTCACCTCTGCCTACCCCTTTAGGGAATTCAGGCGTGATGTTGTTATTCAATAAATATTTTGTATTACCTCATTCATGCAATTGAAGCTGTTTTAGTTCAGAATGAGTACCTAATATTTCATGCCTGCAACCCACCTTAGTTGTGCAATACACCTCTATAATTTATACATGTAAAGTATTCCTAAAATACAGCCGGGTGAAAAGGTACCCCAGAATATAGGTGAGAGGACACGTGGCCTTTGTTGTATGGCTACCCACACCTACGCCGTCATGTCACTAAATAAAGGAAATACTTGAGAAAGGAATATCGATCGTCCGTCTCTCACTACTTTTGGAGTTACGGCTTTCGGAAAATGAGACATGTCAAGTTACATAGTAAAGCCGCCATAAAAAAGGTATTTTTTAATGTCGAACGCGGAGAGTACTTCTGTAGAAGAGCTGCCAGTCGACACACAAGGTCTCAATACTATAGCAGTTTGCCGAGAAATAATCACTGATAGCCGGAATGGTATGTTCGTTACACTGCAAGACATAGGTCGCAAGTTCCCGGTACGCAGCTATAGATTTTTGAATTCATGTGCGTACTATAAATTAGTTATCAGTTGCTAAAGACGGTAAAGAAAAACATCGTGAGGAAACCAGCACAACTGAGAGATTTTCCAACGGTGTGTAAAGCCAAGTTAGAGGCCTAAACACTGACACCATGTTGTTCATTAACCATACTGTAAAAAGAAGAAGAAAGCTAGCGAATGTTGGATTTTCTCGAAAACGGTTTAGTTCTACTGAAACCTTTTATATACGTCGAGGTATTTTCGAAATTTTTATTTTGCTTATGTTTGGGTAAATCTACTACAATACATTTAATTTATCTAAACAGTAAGGACATACATACGTCTGCAAATGTGTAAAACATTTAAATTAAGTCATTAAGTCTAGCTAGACGTAAATTAATATAGCTTTAATTACCTTAAAACAATATTACATTCGAATGTGAAACGAGAACAAATATTAAAATATAATACATAGTTATACAATTCTTCGTATTTATTGCAGTAAATATGATATTAAATTATAATAGAAAGAGAAGGTGCCTACAAATCATTGTTATCGAGTTTTCCTGGAGTAGGTTTGTGTCACTCCATAACTCAGCGATGTGAGCGGATATCCTGAATGCGTCAGAACACACGACAGGACTGAAATATTAAACCCACACAAACAGGGTTGATAAAATTATTAAAACTATTTTATATGTTTACTATAGAAGACCTTACATACCGCTAAAGGACATATCTATCATAAAATCACGACTGTATTCCTCGAAAGTACACCCTAATTTCGCCAGTAATAATATATGTTATGTAGGTCCCAATGTAATAGGAGGTGAGCCTATTACCATCGACCGGGCACAAATTCAGACTCGTGTGCTGCTACGAGTACTGAGAATCACCTAATGGAAAAACCCAGTTAGACTTGCCCGGGACCCGGGACCTCGTGCTCAGCAATCGCGCTTAGCGACCACTAGACTAATGAAGCAGACTAAAAGACGTAATTAAACATCCTTTTTTATGTAATCGACATCAAAAAAATATTTTTTGTTTTATTACAAATAGTATCTGTATGCGAATTAAGTCTGTGCTAACAGCGAGATAGAGGCGCTCCATGATTTTGCGTCACAAAACGATGTTGACAGCATTTCGCCGACGAGCGGCGCGACGCGTCCTTTTATGGGCGCCAATACATGGCGATGAATCGCAGCGATCAATCGCTTCAAAATTGCCGGCACACGACTGCGACCGGTCGCTGCAATCATATTCTTCTTTGAAACGGAACAAAAGTGACGTGATATTCAAGATTGCTTTATTTCGTTGCGATCTGCGATATCACATGCGATAAAGTAAATTGCGCTTCAATGTGCCGACCTGATTAGCGCAGTGGCTAAGCGATTGGACTGCTGCACTAAGGGTTGCGGGTTCGATTCCCGCACGGGGCAAAACTTTGTGCGAACCACAGATGTTTGTCCCGAGTCTGGGTGTTTGTGTATGTGAATATTTCATGTTTGTGAAACGCACCTACGATACAGGAGAAATTCCTAGTGTGGGGCGACGTTTTATAAAAAAAAAAAAAAAAAAAAAACAAAAAGTTGGCATACACGTACGATCCGTCGCTACGATAGGTGTGTTGCTGCGATCCATCGCCTCGTGTAAAGCGCACTTAAACTGCATTTTCCGCAGCGAAAACCCCACTAAGTAGAAGCTCAACACAACTCAAGTCGGTCTTCTTACAATTTTCTGCCTGTTACATGAACTGATGAGAGGCGTTTCTGATGTAAAACGCTGCCTTTAATAATTTTAGGAAAAAGAACTGTTTCTTACTTGATAATACTGCTTATATTTAGATAATTTTCCTTAGCATCTCGTTAGTAATCCCGAAGTTGTAGGTATACCCTCTTATCTTCGCACTTTCTATACAACTGGAAACCCTGATTTCTGACTACCTAAGCGCTAAGCGTTCCGTTATGCATACTGTATGTAAATAACAATTTTTGTCCATCTATTAAAGTTAAGTACTAGAGTAATTTTAGCAATCTCTGTCTTCTTCCTTATATATCTTTAACACACCACAGAATATATAGAGTTATTTCCCTACTTAATATAAATATGTTCAAGTAACAAATTACAGAAATTCATATGAATACATGTTGAAATTGTTGGATAGTAGTTTTTTACGTTGAACGGTTAGACAGACGGTTCGAAAGTTTAGTCATAATGAAGTTGCTGTGATAAGCAAACTCATTGTGGACTCGTTTACATGTGTGCAGACAGCACACACCACAGGTACAGTAAATATGAAGATTAATGTGAATTATTAGAGACTAAATGCAGATTATTAAAGTTATATTATGCAACATCCCTACTAATATTATAAATGATGGTTGTTTGTTACTCTTTCACGTAAAAACTACTGAATGGATTTTAATGAAATTTCATATGGAGGTAGCTAACACCCTGGATTAACACATAAGCTACTTTTTATCCCGAAAAAATATAGCGGGTAACACTGCGGGGTGCAGCTAGTATGTATATAAATTATTCGTAACATTTAAGAATTGCTGCATGTCTTATGGACTCCTTGATTTGATATTTATTTTTGTAGATATGATCGCATTTGGCTATCAAAGAGTGCAGGGAGTTTGAACCTCAGATATAAATTATTGACTTTTAATCTAGAAACACATATAAACGTGTAAGCTTGTATTCACAACAGTAATGTCGCGACCTTAAACGTTTTACCAAAACTCATTCGCTCAGGGGATTCAACGAAAACGAAATAGGTACACGGAATGAGAAAATATTCGATTTCGAACACCACATCATCCAATCAACAACTTAGCGGGTCTGTGTAAATACATTACTTGTGATGTGTCGCATCCGCAGAAATCTGCCTCGAGGCTTCTCGAGAGAGCTCCTACGCGCGCCCCTCTGATTGCCTTTTTTATTGCTTCGCTTTCATACCGTATTTCATCTTAACCTTTTTTGTTCCTATAATTAGACTCCTTACGTTTTTTGAATTGATATTATTCATTAAAGATTTATCGTTATTGACTATATTTAAATGTTTAAGGGTTCACAGACGGTTAAACTTTAACCACGCTGCTCGATCGGTCCGGATCTGTGTAGAAGGGGGTTCGCTCCGTGCGTCGCATAGCACATCAAGGGTAGGGAGGGGTCACGCACGGAAGGATCACCCAAAGACATTGGTGACTCGAAGTTAGACTTTCATCCCTAGATCAATCTTACCGAGTATTACCCAGTTACTGAATTTTGGAAGGCAGGCAGGCAGTCGCTTCATGAAGCATCCAACTGCATCATGTAGGACTGAAAGATGACCACATAGTTGCCGACTATTAAAAAAATGAAGACCTTAGTCTTTATTTTGTGTGATGTGTGTGCCAACCGATAACTTTTTCATGCATCCTTGGTACCCCTGAATTACAAGACGAAACAAAGGGTCTGACAATTTACGTAAATATTTAAAGGAGTGTACGCGCGAGCATGGTGGATAAGGAATTTCTCTGTCTGTTCCATTCTAATCATGAATCTACATATTTGTTTAAAAAATCCTAAATACATATTTGTACAGCGTTTGTACCTATTTGAGTAGCTATAATTTGAAACCGGGTACCTCCATGGTCTTAATTATAATAATCCTTTGACATCCCGAAGGACGTGTTTTATCATCCCTTATTATAAACGTGAAAGCAGTTGTTTAAATAGTTATATGGATCAAATTTAGGTGATATATAAACAGAACATAATGTATTATATTATATTCTATAATTAGCACCTTAGGTAGTAGGTACCTACATAACATACGTATTATACGCACTAGAAGCTCAAATTGTCCCCTTCGGTAACAGTTATAGTTCTCTAGTGAGTACGCGTCTTGAAAAGCATTGGGAAACAAAACACAAACAAGTAAGATTGTCGGTCGGTATGTCGCGCGGGCAGCGGGTAACAATGATTAATACTAGTTTCGCAATCTTTGAACCTGCTACCGCATTTTGTAATATCACTTTGGTAACGAGTTATTGTAGTTGATTAACGGGCGTTATGGGGAATAGTTTCTGCTGACGCTGCAAAATTTTATTGATCCAGTCTCTATTACCGCATGCACTCTATTGTTTGTGGTTTTAGATATAGATGTTTTTTGTAATTATCCTTTTTGGATCTATAAAAAATAACAATTTATTTATACTTTCCAGAATATATAACATCATATTTATAAGTTTTTTAAACTTCAACGAAATAAGTAGTTAGGTACCTACCAAGTACGAATATACTCCTTATGTGAAGTCAGGGTTGCGAGGTCTCAACCCTTGTCTTTTCCGCTGAAAAGAAACAATATAATGGGACAGGAGTTCATTGATCCCGGCTAGTATATACAACACGGAGCCGACACCTATGTAGTTGTAGGTACTATTAGTTTATCTAGGTTTACAGACCAACACATATGTGTGAAAATACTTGCGTTTTATATAGGCGGGTTGTTGCCCCATTTGTTCAATGAACTGCTATTTTTTTCCGTATTTAACCAATAAATCCCCGTTTCGTCTCCCGTTACGATGACATAAACATTTCAACGGCCATGTCTGTCTCTGTTCAGATACGAGTGAGTATGACCAGTAGTGAAATAGCAATGTATTCCTCATGCTGCAAGATATTTGTTTAGTATAAACGGTAGTAGGTTCATCTGATATTATTTAGTACCTATGTGTTAAAGGTACCAACTACACAGGAGAAAAGCTCTAGTTTACCATGATATCCAAGTGCAATAATAAATCTTACCATTACACGTTGTCTTTTAATTTTGTCCTTTTATCGCCGCCTGCCTCGACTGCCTCGTTGGTCTAGTGGTCGCTAAGCACGAGGTCCTGGGTTCGAATCCCGGGTCGGGCAAAGTGTTATTGGGTTTTTCCATTAGGCAATTCTCAGTAGCAGCACGGAGTCCGGATTTGGGCCCGGTTGATGGCAATAGGCTCGCCCCCTTTTACATTGGGACCTAAAACATAACCGGCGAAATATGGGTGTACCTACTATATGTGCACCTCTGCCTACCCCTTCGGAGAATACAAGCGTGATGTTATGTTTTTATCGCCGCCTTCTTTATAGTTGGCCTAACACCTAACAGACCGTTTTCTTAAGTGACCTCAGTTGTCAGACATTATTTAAATACCTCGGAGAGAAACGCGAGAACAGCGGCCATATTTTAAAATGAAGAACGCCTTACAATGCTCAGCAGTAGTGCTTCAAAGCTTAAAATCATTTCGAAAGCGAGCACTGCACTTGTACGGACCCGCAGACTGGGTTACCTATAAAACTACCTATAAATTGTAGGTATACATTTCAGCTATTGTATTTTGAACGGAACTGGAATTTAACTGAACTATTAGTTTACTTTGTAAAAATTGTACGCAGAGTATCAGAAGCATATTTCAGTTATAAATAAATACATTTTATTTTATTCGGTATTCTGTAAATAAATGATGGCGCGTCCTTTTTTTCATTTGGTCCTGAGACAATATTTGTATGGCGTTCAAATGTTTTGCAACGTTGTAAAATATTTTAAAATATTTGGTGGATTATTATAGAAGTACGGTCAAAGGTACTTGTTTAACTGAGCTGAAATAAAACCGACTGCTTGATCGTCTCTTATCGTTTGGTGAACAACCTGGTGAGAGTTTGAACTGCCCGAAATGGCTTTACACACAGTTAAAAAATCTCTGGTATGCCGGTTTCCTCACGATGTCTCCTTCACCGTTTTGAGCAACTGGTAACTAATTTATAATACGCGCATGAATTCTAAAAGACATTGCTGCCTTCCAGGGGTTGAACTGGCGACCTTCGAATTGGCAGTCCAAAGGTCACCACTCGGCTATCAGTGCTTATCTTGGTGCGTAGCGTGTACTTTGAGAGGGACTTGTTAAGTTAAAACCAAATAGTAATACATCAATGGCATCAATCTTATTCCCAATATTTTTATCATATACCCTTACAACATACGTAGACGTGAAAAAAATGTGTTTAATTTACGAGATATATTTACGCAAGTTTCAATTTAGTAATAGTATCCTACCTTAAAACGCAAAAGCCATTCTCCTGCACCATTGTCAGCCTCCATTGTGGTTACAAAAAGGATTCTTTCCCGTGAACAAGTGCACCGACACGGCAGCGGGCGACGCCAGGTCCCACTAACCAAAACGAGTATCCAAGTACCGCACTCTACATTACGAACAATCTTTGCGAAAGCTAACGACAGTTCGAATGACCGCGTTCGTACTCGGAAAACTTATGGCACAGAAATTAAAATGATGTTATCGGAACTTTGTGAACTGAAACCTTCATTTGAAAGGCCAAAATGATGGACTAATACTAGACTATTCGATAGTCCAGTATTATTTGGTTTCACGGTTAAAATTGTGCTTTTTGAGATGTATTTTTATTGAGTACGTCTTGTAGAGAATTAAAATTAAGATAAGAACTGCTGGGTGAAAAGGCTTTTGTATTTTCCTATTAGTACTTTTATTTCACTGTTAGTCCTTTCAATATAATAAAGGTACATTAAGCTGATTGAAAAGCTAGCTAGTTAGTTGCTTACTTACTACTCCTGAATGAATAACTTGGTTGGAAACGTGAGGTAACATAATTTTAAGTATAATCCTACTAATCCTACTTCCTACTTCCTACTAATATTATAAATGTGAAAGTTTGTGAGTATGGATGTGTGGATGTTTGTTACTCTTTCACGCATAAACGGCTGGACCGATTTGGTTGAAATTTGGTATGTAGATAGGTTATACCCTGGATTAACATATAGGCTACTTTTTATCCCGAAAAAATGTAGCGGGTAACACCGCGGGGCGCAGCTAGTAAATAATAAATTCATTTAGTATGTGTGTGATATCAACGCAATTCTCAGCATTTCTGTTCCCATAGCCATAGTCACTTAATAAATAAGTTTATTTTTACTCTCACAGCTTTATATCCTCTCACGACTACGTCAGTAAATTACTTAGTAGCAAAACGAAAAGAACAGTATAAAATCCTTTGCTAGGATATACAGCTCTGACATTTACGTGAGTATGGGCAAAGTGAGTATAAAAAAGGAACTCGTGTAATGTTATTTTCACAACTACATATGAGATTACTGCAGAGAGCTTGAAAAAACAACGGAAACTGCACGGGGATGTTAGAAAACCCCATTCTCGGAAATTCGGTGTCATTTCCCCAAAAGCATTTGCTCATATGCTCATGCTCTTTAATTACGCTGTATATCAAAAATTCAGTCCGTCGCCACGTGCCACCCAACGAACCGCAAACAAAGACAAATCGGGGAAATTTTCAATCTCATTAAGTTTTCATTTGATTGCTTTCGGTTGTGATCCGTAATTCCAGCACAAACCGACCTGGTAACCGACTCTTGTTAAGGGAAACGTTTGACTTTGATGTTCTCGATGTCAGACAAGGAAGACCTTTTGTACAAAAGGGAAGCCTTGTTGTAACGGAATCGTTAAATTGGATCCAAACGAATCAATGAGGGACCCGATACATGTTTTAGTGCCTTAATGTATAAGGAAATGTGATTTGGCACTCCTTGTAATACTTATATATCAGTATCCCCTTCCCTCCGGATATCTGAAGTGCTCAGACGTGTTTCTAGTTATCATATTTTTAAATTTTCCATTAATTATACAAAATTAAATCGAAATAAATAATAGGAGCGCATACTTATTGAAGAGCGTATAGTATCGGTGACTCTCTGGCGGGTTTGTGAATTGACAGTACTCCGGACCGTCCACACTACGCACGGCGACGCAGCGACACGCCTACAACTACAACTCATTCAAGCTTTCTACGCCATAGTGAGCGAACAAAGACGCGAGCGTAAGTGTGACAAAGAAGTCTAAAACGTGAGTAAAGGACATTCATTAATTAACTGACGGAGGTCAACTTATAATTGACGGAAAGCATATTTGTTCTAAACGATCGATCGCCACCATTATAAGCTGAACCCCGGAACAATTTAAGCGCACAAACGTTCTTCTATTGCTGGGAGCCTGGTACTTTAAACGTCGTTACTTTGCAAAAATAATGCCTTTAAATCGCACTCCGCCGTGTACATCTCCGGCCCCGACTCCCGCTGCGACACCACTGCTCGTCACTTCGGAACAGGCGCTACCATCCTTAAGTTCCTCCGAACCCAATCTTAACCTCAAGTCGGATTCGCTGATTACTGAGATTTCACCGAATATTACCTTTCGTAATGTCAAACGCAAGCGTTCGGAAGACAGTGGTGACAGTAAGTTGTCGGTCTTCATAGCTGACATGAAACAACTATTTCACGATTTTAAACTACAGCAAGATGAGAAATATGAAAAATTATTATCTCTAGCTAATAGTATACGTGATTCATTTGACCTCCTAGTCCTTGAGCATAACAGCCTCAAAGCCCACGTAGATCAGTTAGAATCCGAGCGTAAGGAAAACCTTGCATATATAAATGGGCTTGAACAAAAACTGGACATAATGGAACAAAGTTAGAGATCGGCATGTGTGGAAATGCGAAATATCCCTAGTAACAAGTCGGAAACTAAAGCCACCCTGCTAAACACTGTGATGGGAGTTGCGAATTTGCTTAGTATTAATATCCAGCAAAGAGACGTAAAAGACTTGTTCCGCATAAAAACTAAGGACCCGACTAACAACCCCATCATTGTCGAGTTTACCTCCAATCTTCTTAAAGAAGACTTCTTACAAAAATTCCGTAAACACAATAAGAATTCCTTTAGAATTACTACAGAACACCTTAAGCTTGTTGGCCCTGTAAAACCGATCTTTGCGTCCGAAAATCTTTCAGCCAGAAATAAGAGACTGTTCTTCTTGGCCCGGGATGCTGCAAAGTCAAACAACCTCCAGTTTTGTTGGGTGTCTCATGGAAAAATATTCGTCCGAGAAAAAGTTGGAACACCGCACCTCCAAGTGAAAAACGAGGCGGACCTTGCTCGTATTATTAAGTCATCGTGACTACTGTTACCTCAATTCCATATTTCCTTATTTTACTCAAACCTAAATATGTTGTTAATCTTGCATGATAGTCTTAAAAAATATATTCATTATACGTGTACTGCTGATAATAGCGTAAATCGTCCACCGTATCTGTTTTATGCCGTATTTACACACACCTCACTTGTCTCACACCCACACTTCACCCTACCACACATTATTACATATGTATATTTATCAAATATTCCACGAATCGTATCAAACTCAGAGGCTCATCATATTGTTTTTAAATCAATCCTCATTATCTTTCTTCCCTCAATACGTTTCAGTACGCCCGAAACTCACCTCTCAGAACAAATGTCCCGTACCTTTGTTGTCTTAAAAATCAATAAATGGATGAACTGACCAAAATTGCAAATGAGCTTGAACAAGTGTCGGTCTCAAATTGTTTTACCACCTCACCAGAAAACAGTGCAAACTTCTTGAATAAATCTTTACATGACTTTAAAATTTTACACACAAACATACGTAGTCTAAACTGTAACTTTGATAATTTGATTGTATTTTTGCATAGACTCGCTTACAAACCGGATGTGATTATATTGACGGAATGCTGGCTGAGCAAGTGCCATTTTGTTCCCTCTCTAGAAGGATACAACTGCCATGCTTCGAACTTCCTAACCCAAAATGATGGTGTAGTTGTCTACGTAAAAGATCCCTATAACCCTACCATCGAACTACCAACCCTTAGTGATGCAAATTGCCTATTGCTTAAATTTTCTGATAACCTTGCCCTTGTTGCTGTATACCGCTCTCCAGCATGTAGGGACTTGAGCCGCTTTTTCTGCAGTCTGGATAGTTTACTTGGGACACTTGTACAGTTTAAATCTGCTGCAATCATTGGGGACCTTAACATTAATATTGCACCTGATTGTACTGACCCAAATTCGGACGAGTACTCCAATATCACAGCATCCCATGGAATGCTCTCTGCTTACACTCTCCCAACTAGACTATCTAGCTGTCTTGATCATGTGATAATTCGTTGTCAGTCCATCACTACAACCTTGGTACTAGATTCCCTTATAACAGACCACTCTCCTGTAATTCTTTTTTGTAATATGAATATTAAAGCTAAATTTAAACCTCGATGCAATAACCCAAAAATCAATGTTCCTGGAGTTGTTGAATCCATTTCGAACGCTGATTTCAGCTGTATTCTTGACTGTAATGACCCGAATGCAGCCGCCGAGTCTTTTGTTTCCATAGTGTCCACTGCTATAAAGTCAAACTCTCGTACCCCTGTAACCTCTAGTAAACGACGGATTATAAAGCCGTGGATTACCCCAGGCCTTTTAAGGTGCATACGGCATAGAGATAATTTATATCGAAAATTCAAGAAACATCCAGGAAATGAGACATATAAATTAGTCTTCTGCCGTTACCGAAATTATTGTAATAATCTCTTGAAAAAAATCAAAACAGAATATGAGCGTGGAGAGTTTTACAAGGCTCGCAATAACCCTAAAGCGACGTGGGCTGTAATAAAACAGTTAGCTAATTTAAGTCATTACAAAACACCGTCATCTGACCTATTAAAACTCTGTGATAATCCCTCCCAATCAGTTGACAAGGTAAATGACTACTTCGCCAATGTAGGTAGACTTCTGGCTTCCAAAATACCTCAGCCGCGACCCCTCGACAGTTCCACCTCAAGGAAACTAGACGCAACTTTTCCCTATTCCCTAAATCCCCCGTTACACTCCATGGCTCTATACAAAATTGATGGCTCAGAGCTAGACAACATTATTGTTAGTCTAAAGGATAAGTCTGCTATAGGAATTGACGACATCCCTACTTCTGTCATAAAAGCAACTAGATTCTTCACCATTCCAGTGCTACTTCACATTTTTAACTTATGCCTTACACTGGGTGTCTTCCCTGACATCTTTAAGACTGCGATTGTACATCCAATTTATAAAACTGGTAGCAGGGACAGTGTCACTAATTATAGACCAATATCGGTTCTAACAACCCTTTCGAAAATTTTAGAAAAGCTTATTAACATTAGACTAACTAAGTTTCTTTCAAAATCAAAAATCTTGGCTAGTAACCAATTTGGCTTCCAAAATGGCAAGTCGACAGAGGATGCCGTTTTGGAGCTAACGGATACATTAATAAATAACCTTGAAAACAAAAGTAAAACTCTTGCAATATTTTTAGACCTCTCAAAGGCGTTTGACACTGTCTCTGTTCCCATACTCCTCTCAAAGCTAGAGGACGTTGGAATTCGCGGTGTTGCCCTAGATATTTTTAAAAGTTATTTGACAGGTCGCGGTCAACACATAAAAATTGAGAATCACCTTAGTTCAAAGAAATGTCTAAACTTCGGTGTTCCCCAGGGAAGCGTGCTTGGGCCTAGCCTTTTCCTCATATACGTAAACGAGCTGTGCCGTTTGTCTCTCCCCAACTGTAAAATTGTAACTTATGCCGACGACACTGCTCTAATTATTCACGGCCGCAATTGGAATGATACGGCGATGAATGCTGAACGAGCTTTGAGTACTGTTATGAAGTGGTTGACTAGTAATCTCTTGACACTGAATGTTAATAAAACCAAGTTTATTACTTTTTCTATGAATAAGTCTGGGCAACCCCTCACTCCCATTGCCCTTCGCGCACACTCGTGTCTTAATCAAACTTCAGACCCCCTTTGTGTCTGTCCTAAACTAGAATCCACCCAGACAATTAAATATCTTGGTGTTATAGTTGACTGTCATCTTAAATGGCATCAACAAATTAGCTCTATCGTAGGTCGTCTAAGAAAACTCCTTTATGTTTTCAAGAAACTGAGATCTGCAGCGGATTTCAATACCCTAATATCCATTTATTTTGCACTGGCTCAGTCAGTGCTGGGTTACTGCATCACGGTTTGGGGAGGGGCTCATAAGACTGCGATGCTGCGGATCGAGAGAGCGCAAAGAGCAGTCTTGAAGGTCCTGGCAAAAAAACCGATCCGTTATCCCACAACATCACTCTACTCTCTTTGCCAAGTCCTAACTGTTAGACAGTTGTTTATTTTTAAAGCAACAATTCGTAAGCATTCCAAGTTATATTATGAGCCAGATAAGTGCAAAAATATGCGTCGTTCTGATCGTGTATGCTCTGTTGAACCTCACAGGTCAGCTCTAGCACGTCACCATTTTCCATATTTAAGTTCTAAACTCTATAATAAAATAAACATAATATTAAATATTTATCCTAATACCATTAATGATTCTAAGAAAAAACTTGATTCTTGGTTGAAATCTCTAACCTACGACACAACAGAAAGCCTCTTAGGAGTTTAAACACACAGCTAAAAACACTCACACACACACGCACGCACATACACACTACCAAACTTACCCACACACATACACACACACATACACACACACGGCTTCGATTTCATATTCTGTATTTTACTTTTTAATTGTTTATTCTAATGCATGTAATCTTAAATTTATGTAGTTTTCTGTTACCCTTTTACTAGAACTGGAACACTTATTCCCTCGATAGGAGACGGGCGTTGGCAACTGCGCCACAGTTTTTAACTTTTGCAGCTGCCATCGTTTATATTTGTTTAAAATTGTATCTGTTTCTGTTCCAAATAAACGATTTTTATTTTTTTTATTTAGTATATTTATTTCGTAGATCCATTAAACAAGTTTCAAGTACAAAAGCGACATTCCGAGGTTGATGCAAATTTTGGGAATTTCTGTTAGATAAAGGTACACCACAAAAGCGTGCAATTAAGCGTGTAATATTCTAACCTAACCTACTGCTTAAAACAGGCGTAAGCAAATAATAATTGTACTACACAAAAAATAACACACCAAAGTGTAAGTTCATCAATCTAACCAACAAGTCTGAGAAGGGAATTTAATAAGTGAATGCGTGAACGAAAAGTCGTCTCGTCACATCAATCAGGGGACCGCGAGGCTGCACGCCTTCCTCCTGATATTAAATTAAATTAAACCACTCGTGTCGGCCACCCTGTCACCGACACTCTGTATAAAGTCGCGTTAACATTTCCGCGAACCTTACATTTGATGCGACTAACATTATTACTTATGTAGGAGGTGAGATGGATATCCACAGTTGTCTACTAGATAAAGTTAAACCAACTCCGACTTTTGTGTTCGATTGTGTGGCAGCAAATTGTGTTTTACTCGTAAGTAAAAGTATGTAAGTAAGAGTTTGAATCAATGAGGATATCGATGTATTTAAACAATCCAATAGTGATATGACTTACACCCACTAGAGCCCTGCCCCGTTACCATGAACTCTAAAAGCAGGACAGTTAACGTTGTGGAAGCGAGACGAATAGACGATTCATTACATAGCATATATTGGCGTCTTGCTTCCTCATCGTAAACTGTCCTGCTTTAAGAGTTCATTTCATAGTAAGAGCACTGTTGTGCCTGTACCACACACCTCTCCCTTCTGTTTCGTAACACAATATTATGCATACATCAGAGTTAAAATAAATGTACATCGCACTCGCGTATCAGTATAATTGTATTTCGTGGTAAAGCGCCAGATTGTTTCATAAAGTTGTCACAAATAACACCATCAATAATGTAGGTGTAAATAAATGGCAACATTGAGTGCGCTGTCCGGCTGGGCAGAATAAATTAATTATGTGTGTACCCAATATCGGACTGTAATTATACCGAATAAGTTTAATTTATTATTGCCGCTGTATTTTTAACTACTTATACAGGGTTACTGGCTACTCAGTGCGTTATAATAGGGTTGAAATGAAAGTAAGGCCAAAATGTGCTCTACCAAAAATAAATCGTTTATGAGTTATTTGAATATAGATATAGACTTTGGTTGAGAAACAACTTTTCTATTTCTCAGTTATACATGAGACGTTTTTTATTAGTACGCGAAAACTAAATAATAATAAACTTTTATTGCAAACCATTTGATGCATAATACACAAAAGATTTACATAAAGACCAAGACAAATGAGTACTGACTTACGACACACAACATAATTATACTAAAACATCTGCGCGTTACAACATGTGTTAACTCAATAATAAACCAACTTTAAAACGAATTACAATTCCTCGAACTATATTTTAATAACCTAAGGTTATCTAAAAAGCAAGATTTTGTTATGTAAAAGAACAATACATTTTACACGCGTATATCTTTACGTAAGGAAGCTCAAACCAAATATAATAGCGAGCAAGCGCCCCAGCGACAATATTCTGATATAACACGAGAAACACGGCCTCTTCAAGCACCCTTTCAATCCCAAATTACGGCATTAATAACCTAAATATTTCGGATTCGACTCGCAAACTGATTGTCACTCCGCGCAGATATATTGTGAACATTACTGGAGAGGTTACCCTTTTTTTGCGATGGGTTCTCTCCCTCATCAGGCGTGTGACAGCCCCGGGATCCGAAACAATTCCGCTGCCAGAACTCGCTCATTACGATCGGCTGTGATAACGGGTGACTACCATCGCATCGTTCAATTTATTGTACTTTAGCGGATGAGCACGTACGAGTGCTTTATACATTTCTGCTTTATGTCGAGATCGTTAAAACATGTTGTTACATTTCCATAAGATACCATTACTATTGTAAAAGAATACATTTTACATATTGTTAACCACTATTAAGTAAGACTTTGAGTATATAATTTGACAGTTATAACTTGAATAGATAACTAAAGGAGAAAACAAACTTTTAACTTAGATATTAATATAATCTTCACAAAACAGAAGTTACTCAGTCTGTCTCTTCCGACCTCTGATTAATTTTGCCTCTTTGTTTCATTCTTCTAGCGAAACCGCTAAACTGATTTAGATGGAATTTGGTAAGGCTATGGCTTGAACCCTGGAGAGAGATATAAGCCACTCTCATCCCGGTAAGCCGCGGAGTAATTTCCACACGGACGTCGAAGCTGCGAAAGGATGCTAGTGCATAATGTCTTCTTTGTTTACCCATTATTCGTACATCTCAAGCCTACTTTTATACAAACAACAGATATTTGCTTCACAAAAATGCGTCCAACGTGCTCTGTCAACATGTAATAAATGCCCAGAAGGTGATAATCTTTGCAAAATAAT
This sequence comes from Abrostola triplasia, assembly GCA_946251915.1. Taxonomy (NCBI): domain Eukaryota; kingdom Metazoa; phylum Arthropoda; class Insecta; order Lepidoptera; family Noctuidae; genus Abrostola; species Abrostola triplasia. The sequence goes on from OX276439.1 coordinate 6,016,124, forward strand.
GACATGTATTGTCTAAATGGTATCTATAGGCAATTTTTTTTTCGTAGCCTATTTTGTTTCCCACTGCTGGGCAAAGGGAAAACCTATAGGCTATACTTATTATAAAATTGTATCTACTTACCATATTAACGTACGTGTGTAGCAATATGTATGTTTCTCAAGGACTTGCTACTTTCACAATAACCGATCTGCATATCTTTAATACCTAAGACTCTCTCTTTTCGACTCTCTCTCTCTTTAAGACCTAAAAAAAACATAACTGGCGAAATGTGGGTGTACTATATGTGCACCTCTGCCTACCCGTTCGGGGAATACAGGCGTGATGTTATGTATGTATCTTTAATAGTCTCTTCGATATAGAGTAACTATGAAACAAAATGTGTTGTTAACAGAAGCCTGATCAAAGTTGAACCTAAAACAGACAATCTCGATTCTGCTCAGCTGTGCAGTATTATTTAACCAGTAACTCCTGCACGGCTAAAATGTTCAAATTGTGCAATTACTCTAAATGCGAATCATTTTCCGAATTTCCAGCAATTCCTAAATAAAAGAATATCCAATAAAATTATAGTCGTATTACCTCTACGAGAAAACACAACCAGTTCCAATCCATGTCGTGTTTAGAAAACTGCAAATTCCCTTTATCCTCAAAATTTCAAACATGTTTAACAGAATATACGAGCATCCTTTAAAAATCAATGAAAGGAGATGGAGTCGGATTGCAGAGCCATCTGTGTAAGACGTATTATATAAATATTATATACATTGAGTGCATGCCTTCCGTTATCCAAATATGTTTTATCAGGTTGCACCGCCATCGATCGCTAGTTATTCCTCTTTACATAATCTCATTATGCAACGTCGTGTTTTACGATACCCACGGGACGAGAGGCTGTGATCTATTCTTTACCAGAACGACACGGTCGAAACAGTTCATGTGTGTATCGTATAAGTAAGTACCTAATACGCTCGAACACAACATAATTTATGGACTCCTCTGTGAGGCATTCATGGATCATAAACAAAGGTAGGACGATTCATTAATCCGGAGACAGCGATGTTCATACACATTATATTAATAGAGCCGTCTATTGTGCTATAACATTATTAAGGAAATTCCAGCTGAAGCCTGGTGGTTCCATTATCATCTACAGTATTATATACATTTGAGTAACCTAATAGTTTCGGTGCCGATCTGAAGCCGGTGGGCTAATGTACTTTGATAATAAATGGTTAATAAATTATATATGTTTATATAGATAATTGTATTTAATATCGTTATATTGATACCTACTTGAAGATAAAGAATAGTATGTCATTTATTGATAACATAATTCACATTCGCCATTTTCCTTTTGTCAAAATAAAAAATCAAACACACGTCTACAGTCGCGTTATATACGACGTTTGGGATTTCCCAACTCGGAAGTAAGAAACAGAAAGATATTTCAATATCCGACCGTACTTCGAAATTTTTTTTGTTTAGCCATCGGGGCCGACGAACTTTGCCGTTTTCGTTCTGAAATTCAAGTCATCGCTATTCAGAATGAACGCAATTCGCTTGGAAAAATAATCATTTTAAAACTTTCTTTATTTAGACAACCTTGGCAGTATTAACACAAAGTAGGTTTATGAAATTACTTAAAATTGTTTTACCATCGTTTATTACGACATTGTTCGGAGTGAGACATAATACCTTGTAAGAACATTACACCGGCGCGGCGTGCCGGCACCGTTTTGGAGCCGACTGACTCTTGTTGCTCCACAACTTTGATCAGAAACTGTTTATTATGTAAGCCATTCAAAATGTATGCCGAACATAAATTAGATTTAATTAACAATTCGATTGTAAATACATTATAATTATAGTAGTCGTAATCACAATCATACTGTTAAATAAATATATTTTAAACAGTGTGAATTTTTCATGAATAACCAAATCCGGAATAACATGCTCTCAATCAATCCTGCTAAATAACGATTTCGATAGCCCCAATTCAATGTTAAGTTAATGTCTTCAGGATGAAGATAAACATGGTCTGTAACGTTAAAACGTTATTAATTCTCAGCGAATTCGAATTGAAAATGCGGTTATCGTCAGGTGAAGCGAGCGATGTCGCCGGCTAAGGTTGCGAGTAACTGGCGGCGGTTATTGTTTGTCGACAGATTAATCAGCGCGCAGGACACCTGCTCCGGGCGGCCACCTCACTCGCCAGAATGCAGAGCTATATTTCACGAGACAGCGACTGCACTCCCTACCCGCTACCTTCACTTATTCAGCCGGGCTTTTTGCGGAATTGCTCCAGCATAACTCGCGCTCGGAATACTTCGTATATTACTCGTACAATTCCAAGTAATGATATCAGAAAAGATTAATATTAATGAATTCTCACAAACAGATGTTTCGCATTCAGTTTGTGTAGATGTGAAATAAACATTGGACGAATAGAAACGTTCATACATTTTATTATGGAAATGTTATTCATTCGTTTAAAACAATTTTCAAGTCCGTGAAGTTTTGTTGTTACTGGAAACAGTGTTCTCTAATGTACAATGTTGAACAATTGAATTAACTATACCTGTCACTGCCGTGTGCATGTCAAAGTGGAAGTTATGAGAGGTTTTAGCGTAGGAGTGTACTACGTGAGCTCGACAAATGGAGTGCGATTAACGCTTCTGCGATAAAATTGAACTGCGACTCACCATAGTTCGATTGCACGCTTGTGCGACACACTGAACTCGACATCACTCTAGTGCGACTACTCAAAACTTGAAATAATACTATTGTAATGGAAAGTTAAGCAGAAGAAGATGAAAATAAATGGGAAGATAATTATTATTTGAATTATATCCCTAATCCGCAACAACACATCTCCTTTTCCACTCTTTTCTAACTAAAAGCACCAAAAACCAAAACCTTACGCCTAACGCATTTACGAATACATCAAACAAATAAATAAACGCTGCCTTGTTTGAAAAATAAAACAAAATCGGGACGCGAGAGTGATGAATGTATATAGGAGTAATAAATATAAACCGGTGCAGCCTCGCCACTACAGCTAGTTATATCAGAAATAAATGCGAGCAGTTTTACGTTAGTTCGTGCGCCGGCACCGCGCGCATGACTTATTCAGCAATCAGGAGGAGCCACGGCGCGCGGATTACCAGCGCCTGGTTGTTTGTCCACAATAATACTGACGAGAACGATGCCCGGCTATCACGCGTCTCTCATGTTTATACTGCTTAGCTATCAAGGAACTTGATGGAGCTGAAATGAAGACTACAATTTTGTAGAATAATATTAGGATAATTTAAATCGTATTTGAAAGTTGAAATGGTCACAATTAATATGACCAATCGTATCATGTAAGATTCTGTTAAGCAATGATTATGATGCAGCTTATAAACTTAAATCCACAATACAGGATTCCTAAAGAAATGCCTTTACAATTAAAATGCTATACTTCTTCGTAACAGACGATACTTTTGCATTATATTATTAACCCACCTTACTTTGATCGTAAAACTAGAACAACGGAAATATTATGTATCCAATGAAATGTCTGCTCCATTATTTCGCTACGAATCATAACGTATGAACAAAGAATCAAGTATGTATAGATACCTATTACAGCTATTATTTCTAAAGTTGCTTAATGTATTTCTACAGCGTACAGGCTAACATAATCAGCGACCGTCGACAAAAAAAGAATTCTACAGTGAAACAGTTTCAATTAGTGTTTACAAAAATATATAGAGCTATCTAGAACAATGAAGAGCACGTGTCACCGACCGCTACGACCAGCTTTATTGTTATTACACATTAGCTGAAGATGTCGTCTAGAATTATGGGTCAATTCTAACAGCGTAGAGCGTCGTTGGCAGCTGTTTGCGGCGCCGTGTCTCGCTCTTATTAAGTTTGACCCGTGTAATACATAAACCACAGCGGCGAAGCGGCGCAAACACCCTTAATTTAAAGGCTTGTGCGCGCGGCTCGAGGTGCCACACTAATCCTGCATAACATAGTAGCTGAAACATTTCCGAGATTTATTAACCGGCCTCTCATGTCGAGATAATGAATGGCGAGCCGCTCGCGAAACAGCTACACGGCGCGCAGCGTTTGTGTTTCAGCGTGTAAGAGCAGAGCGACGGACGGCCGCCGCGTCTCGGCTGTACGGCCTGTCGCTGCGACCCGTGGTGCGGTTTCAATATGCCGAAAGCACACTGAATAATTTCGAATCTGATAAATGTTCAGAAATTCCGTTTGGATGGGAATCGATACGTAGCGCATCCGACATAACGAGTGTGACGAGCGCCGGAACACTGGCTCGTTTATTTATGCTTCTCTTCAGCTACATTCATTTTACTCGGTCTTCTCAATTTATTTTGTTTCCAGGAGACCTTTTTGAATAGGCAATGTGGCGTATAAATTTCTCTCGCCCCTCGAGGACCGTAGGCTCCGGTGACTCTCCGTTAAAAGGTGCTACGAATTAATTTTACCTGACATCAAGGACGCGACGACGGAATACGTTAGCTCATAATGAGATAGCTCTGTAAACATGTTCAGCCCGGAACAAAGTAAGTGCCTGTTTAAATATACATATTGTGTGTTGTCTATCAGCGCACCTAGCGTGGAAACTCTTGAGGGTGTTGTGGGAAAAAACCCATTTTCGTTTAACTTTATATTAATACCGTTTCAATCTGATAACAAAAAATCGTATCTATACGATAAATAGGCACATAAAACCTGTGATGTCCGCTTAACCGTTTTGCTCCACTTTATGTCGTAAAAGAAAAGCAAAGTGGAGAGAGTTTTCGGTCTTGTAATATGTAGATAGGAGAGCGGATAGTCTGGAATTGTTTCTGTATCGGCTGCTTTGTGCGCCGCTGGCTCATTGCACTAACGGTTTGGAAATAGCTCGAACAACTGGTTCTTGCATACGCTTACACGAAACAAAACTTAACTTTTCTCGTTAAAACTTACAGTGTTAGGTGCTTTGAGTGGGTACTTAATGATTATACAGTGATTAGACTCTGCAAAAAGGTTACTGACTCGGTTATACGTATACCTAGGATGGTTGAATCCCGAGCAAGGCAGGTTTTCGCACGATTTCACCTGCCCGAATATATTCATGCGATCCCCTCTTGAAATACTTATTTACCATCATTATAGGTAATTGCTATATTATACTAGCTGACCCGGTGAACTTCATACTACCTTCTCGCCATAAACCTTCCCGGAACTTCCGCGAATATCTCAAGACCAAATTTAGCCAAATCGGTCCAGCCGTTCCCGAGTTTTAGGGAGACTAACGAACAGAAAATTATTTGCACCTGTACATATACATACATTTTACTATCTACCTAACGTATTCGATGCTTATACGGCCTAGCCAAGTGATGTTTATACGTCATATAACTTAACCTATTTGTCCGTAAAACAATATTTGTTTTAGTACGACGTTTGTTTTCTGTTCAAAGAACTGTTTATTTTAACGTTCATTTAAATGATTGTGTATTTAGGCGCAGCTCGACGGACTCCGTGGATATTACTTCAGTCTCGTGTTTATAGGTGAGCCGCACACAAAATTGTATAAGTTGTTGTTTAAACATTTCAACTACAAGCAATATACTTTATTTTTCTTAGATTATACGATTTTATAGTGTAGTATTTACACACTTGGTAGGTTACCCGTAAATACCACTGAAAAGAAAGTCTAAAAAAAATATAAGTCATATCTTTTTGCAATATTTATATCTAAATGAATAGTAAGTTTAACCTTACGAAATAAAGTTTGCGATCGCAAAAGCGTTAAAAAAATATTGTTCCACTTGAAACATTCAAATAAAAAAGAGAACGCAACGCAAAATAAAGTTCCATAAATAAACTTTATTAACAAGAATACAATATCTGAATATCAAATTAAAAATGTAAGAATAAATACAGGTAAGTTTTTATCGAGTCATTTGAGCAGACTCGATGGCGCCGACTAATCTCGGCGGGTCATTAATTTAGTGACTTCTGCTCCACTCGAGGTGCTAACGTCTTTGATTAATCGAATTAAATGGCAGCGAGAATTCCTTTCGAAAAGATTTTACTTCTACGTGTGATGAAATTAGCTCAAGTATTTGCGAGTCTGTAATATTTACTTCAGTTGCTTGCCAAATCACAGATCCGTTTATCGTAAAAGTGCGGAAACAGAACGTATAAAACATTGGTCTCTACTCTCTAATGTGCACATTAACATTAACTTAGCCAGCGGGTCTGCTTACTCGTACTCCCTCAGCGGTGAGAGACATTAATAAGAGACGACGTACCCCTCAAAATATTTAGCACACTCATATTCATAAATTATCACGAGTCGCGCATGTACAAGGCTCTAACTGATCAAAGTTGGTAATTAACAAACTTGGGTTATTACTTGGCTATTGATGTGTTATATTTTAATATGTGAGGGTCGAGCCGGCCCGATCACCGCAATAAATGTCAGTAAGCGCTCTCGGCGGGTGTATTTCAATCAAACTAGTCAGAACTTCCGTCTCCATTAGGAGTTCAAGTTTAAACTGTGTTATGGAACCAATGTTCCGGAAACAAGCACACTAGAGCTCCGACAGTGTAAACACAAATGTAATTATTATTTCTAATATCCACGAAAATATGTACATACTGAAACAGACTTTATTCATGCTTAATTTTTCCGCCGAGCGCCGTCAAGTACTCGAAACGTCGGAAAATGTTAAAGTTAAATAAAACGTAAAATAATTTGCAAACTATTTTCATTTCAACGAGTACCTACTCCTGTTTTATTTAACTTTATTGTGTTCGTATTGATCCCCGATTATGAAGGCGCTATAGTTGCTTTACAAATGTTTACTTTGCGTCATCATCATCACCCGGAAGACGTCGACTGTTGAATAAAGACCTCCTTCTTAGGTAAGGGGGGAAGGGAATTGCCATAATTCCCACGCTTGGGGCAAGCGGCTTGGGGATCACAGCATCGGTGGTGAAGTTACAGCAGACGCTGCTGCCCATCTTCTGGATTTTCCCTTAGTCGCCTCTTATGAAACCCACGGGAGGAAAGGGGGTGGTCAATTCCAGGCCGGATACCACTTGAAATTATTGTTATACATACTCAATTCGCAATTATTTTAGTAATAAAAAGAACTTAGATAGCAACAAGAATATGTGTAACACCAAGCTTGAACTATGTCCCATAAATCTTAATATTATATTAGGGTGAAGATATTACGAGTATCTAAATAATAAATGCCAGTTCCCCTGGCCATAAGCCACAAATATTACAGCAAGCTATTCCCCTCAGTAATGGCAGTAAGCTTGATTACAAGCTCGAGGATGTGCCGGAAGACGACGCCTTCGTAAATATCTTAGCATTCATCATGCCCAGTTTAACTCAGGTTAAACTTGGTAACAATTTTAAATTGCGAGAGTCCACACCTAGTCCGCTTGAATAATTCAATGCGCGCTATATCTGTAAACAAATCTAATCAGAACTCCCATCAAAATCACTTTATATGTATTCGCTGGCGATAAACTTATTCAACAACTTCTTGTTCTCTAAGTAACAATGTTTCCACGTCATACCTAGCTGTTCTCCCTTCTGGCATTTAGTTGTGTATTATCCGACGAATAAATTAAACATGGCGCTATGACAATGTATTGTTTAGACTGCCATGAAAATTATTTATTCATATAATATTTTAGAAAATACTTAAGCTTATTTACACTTATTTACACACTATAACCTTCGTTAAAAAATAAATATATATGTATAAAAGAAAAAATTAAAAATTATGCATCAGAGTATTCCTCCTCATCGCTGTTGACTGGTAGGGTGCCAACATTTTTGACACAAATTGCGGTTGACTTAAAAGTAAATAAATATAGATTTCCTTCTATAAGACGACTTCTAAATCATTATATAATCAAATATAATGCTGTCCTTGTTTTAAGATATTAAATTCTTAATGCACGCGCATTAATCTTTTCAAATGGGAGTCATGTGTATCAAATTAATAAAGCGTCTACTTTGGAAGAGAGTTCACAATGCCTACCGACAATTTAGCAAAAATTAATTTAACAGCAAAGTTAAATTCGGGCACGCTTTCAACAGGAAGTTCGAGAAACGTTAGACGTGGAAATACTGACATTTTATGTTTTAAATCGCTAGAGACGTTTCATTTTCTGTTTTAAAGTATTTTATTAAAAAAATACCTTTTTTATTTTCTAAACACATTTCAGTACACTAAATGACACTTGGGTTCTGGTGACTGCATTACCAACTAAGGATGAAGACTACTCTCAGTAGGTTGAGTTTGAAACAAGCTTTCCGTTTCCAGTAAGACATTAAGTAAACAACAATATTGAAGTGGAGAATATTAATAATTCAGAGCCAGCAATCTGTGACTGACAGACGCTTGAATTTTTTATGTAAGTTTAGCCAACGCTACACGCTACCTGATTATATCAAATATTGACTATGTCTTAACCGAATACAGGCTAGCTCTTGGCTAAAGTTATCGTATCCATCGCTCATACGAATACGGCAAGGTTTTACGGTGACGATCCCTTTTTGGGTTTGTATGTGTGCGTACGTAATACGTACCAATTTCTTCAACCTTACTGAAAACGTCTGTAATAAAATGTTAATTAGTCGCCACTTTTATCAGATGCGCTGTGTATCGTAAAGGTTATTTTAAAGCTTATTGGACTTAGTATTTCGTTTGAGTGTTCGTGAATTCCACAGAATCCTACAGGATTTTAAATAAAACGTCTTTTCTGCCTGCTCGTCTTCAGGCATTTATCAACTTAAGCTACGTTAAAACCACTTTAAGTGAACCTTGTAATTGAAAAAAAGTCCAACGTTTGGTTTTGTATAAATTTATAAAAAATCACGATTTCAAAAGTCTACTTATCTGCCTAACTACAGCAATGAGATTATTTGTTTTTATAAACATTTTTCCAATAAGGGATAATTTATATTTTTTGACAACTTTATGTAAATATGCCTATTGAGGCACCCACGACGTTGGACAAAACTTTGGAAACGAAATATTGGCAAAGACAATTCACAAAGCACTGCTTATTTCTTAATTGCTTATCAAAATAAACGGAACAAATGAGAAAATACATAACTCAAGGCCAGTCTCTATTTATAAGCCTTCCCACAAAGTGATATTACATCATCATATTAAAATGTAAGTTGATTTCAGAGGCTGCTGGTGTATCTAGGGCGGCGTAATCACCGACATTGATTTGATGCGGCAGACGCGGCCCAGAGACGAGAACCCGCTCCACTAATCCACTTAACTAGCTTTTACACAGTAAATATTATTATAAATATTACACTCTATCTGAGCAAGAGAATATTTAATTGACTTTCCCTTCTGGACCGCTGGCTTAATTATTCTAACGTAAATAATGCGATCGATGGGGACAAAGTGCACACCCTTGCACGGGCTTGACGAGGGAGCGGTCACCGTAAGAACAAGATAACTCCCAGAATAAAGATAGAACACCCCGATAACCTCTGGGTGTATGTCACATTCAAGTAATTAAACGATAATACAGGTTCAACCGAGACCGTTTGATCGAGGGAGCTCATTTAATTCGGGTATAAAGGATTACGCCAAATTATTGTTAGATCCATCTAGAATAAATCGAAAAGAAAATAAAGCCTTGTTTTTATCTTACCTTTAAGCATGAATCGATTAATCTCTGCCTGTTTGACGCAGGCCGAAGTTATCGGCCGACTTCTTAACATTTATCATTGAAGACAGGAGGTACTTGATTACACCGAATTTTTAAGTAATCCCCATTTGACTGTACTTTACTTTCGTTTTCTTTAATAGCGATTCACAAACAGATGTTTATAGGATTAGCGTAAACCAGACGGAATATACTTATTTAAATGAAGAAATAATGTTGTTTTGTAGGTAGATTTAATAATAATGTAAATTCGTAGGTCGGCAGAATGTTATTGCGACAACAAGATGTTATTACTTTTTGATTTGGTTACTCAGTGTTATGGATCTAGGTTGCCAGACCCGAAAAGGTGGTCCCAAAATTATGTAAGGAGAATTTATTCCACCTTATCTTGCAAATATCATACTACATACATACATAAAGTCACGCCCGTTTCCCAGAGGGGTAGGCAGTGGCAGGTACTTAAAAATATCATATTAATATAAGTTACTAAAATAATAAAAATATTTAATCTGTGTTCTATGCAATTTTGAACAGATATGACTCCTATAGAATGTACATCAAGAAGGCCGGTACATTTGTAAATTACTGCAGAGCATTTTTTGTACCAAGAGAAACTTAAACCTAACTACATATTTTAACATCATCATCAGCCGGAAGACGTCCACTGTTGACCAAAGGCCTCCCCCTTAGCACGCCACTTTTAACATAGATCTCAATAACTATAAAGTAATATAGTATATCGACAATATCTAAGATATAGGATATACGTACAGTGTACTACAGAAGCCATTATTCAAATGAACTCCATGAATATAATTCTCGTGTATCTTAACAACGTGTCACAGCTATCATATATCGTGCAACACACGTCTGTCACCTGTCTAGGTACGACAGGCACAGACGTTTAGTACAATGCCATAATCTTCGAAGGATTAGTCGAAGGCGCCACCAACATTCAAGATAGTTATTTGGGATAATGTTACACTTGTTTAAAATTAACTAGATATTAGAATCGATACAAGGCGACGACGACCAGCCATGTTAAATGTATAGGTGTAGTATAGTACTACTGGTAGTACCTTTTTCTCTATCACGTTATTCTGAGTAGGTTTACAGATTTGTGCCCGGTTTTAGGCAATAGGCACGCCTACCATTACATAGGACATTACATAGGACATTACATAGGTATCTGTTAAATGTATATCTGTACAACCGTCTTATGTAGTATGTATTCTATTGTTTCTATCCAAAGGTCTTCATTATAAGATCTTCACCAAATTAACGCAGAGCTGCTACAGAAGAATTCTCTTTTAAACAAAAGAGTCAAGTCAGTTTAAACAGGTTAAATGAAAAGAATAGTTCTAAAAGTCAGTCATATTAACACGTAGATATTTTCCTATAAACCAATACTTTATAGAATGACAATGTCAGTCATTATTAGATTTATGCTTAGCTCTTTATGTATTCAGCTGCGCTAGTTCCTCCGCCGCGCGGCAGATGGCGCTCTATCGCCGTTGCCGAGCCATTGCACACGTTAGAATTTATTATGAGCGGGATTCTATTCTAGTCCCTGAAGAAATATATACGATCCACGATGATTGATATTCCGGTAAACTTTATTAAATTTCTTACCCTTTGTCATCTATCTTATAGATTTTTAGTCAACAAACGGGTGGTTTGGAAACTATTTTAGAATAGTTATAGTTATAGAATAGTAGCTTATATCTTATTTACCAAGTTAAAGAACACATCTGATGATAATTGCTACCTTCCATCGAAGAGGTCTCGATGTGTTAAACAGTCGCTCGTCCAAGAACTAGCTGGTCCTGCTTATCCTGCGCAGTAGCCATGTCATTACAAATTTCAATGGCAATAACAGGTATTAGGATATTTAAACTGATCCAGATTTCTTATGATACTCAAAATAACCTCGCTCAAGCAGTGTACGGCCTACACAGCTGCTAAAGTTTTAAAAACATAACTACTAGGTATTCTATTGGAATTTAATTCATCGTTTTTCTACCTCTAAGTATAAATGTAGGCTGAACCTATAGTGCTGTATGCGGGCACGTTCCTCACTGGCGAGCCGCCAGTAGCAGATTAGTAACGATACTAACACCGGCTGAAACTCCCGCTAATTGCAAACTCCGCCACATTGTGCTCGCCGGGCTTCTTTCAGACTTTTAATAGAAAATACTGTTTATTTCCAACGCTCTCTATGACGGAGTGTAAGTGATTACACTGTTGTGAGAGTTGTTGCTGCAAGGCGCAGTGTTGCGTGTAACTTTACTGCCCTGTGGCAGCACAGCTGAGATCGGAGATACCTATATTTTTTTTCTTTTTTTAAAAAACGTCGCCCCACACTAGGAATTTCTCCTGTATCGTAGGTGCGTTTCACAAACATGAAATATGCACATACACAAACACCCAGACTCGGGACAAACATCTGTGGTTCGCACAAAGTTTTGCCCCGTGCGGGAATCGAACCCGCAACCCTTAGCGCAGCAGTCCAATCGCTTAGCCACTGCGCTAATCAGGTCGATATACATCAATAATATGGTATATTTAGTTTAAGCTTGACAAGCACTTTCCGAGCAACTTGAATTAGTAAGTTCCCCTAAATATCAACAACAAGACGTCGCATGATGCTGTCATGACTGAAGCTTGAGGCTTCTGAGTTGTTTACATTATATCTATAATTATGGACTGCCTCGTTGATCTAGTGGTCGCTAAGCGCGCCTGCTGAGCACGAGGTCCTGGGTTCGAATCCCGGGTAGGGCAAAGTGTTACTGTGTTTTTCAATTAGGTAAATCTAAGTAGCAGCACGGAGTCTGGATTTGTGCCCGGTTGATGGGGCAGTAAGCTCCCCTCTTATACATTGGGCCCTATAACTGGCGAAATATAGGTGTACTGTAAGTAAACCTCTGCCTAACCCTTCGAGAAATACAGGCGTGATTTTAGACCTATTATTCGATAGGCAATTGACTCGCCCAAGAGTCTTCTTAGACTACACTATATAAACATTTCACAGTTCGACATCTATTATTATAATGTTAAACAATATTCTTGAATTTTTGTAAATACGAGCCAGTGTTTCTCTATTTGATAATTTTGGTAAAAAAAGCATCGATTTAAAGGCCGTCAACATAGAAAATTTGCAAATTTTTTAAGGTCTTTTTAGTTTTATTTCTGAGACGTAACAGTATAACATACTGCGTACCTATACAAATACTAAGAGCTAAAATGGTTGCTGGACGAAATTTTACAGCTCAATGAACGGAAAAGCAGACGAAAAGCGACGAAAAACGTGAGAGCTACATAGGTAAAAGAAAAAACGGTACCTACGCAATACAAGAGTGGTTTCGGAGAAATCCAAAAATGTTGCCAACATCACGTACTATTTACCACAGTAATACAAACCGTGGATTATTTAGAAAAGAATTTAGCTAGAGTACAATGTTGCCAGCACTTATAAACCATTTTAAAATGAATTCAGTTCAGTCTCGCTTGCATTTCTAATCAATATCCAGTTGCTAGACTTGCTCGGTATAAAGTAACCCCAGCCGCAGATTGACCGGTAATTTAATTTCTATATCGCTACACTCAAGTAACTTCACCTTCAATAATGTATAAAACTGGATAGGATAAATTCTCTCCAGTTTCAATAAAGATATGATATAAATAATAATATGTTTTTACCTAAGAAATAAAATTGTAGTGATTACACGGACACCATTGCTGTTAGAATAACAAGTAGAATATAGATATGACCTAAAATAAGGTTAATATCCAAAGTTTATAGACATCCGTATTTACTTTTTTCAAATTTAATTATTTAGGTTTAAAAATTCAATTGTCAAACAACTTTTAATTATATTTGAACCACCTGATATAAAGGAAAATACCTGCCTATCCTGCGCGAGAATCGAACTAGCAAGCGACCCTGCACAGGAAATACACTTAACTACTACGCTAATCAGGAGGTTTTAAATTTGAAGCAGCAATATTAAAATGGTACATTTTTATTGCACACAGCAACATTAAATGAATTCATAGCTTTAGAGTTTCAATTCGTATTTTATTGACAATATTTCAGTATAACTGGAGGACGGAAATTTATAGACTATGTATGATGTAGTTAAAATGTGTATGGATGGTATAAAAGGCAACAAAGTAAGGGGTAACCATGACAACCGAATAAAATGCTTAGTGAGACTAGAAATTATGCATTTCAATTTAATTGAAGAGTCATCCTTCAATTAAACTGAAATGCATAGAGAGGAATAATTATACTTGGTAAAGGTATAAAAAATAAAATACAATAAAATAAAAATACCTACGAAGCATTAAACTGCGAAGCTGAAATCAACAATATCAATGTAATGAATGATTCACGGGACAGGGAAAGGGTTAAGTCTCAAATGTCTAAACCTTGCCAGTTAAAACTAATTATCACTAATAACAATCAGCTGAATAAACATGACAAATTGCGTTAGTAGTTGGAAATAACACAAACTAGGAGTTTTATAATGCGTTACAGTTACAATATAATACCTGCAGACTGATCGATCTCCGATTACTTCGTTGGGGCAACATACTCATCTTATTAACAAACCATGGTTTTTAAGTAACACTTACGCTTCCATTTATGGCGGCACACCATATACCGTCAGCCCTACTGCTGATTGGAAAATATGTACCTAAAGAGATTATAATAACTTAAAATAATAATATACCAACCCACAACACAGACATATGTAGGTATATGTGCCAAATTCCCGTTTCTTTAATATCTGCCGATCAATACCAATAGATAGTTTCGCAGAAGAGGACTTTAGAAATCCGCTATTATTTTGTCAAGCGACTGTATCAGAACATCACTAGGAATGACTTTGCTGCCTCGTATCGCGAAGTGTGGTGATAGCTAGCGAGGTGCGAAATCGAGCGCTCCAAATATGCCAATATCAAGCTCCAACACAATAGCGCTTCAAAACTAGAGCATATATTCACCGTCGTATTACCGATGTGTTCGGCGACTAGAGGAAGGTATCTAGATAATATCAAGTTCAATTTAAGTTAGGCTAAGCCTTCTACACAGTTGTGCACATTTATCAAAACCCTTTAAATACTCTACCTTACTTTAGACTTATAAACACCACAATTAAGCCCTAAATTACCCCCATTTTGGAGGTGGGCGCTAACAGTTGCCACACAGTTTTCCTAACTAATATAACTGTTAACGCACAATTAATATTGTAAACTTGTTTTTGTTCCAATAAATGATTTTGATTAGTGGCCGTTCTGAGAAACCGACAATCCACCACGACCCCAATTGTTCCTTTAATAACCAAAACGTCCACGCAAGTCCCTGCTTTCAACTTCAAAGTGGACATAAACTAGACAATGAGCTCCTATTCCAACCAAATGGAACAACTCCGAAGATATACTCATACGAACTCTTGTCGAACAAGCAAACGTTTTACGACACATCATTTAGTGGACCCCCGAGGGTCATTGAAGTGGGATAGAGTGTTTTATTACTGCTTTGGTTTATTGTTTCCTACAAAGTACGCTCAATAGCGCTGGCAGAACTGTTATGACAAGCTAAATTGTGTATAAAGGATCCATAGGAATGAAAAAACTATGTAGAAGTAATTTGAGGTTGGGTTATTAGTATTATATAATATAACCTGGAATTAAGAAGTAATTCAGGTTCTTTTTTTATATCAGCATATGACAATAGTCACATGAAAATAGGTCATGGCTTTGATGATAAATAAATATATTGATGATATAGAGATTAGCAACCGGTGGATGCAAATGGCCAGTTATCGTTTTTTGTGGCGTTCTAAGCGGGAAGCCTTTGTTCAACAATAGACGTCTAACGTCTTCCGGCTGATGATGCTGTGAGAGATTAACCATTCGGTAGCGCCCAGGGCGTGGTAAACTCACTCGAGTACTCGAGGAGTAAAATCATTACTTGTGAAAACTCCCTGAAGAAGGTAAAAAATGTCAAAATTAAACATGTTGTTTTCCCTCCGTTTGAAAAGAACCCAGTTATGATAAAACGTGTTTGACATAAATTACGAAGAACATAAAACGAACCAGAATCAACATTAATCAATTATGTTCATTCGTTGAAATACATCCGCAATGAATTGTTTATAAAGTTACAATCTAATTTATTGTTGTGTTTGACTTCCTCTGCGCAAGTTATGGAATGTTAATAAGTAACATCATCGCTGACGTAATACCTACGACTTGTGCTTGACATTTCTTACCTCCGAGTATTTTCTTAATAAAAATATTTGCCTTTGTCTATAGTCTGTACTCGTTGACAAAATAACAGCAGCTGACGAAGACTCCCTATAATTATTATTTGTTATTATTTTGACTAATGCCGCAAATTATATACCTAATTGAATATGCTAATTGAATTTAAATTAATTGGTTAAAGACGACCGAGAAACATCTACAGACCATTAAATGTTGTTTGAAGCCATACCTACAATAATACTGAATGAGGCAATCAATAGAACAGCGGGGGAAAGGTTAAATAGCCAGACTGTTACCAAACAAGTATTTCATGCCTCATGGACGTGTTTTGTTATTTGTTAAACAAAATTGTTAAACACACAACCCAGAATAAATTCTAAGTGCCTTTTCCCGAATTCATCACAATAGATTGAATCCTTACCAGTGTTTTCTAGTTATTAACAGTCAGTTATATATTCCGAATTCGTTCCTGAAATAGGATCGCTGGAACAAAATAAACATATTGAACCAGAAGGCCTTAGTATGGTTCCGATCGAAACTGATGGCTCACAACAAAAGGCGGCGAGGAAATCAATTGAGCGCTGCATTTAACACGTCACACTCTCTAAACTACGTCGTGTTTATGAAAGGTGTCGCGACGCACTCTGTGATTGCTTTTGGCCTATTTCGTATGCTGTTGTCTGAAAATCTCGGTTATTTGTAGCTTCGCATCGTTTTAATCATCAAAATGGATGTTTTCTGCTCTACCTATATAAATAATGTACTGAAAACTGTAGCTTCGTGCAAAAATACCTGTGTATTTTAATAATTAGGAACTCTTATATAAGAAGCATCAAGAAGATGTGTGGTCTACTAGTCGTGTGGTTTCCTGTAGACGTATGAGGATCATACGTTTCCCGTTATCATTATTCTAATCCCATCTTGACCCTTGACATCGTTGGGAGGATATGTAAATGACCAGCATCATTGCAGCCACATATGTAACATGTTTATGATAATCATAATATTTATATGTAGACCATTTGGCTCACTCAGCGATTTAGTGGACGTGGCTCCGTGCTTTCTGTGCCAAAGGATTTGGGTTAGAGTAATGTATAAGTCATAGATATTATCTGCGCATTTCTCATCCTAAATCTTTTGGGGCGGAACGAAATTATAGTTGCAATCGTTCCACCGTTTAAGCGATAACATTTATATACTAGATTCCCTCGCTTTAAACCCTTACCATAAAACGTTATAATAAAACACGCGGCAGCTTATCAAGAAAATTCAATAAAGGCTGCGTAATATAAACCTCAGCTCACTTCCCTTAACTCGAGGACTGTCGTGAGGTCGTCTCAGAGCCCCCATAAGAAGGCACGAGGAACCACTACCAACCCATTTTTGAGCCTCCGGTGCAGAATCAGTCGCGTTGTATAGTGATATACCGGTGCGTGCAGTGTGTGACCGATTATTTATCAGCCCCCTAACCATGAAGTGTTAGAAAGGACGTTGTATAAACGAGACGTCGCATTACCCTGCACTTAGCAGCGTCTCGCTTCCACATCGTAAACTGTCCTTATTAAGAGTTCATGGTAAGGGGGCAGGGGTCAACTGACCCCCACTCAGCCTACACTTGCATCGTATGCGATACAGATTATAATATTATTAATCCACAAACATTATACAGGAACGCTATGATCGGTTTCAATTAGGTATTGTTTGGTTTTTATTTACGTTTTCGCCACGTTTCTTTAAAGTACGGGCTTTCGTTCGATTATATAATCATTATGCCTTTTAATTAAAAATAACATTGCCAATTAAGATAAAATAACTAGAATTCCCGATAAGATATTTAATTTTAATAAACAATTTAGTCTCGCTCAATTTAGGATACGTTCTCAGAATCCACAGTTGAACATTGTACTACTAGACAAATAAGGCAGTTAATATTCGCAAATTGAATTCCTAACATAAAATTAATAGGGCCTTCAAACACTCAAACAAACTCTGTAAAAGCAATTACATTCACAAAAGAGTATATACCTACCTACCTTGTTAATTTAAACATATATAATACTACGACCTTAGCCTGAGTTCCCGACATCAGTGTTTTATGATCTGGAAGTTTGGTTATGGACGACTTGCCCTACTGGTATTCTAGTAACAGAAATATGACCTACGACGCCTACGTATTCAGGTAAACCAGGACTAAATATTCAGAAAAAAAACTATTGAAGGTATTGGGATTACATTGTTTTAAATCTCGCCCAAAAGTGTTATTGGGTTTCTCCATTAGGTAATTCTCAGTAGCAGCACGGAGTCTGGATTTGTTCCCGGTTGATGGCAATAGGCTCGCCCCATTACATTGGGACCTAAAACATAACTGGCGAAATGTGGGTGTACTATATGTGCACTTCTGCCTACCCCTTCGGGGAATGCAGGCGTGATGTTATGTTTTATGTTATGTTAAATCTCGCCCAATGTATAGGCACAAACCGAGAGTTCAATCTTTCTTATACAATACATTACCTAAAACATAAGTTTCATCCAAAATCCAACGTTTAAACATAAATTACAGAGTAACAAACATTCAAACGCTTCTTGATTCGCGAACAGACAAACGAAATAATGATGATACCAAAGATAAATAAGCAGAACTTGTGCATAGCGTAACGAGCCAACAACAGAACCGGAACGAGCTTAGCCAACGGAAGCACAAAGTTTTAACTGAACTTCACCTCAGATTATACAGCTAATTTGATGGCAAGTTTAATTCCCCTCGTAATAAGTTTACGGATACCCTACACAACGAATAATTTTCATTTATAGGTTTAATTATCATGCGAGTAACTTTGTGCCGACTGCTCCGTATGGGTGGGACGGAGTCCCCCTGGGCTCGTAATATCTTATGGTACCATTGGCCAAGGGATTATTTGAGGGGCTGCTCGCTGGCCGCGAATGTAATCATCAATAATAATAGAGTCAAATTACCGTATCACTAATTAGAACCTGCTTTTACGGGCAAGGGTTTCAAATTACTTTCCTCGCTACTTTATTACGTTAAATTACCCTATTTCGAGTATTTTGTGTAGAACTGTGAATGATGAAGCCATTTATTTTTAGAGTAAGCTTTTGTAAGTGATCTAAAAGGGAACTGATATTAATATGTAGATATAATGGTTTCTGATGATTAAACGTATAAGTACTAATGTCTGATTTAGTTTTGCTACAGATCATTGGGCGTGTCATTTGATAATAAAATGTATTCAAAGTTCCCTTAGATCAGTACATTCCGGTTCCGATTCCTGCAATCAAATGAACTTTCGGCAACGGAATCCCGCTCTTTTCTACGCTGGCGAGCTAAATTTTGTGTTGAGCTCAAAATTTGGCGAGCTAAATTTTGAGCTCAACTCAAAATGATGATTATCAAAATGTCACAGTCAAACTTGGAGAGTGGGTACCCGCAGTTTGTACCGCTTTTAGTGTTACCAACTATAAATAGCAGTAGCAATGTAGAGGAGTTAAAGAAGTTTCTTCCCCTAATACAAGACTGGCATGTCACGACGTGCACTATAGGATCTTTAAACTTAATACGCGAAGCGTGGCGTACGTGTTACCAACATCTCGCTACCAATAAAACGTGGACGATAGATACTGCACGATAACCTATCCACACATAACATCGTTTGCAACTTTTAAGGAAACATATTGATGCCGATATTCTATTGAGAATTGAACATGGAAAGTCCATAAACATTTTAGATGTACGTTTCTGAGTGAAACTTTGTGGTCAGTGTAGAAATTGCTGACAAATGACTGTATTAATTTATAAAAAAAGGCCTCCCTCTTAGAACGCCACTTTACAGAGATCACAATACATGACATAACATCGCGCCTGTATTCCCCGTAGGGGTAGGCAGAAGTGCACATTTCGCCAGTTATGTTTTTAGGTTATGTATTTATAATTCATTGATGATCCGTTCACTGGACAGTTAGTCCCGGTAAAAACCTGGTGTCTGGCTAATTTATTTCTCACGACATGATCTATTTTAAATTCATAGCTCATATCTATACGAAAAGTGAATGGTTAAAAATCTGGTGAAAGTCATTTCAAAGTGTTAGTATATAAATACTACCACTTAAAAACAAAGCGTCTAAACACATCCCCTGTAACAATGTTTTCTGCAAAATAAATGATTTGATTTGAAATAGGAGAAGAACAAACATTTAAATCTACTATTTAAATATACATAGATATAATTTTTATTAACTAGAAGGCACTTATTATAAAAATTATCCAGTAGTCGTATCCTAACGTTAAACCTAAAAACACATGTATATTCAGAATATCCAAAAATTACCCGGATTCGTTCCCATAGTCCTGTAGATATAAATCTGGTATACGCAACGCTGGGCCACTTAAATTTAATTTTCTGTCGATAAATCAATTTGTAACCACAACAACAGCGCGATGTTATTTGTCGCCCATGACGACGAAGCCGAAGTAGAGCAGTAATTCTTCTAAACCTTTTGAAATTAAAATTTGAAATTGATGAATGTGCTAACTTTATATTACCTTTATGTTACCTCTTTTGTTATTGTAAAGCTCAGCGATCTTCAAGCGACCCGGTGTTTGATTTCATAAAAGAAAAGTGTGGCGAAGTGGCTAAAAATGTAACATTTTACAGGTTTGGTATCGATAAAAAACCAATATTTGTAAGGCGTGCACGTTACAGCCTTGAAATTACTAGATTATTTTAGCATAAATCTAACGCGAAACAAAAGATTCCGCCATAGTACCTACCACATTGTAACTTCGATCGAACGCGTCACTTATACTAACTACAACTAACGCAGCATACGATTATTCGTTGACAAACATACGCAATCCATAATGTTTGTAATGAGTACACACGGATTCAATACATATTTACATACATCCTTTATGCAAAATAAAACGAGCGCGTCATGAAAACCGATCAACATTGCTGCTCTGTGGTCCAAATGAAATATCAAATTGTATCCGTGTATCGTAGGTAAATTGCAGTGCAGTCCTGTGGTTTAATTTCGTGTGCGCCTCCGGGTATAGACGGTAGACAGATGTGCATATTTGTTCCCGAAGCTGGAATTATAATAGAAATGTCGCGCGTACCTTAACTATTAGTTTGGTTACGGGGAGAATTTGCGCAGTGAGACAGGGAAATATGTTCTGCGTCTGCTACGTATGTCTATAGAGTTCTTATTGTGAAATACAATATTATAAATGCTGGCAGCTTGTGGTCGTATGACGTAGTAAGTAGTACGAACCTACTTGTTTCGTGGAATAGTTGCTTCATAGTAATTACGATTTATCTACTTAGCGATAGTAGATTTTAGTTCAATGAATTAACAATAAGGTTTTGTAAAGCCGTTTAAAGGACTAGAGTATTGCGGAATATACTATTTTGTGATTTGTATTAAATGCGAAGCTATTTTATTATATTGCAGGGTTACGTATTTTAATTATAGTAAATATGGACTTATCTGTTTTTTCTTAAAGTCTATTCTTTGATAAAATATATAGTTTATTTAATGCAACTGATCAAAACTTTATAAATAATACTATAACATCCATTGGTGCTGTAACCAATTAGTAAGACTGCTGCCTTTAGGATTGGAGGTTCAATAACGTACACGACAAATAATTATATACAGATATACCTATATGCCAAATTATGTGTTTACCTATACCCATTAAAAATCACATAACTTAACAAATATGATATATAGAAGAAAAATCTGAAAAGAGAGATAATGCTAAGAATGCGCTGTTCATATTAAATGTAAAGATAAAACCCAGATAAGAATTACACAAACAACCGCGTTAAGTTACCACAAAGGCTGTCACTGTCAGTGTTTTCTTTTCTTGTTTTCCCTGAAGGATGCTTCCTTACAATATGTCTAACTGACAGGTGTCTGACAGGTGCCGATCGATCACCGATTAAACAACGCGGTTTTACTGAATCGAGATTGCTCGTAGAGATATGTATTTTGGTTTACCGATACTCTATTTGAAAGGACATATGACAGAAGCCTTCATTTGTCAATTCACTCAATTTAGATATCATTAGTAGGTATCATCAAAACTGACAGCTGCACTTACAGCTTTTATGTTGTATGACCATTGAACTACCAAGTCAAAGGTCACAAGTTCAAATTCCAGCACATACCAATGTATTTTCGAATTCTTGTGCGTACTATAAATTAGTTAGCAGTTGTTAGAAACAGTTAAGGAAAACATCGTGAGGAAATCAGCACATCATAGAGATTATTCAACGGTGTGTAAAGCCACGTTAGGCCTACAGACGACTTAAACTCTGACACCATATTGTTCATCTACCATAAGACGAGAAGAACTATGTAAGCTAGCAAATTACTAAAACAAACTTGAGTATATTTTTCTTGAATATTGTATATCTGAAAATAATGCAGGTATAAATATAAAGTATTACGAAACTCTAACTAGTTTCACACTGGACAGGAAGATAAATGAACCTTTGAATATATCAAGGAATAACTACATCATTACGAATTCACGTCATCTAAAAGGTATTAAGTATAAGAATTGAATAAAAAACAAATTGTTAGACGTAGAGTTTTTAAAACATTTTCATTATACATTTAATTCAGCCCTTTAAAATCATTCGGGCGCCGCTTACCCAGTTCTAAAGGAGAATAAAAGTAACTTTTATACTTGGTACCGTCGCGTCGTTGAGAATCTTTATTTTATTTTATCGACACGCTTACAAAAGCTGTCGTTTGAAAGGATAATAAAAATCTAAATCGATGTATTTGTACTTTTTATGTCAGCCATTGCGAAGTCATCAATCACTTTAACGCCTTCCATTACAGATTTATGTTAGTTCTGTATTTTCCAAACGTATCCTTAGCTGATAGATGATCGGCCCCCACTTCTTATGGGTTAAAGCAATGTTTATCAATTTTGTTAAATCACAAATTTTAAATATACGAAGTACTATTGGACATTGTTTAAATATTATGCTTTCAATCCACAGGAGTTTTAAACAGAGGGATAACCGTGTCTAGATCTCTGTTATGCCTCTAATGATAAGTATTACAAAGAAATATGGCGACTAAAATCACAAATACTAATAAAAATTGTGCTAACAAAGGAGGCACGAGCCGACCTGGATACAGGATCTGAGAAAACTGTAGATCTTGGTTTCTTGTTAAGCTTCTTAAGCTTTGCAGCTTAATTCCTAAGACCAGGACGTTTAATAAACGTAAAGCACCTAGGTAAGCTAGTTTTATGTTACATTTAAGATCAGAAACTACTCTCCAAAAATATTTACTTTACAGGCATTATGTAATACAGCTAATTGAACTTCAAATACTCTGATTATATAATTAAAACTAAAATAACACGCATTCAAATAGGGGAAACCTGCAATTATTTCCGAGTCTAGGTCGCTTAATTCATTCGATTTCAAACGTCAGCTCGTGGTGGGATGATTGCGCCGATATTGGTAAGCCGGGTGCGATAGAAGGATTACTGATAAGGAATGTTGACGATTGGCAGCCGATCCTGTCCCAATGACGCCCCTGGGAACAGTCTGCAAGAGATAAGAGTGTCAGTTTATATTACTAACCCTGTTTTTATTGGTACTCTGAGATATCATAGGTTCCTATGTAAGTATTAGTTGTTTTTATAAATAATACACTAGCTACTACCTACTTATAGTACTTATATTTAACTAACTCTGGCCCGCGCCTTCACTCGTTTCTAGCCTAATGTCCTTTCTCGGATCTTAAACTTTCTACATGCCAAATTTCATCAAAATCCGTCCAGCGGTTTAGTCGTTAAGGCGTAACAGACAAACAGAGTTTTTAGCATGGAAGCATGAATTGAGAAATAATTAATTACAATTAAGCCTTTTTTCTTTTAGTTCTTATTTTAAACCGACCTATAAGTCACAAATACACACACTTGGGTACCTAATGGCAAACGCCAGCCAAGCCCCGCTACAAAGTCTGAAAAACAGAACTGTTTAGAAAGTTCAAAGTGGGTGCAATAAAGATTACTAAATCTTTATTGCATCCTCTTTAAACTTCGTGCTGAGTTTTCACACGATTTGTCGAAACTTCTCGCACGATTTGTGCGACACCCGAAGTTAGCAGTCGGCCAATAGATATCGAATGCTAATTTAGCCACAACCAGGTGACATAACAACTGTTCCCGATACATTTCACGTTTTACACTCAATTCAAGGCGGATTAAATTGATAATTACATTTTTGTAACCGAATTTCATTGATATTGAGCATTTTTCATTGTTCACATTTAAATTACGGCGCAAACCCATTATGGTATTCATAAATGATCCAATTTATATCAGCCTTAATGGTTATGCGCTTCAATACCCATTAAACTGATTGAAAATAAATACCACCAACGTGAGGGAGATGCGAAAAATTTACTGAAATAAATATGGAGCTACTGTAACGTGTGCGAGCGTGTAATGTAACAGGGTGGAGAGTTGCACACCTTGGGGTGCACAGGCGTGGTCATGAAGGACGCTTTAAAATGGACAATCGACTCTTATTTAAATAAACTTTACCTTTACTTTAACACTATGTTTTTCTAATCACAAGGCTAGCACTCTATAGCTATTAACAGACCACAAGTTTAGACTCTATGCTACTCAGGATTATCTAATGAATAAATGAAGAACATTTTGGAATTAAACCCGTCAAGGCAGTTCACATACAGTCTTATAAAATAGTATCGTTTGAACGTTCCACTGTGTACAGGCCCCAATGTGCACGGAGTGTGTGCAGCGCGGTGACAAGGTCGCGCGTCCGGCCGGTGCCGGCTGCGCGCGTCCTGCACTTACCGCTTCCGAGCCGGATGGTGGTCCTTTGTGACGTCTTACTACACTTGCTTGCCGGCTGCCGGCGGGCCGCGGCCGCAGGGATGTGTGCACAACGCGATGCGGCTGTTTGTTCATGCTTGCGGTGATTGTATTTTCAAAGGCCTTGGTAAAATACATACATATATTACATACATAAAGTCACGCCTGTTTCCTTGAGGGGTAGGCAGAGACCAGTGATTTCCATTTTCAGTTCTACAGTCCTAGCATACTTTTTTTGCTTCATTCACCCGCATCACATTCCTCATACACGCTCTTCGGTTAAGAGTACTCCTCAGTTGCCATTTTTGCGGAACATCTCTAATTTGGTCTAGGTATGTTTGGTAAAATATACACAAATATATTCATGCCAATTAGAACTGAAGGCGTCGTACTATGTTTATATAGGGATATATATACCTAATTACATATGCTAAAAGCTTTTGCCAGTGAATCTTCCATGTGTCATTAAAGTAGCAAGTAGATTTTAAAAACGCAGGTCACCTGACAATTAATAGTTTTTTGTCAATATTCTACCGAATACCGAATTACCTACCCAGAAAACTGACATAGAACAACATGTTTTTTTACAGATTTTATTTCATCGCGTTAACTCTTAAGGGGACTTTGTGTACGTTGCTATATAAATAACAAACGTTTTCAATAGTACCTAAACCAAAGACGCAACTCCTCATGGTAGTCATTGATGTAATCCACCATCTGCCAAACGAGTGAAAATAGTTACACTATTGAATAATCACTGAATCCAAAATTGTCAGAGCCATTCGTATCATTGACTAATGATGGTCACTTTGTCTGGCCCCTAACCGCTTGCTCCGAGCAATTCTACGGAGAAAGTTATTTCCAATAGTTTCCAATTCCAATGGTCTTGGCCAAAGGTCTCAATGCTATTAAGCCGATAATAATGATTTCTCCGAATCGATAGTGAAGTTTACCTTTTCCCTTATAGGCATTAGGCATACACTTACTTTTAGTGTATACTAAAGATAAATATATCTAAATGTAAACATCTATATGTTCTTCATCATCATGCATCTAGGTACTATTTACGCCTGTTAACTTAAATGACCTGGGGTAGACAGAAGTGTTGACTGCCAGTATCGAAAGTCTTTTTACTTGTAGGTATGTTAGATTTACAATTTACAATCAAAGGCACTCGTAATAATATTTTAATTGTAGTCTTAAATAATATCTTATTAAGCGTCTCCAAGGAAACTGTAAAAGAACACGTACTTAATCTTTTTGAGATTAAAGTAAGTCACTCTATCTCAGCGAGCAGATAAGATTGTTTGATGTGAAACAGTAAAAGCAAGAACTGGATTATTAAGTCGACAGTAAGTTTTGTATACCTAATCTGCGTAAAACTTCGAATAAGAAAGTGGATCGACAAAGGAAGACGAACTAATAACTTAGGTACTAAGTTATTTTAACATCTAGATGTAGGACATGTTTTCTTTTGAATCTAAACACCTACATGTCGTTGTTCATCATTTCCCTTACTTATAAAAAATGCTAACATGTCGGGAACAAAAAATCAATAAAAACCGCGATAAAATCCGTAAACCTAGTTTTATTTCAATACTAACATGTGTTTTAAGATAACTAATTTTTAGGTCTATTCACATCTCTATTATTTGACATGCAAACGACAGTGTCAGGTATAATTTAATCAATTGTTTAACACTGACAGTTTTTTGAAGTAAGGGATCTATCTCTTACTCAGACGAAGTATATGATAGACCGGTTCTCATGTAAATAAGGCGAGACCAAAAATGAAATGAGTGCGTGTTTGACATATAGTGCTGTGACACGCACTCTCATATTATCGTATGTCGATAAAAATCACAATCATGAAAACAACGAAGTTAAACGAAATTATCTAAAATCAATATAGTAAAACAAAAGAATCCATAAATCATCGTCGTTTATTAAATCTTAACAAAAACATAAACCTTTTAAAGTTAACAAATAGTCAAAAACATGAAATAAAATAAAAGTCGGCGTTGGTTTCTAACGTCATTAATGCAGTAAGCCCAGTGATCAGTGATCACACTGTTAATAAAGATTTCAACTTCATATCGACCCTACCGCGGATTCCCGAAGGCAATTAACATATTACAGAATCAATACATAAATCACTTATTCTGTTGAATAAGTAAGTGTATAATAGTCAATTATAGCAGATTTTCCGTTTTTACTAAACTAACTAATTTACTATTTACTAATGGTAATTTTTATTACCATAAAAAAGTACATATTAAATACTTATAGTCGTATTGTCTAATTTATTAAGTAGTTCTGTGGTAAAAGGTAAATTCATAAAATAACATACCATATTCATAAAATAAATAAAGTAATGAAAATCGTAATCTGATTGTATTTAGGGCATTTTCTAAAACAAATTTGTTCAAAGTGCTTACTGCAAACTGATGAATATTTTTTGGGAATCCAGTTACCTCTATTTAACAGGTTTAGCCATTTTTGGCGAAACTCTTCATTTACAGGAAATCTTCAAAATATTTTTTTACATTATTCTAAAGAATTATAATGTTTCTAAATAATTATTTTGGACATTGATTGATTATAATATAATATGTGTATTAATTTATTTTTACAATAATAGTATTATGTACCAATACTAATTAATCAACTTCTCAAAATAAAACGTCAAGTAGAATATCGAACAATATCGATAAAGTCTCTGTCAAGGTGGTCAATCTCTATTCTATGATATTTGGGTAAAAAATACACAAAATTTACGTACGTGTTATTTCTTTTTATAAAGATCTACAATATTAAGGGTCACTAAGTGATTAAACGCGATACATTGGCGTACCGATTGATATACGCAACGTTAGTAAAGGCATTTGTAAACGTATTGTAAATAGCAAAATAACCAATTGTACTTACAAGTTAAAACTGTAATTATTTATATTATTTCTATGATTAGTATCACATCCGGGTACTACACACGAAGGCATGACGAAGACAAATAAATAAATATAATTTACACACCAAGCATATATTTTTTCAAATTAAATAACACAATTTATTTTTGACTAATTTGAAATGTGTCATTTGGTGTAAAGTTCAGTCAGTAACACGTCCAACTACCTTTCTCACTCTAACCTACATTGTACTCAGGTCTTTCTGTTTCAATCACCCCATCTATAGTAGGAACTACTTGGATCCTATATCTATGATCTCTTATTTCAGGTGCCTATTGCCATGTGTCAAAATACTCAAAACTACATCAATTTTTTTTATGAATTTATTATGACGATTTGGACAGTTACAATATGTTATTTTATTAAACTATCATTAGACAACGGGAACTTAAAGTATTAAAAAAAATTGGTTCACTAAATATCTGCTAATATTTTTAAATACCAAACTTTATAAATATAAGCCTCCTAAAGCTAATGTCCGAGGCCGACAGTCCAACATGAGTAATTTATTCGTTTGTGGCAGTCGAAAAAACAACACAATACACAAATCAGTTTGGCATTCGAGTGGTTGGCCACGCATGGCGGTCGACACTGGACGGATATAGCCTGTTTTTATCCGCACAATGTTCCGCTATGATTGAACAACCTATCTGTAGTCAGTACCTACATATATACACGAGAAAGGGTAGAACCCAGTACATTATTCACTGCTCCGAACAGCTGTCTCTAATTTTGTTTCCTTGGGCCTCAAATGGCTACACTGAATAATAAATGCTGAGACTGCAAATAATACCAAATGATTGTTTTGGTACTAATATAATATTTAGTTTTTATAATACAAGGCCGCAGATAATTAACATAAGTTGTTCTTTGCGATCATTGACAATTCCAACTACATCTACTATCCCCGCAAGAATATGGCTCTGGTTAAGTTTAAAAAACTTCTCCTCCACAATGGTGCTGTTTAACTTCCAAAAGAAGATGTCGGAATAAATTGGATTTGTCAAACTCCAATTTTTCAGCAGTCAACTGGAATAGTTACCCGCATAAATTATGAGGTTTTGTGAAACAGCTACGCGGTTTTGTTGTACACTTTTTTATGCAGTGTTATTCGCTCCCCGTTGTCCTAGTTTCAGAAGGAAGTTTCTTGTATGAAATGTCATTTTGGTCATAAATAAAGTTAAAGTAGAAGTGACGTCATCGTTGTTTTACATTGTTAAGCTTTTATCCTTCTTTCTGGTTAGTACTCTTGGTTTAAGTAAAATTACAAGATGAAACAACGGAACTGCTTTCGCGGCCAAAGTATAAATTGCTTAATTTCCAAAGTAGGTCAGTATCCGGCCAGGCCGCACCAACAATAGGTAAGCGACATTAATAAACGTGTCTCTCGATAAATCACCTCTCATCCTGTGTGAAGGAGAGTAAAATTTTTCAAAAAGGTGTTCACAAATCAATACCGTTCCCTCTGGGGCCCCAACGGGTACAATTGGAGCGGAATGCATTACGGATGCATCCATGCAAATTGCAATTAGTTCTTGTTCATTTCATTTCAACTGCGTATCACACAGACATGAAAATAATATATTTCCACGTCTCACAAAGGAATATGAATGTGTGGAACTGGTAATGTGTGTTTTGTGCCAAATCCGATTCGAGTTTGTAATTAATCTGCTGCAGGCTTTGGTATTTGTGTTGGTTGATAACTGTTTTGTATCACCAAATACAATACTATTGACACGCAAAATTGAAGGCTCTATACTACAAACTTTGAGAAATTATGGTTATCAAATAAGTATATTATGTAGTAAAACATAACTGGCGAAATGTGGGTGTACTATATGTGCACCTCTGCTTACGCCTTCGGGGAATACAGGCGTGATGTTATGTTTTTATGTATATTATGTAGGTTGGCTTCAAATGTTAGTAATTATAATGAAACCCACCTCACTATCCTCTTCTATCAACCTTATTAAGTACGAAAATAGATTACCTATTCGAGTACAATCAATTAAGGTCCGTAACCACAAACTCATAAATTAAGGCAATGGATACCTAACACGCAATTGCTCGTGAATCACTTTAGTAAGCTTGTTATTAAATTGAGTATATCCTTGTTATCCCTTCGAGGTGAGACATTGTCTGTCAACATGGTCCACCCACTTGAGCGAATTAAGTTAGACTTAACGCAGAGCATATTCACCTTGAAGTACTTGTAAAGCCGAAGTTGATACGAGAGGGACAAGATGTTACATTTGAGGTGTCAGTCCGTCCGTCCGTCCGTCCGTTAAACCCTTATATGTATATTGTATTCTGTACCGGCACTCGGCGACATTTATATATGTTTTAATTCCGTCTGGTTTACTTTAGTAGAAGTAGACGAAACACAAGTAAATATCAATGGTAAAAAAGAAATATATACCTATAGATAATACTTACTAAAATAACCGCTAAAGTTTAGCCAACGCAAGAACTTTGCTTATCTACACACACCTTTGATTCACGACATAAGATACAGCACGTAGGCTACTACGTTACAGGACGGACACTTTAGATATCCAAGTGTCTGCCCTAACGTCCCATAGAGTTGATTTAATATGCACCCTTTACGTCTGAGGATAGGCGAACTCTCTAACAACGATATACACTAACTTTATTATGGCTACATTAACTTCCTTAACGATTTGGCTATATTTATTATCGCTGCGCATGAAATATAAATGAGTCTCTACGTTAGGTAACCACAAATATGGAGCTCATCATAAAACACGCGGCCTCTTTATGTAAATCAAGTGAGAGACATTCGCACGCAATTCGATTTACATAGATAGGTACAATTATAACGATGTGGTGAGGGTCATTTATATTTACATCGGCCTGACAACAGGGTCAGGAGGGGACTAAGTGGGCCAATGCAGTTACATTACAATCGGGCCACGGCGGCGGCGGCGCGCGGGAAGTTCACGGCCACCACAATCTGCACGCACTCCTTACGGGAATCTCTCCACACTCCGCTTGACACACACCGGTATAAAATTCACACCATTAACGACGTAAGGGGAGCCCAGCTAAGCCTCCTTTGAAAGGTATTAAGACTCGCCTTAACATTTTGATGTATGTTTTTGCGCATTCGGTGAGTGATGGAAAATATAATTTACGCTCCAATGTATGTATACGTTTGCATTTATATTTTATAACATGTGCGTTTTTAATTGAACATGACAAAAGCGACACGTGGATATAAAGTTGGTTTATTGCGAGTCCCGGAAACCGTATGAAATTAAATACCTCTGTCACTCGAAAATACTGCAAACTACAATTAGACGATGGTAGACTCATACAAAAGTTCTCTTCTGAATTTACACGGTAAAGGCCGTTCTAAAAGCCGAAATAACATGTAACGGGAACACTTTTAAAGAGATTTCTCGTGAAATTTCGGTTTTCAAACGAAAATCCGGCGAGTGAAACTTTTACGGAAAGATTTATTTCAAGGGTCGGCAAGTGGGTGTTCCATCTTCATTTGACGGCGGCGACGCGTCACCGGTGTCGGGTTACAGAAACGCGATAAATGACACTATTTGTACAGATTTGCGACCACGCTTACCAGTACCACTGACAAATAACCGTCGGTGACTACAACGCTTAATTTAAACGAACCTTAACAGTTACTTAATTGAAAAGCATCCTAATCACATTCTTTCTTAAATCCTTCTTCAAGTATTTGGCAAATTTTGCATCTGATACGGCCACATCTAAAATATGCAAAGTACAATTATATTTCCATAACACAGAATTCCTTCCCCAACATATATTTTATTCAGGAATGTTTAGAGAAGAGAATGCACGAAGCGATGACTCTTGAATGTCCCCCGGAGCGGACCGAACGTGTTGTAGGTATAAAAAATTCAGCAGAATGTTCGTTATGATGAGCCGGTGCCGGCGTCGCATTGCAGGGTGCACCAATGACCTACATCCACTCACAAAGCCGAGCCGAACTGCTCCTAAGATTAACTTACTCAATACATGAATGTTTAACACCCACAGGTAATGCATCGCTGCAGCTGATGGAAACTTTATTTATTTATGCACATATTTAATAGAGATCAATTTTCTTTGTAGCGTTCGATGTATGGTTTATTATGTTTATGAACCAATATAAGTTCATCAATCAATCAGCAAAACATACAATCAGATTTAACCACGAAATTGATCAAACGAAAATATCTTAATTAGGTGAATTTATGAATGTACCTTTCCTGTTTAGTCCCTCAAAAGATCCGATCATTTTCATATCATCTGATGTATGGCGTACATAGAAATATGGGATAGTCATATTTTATTTCAATATATGTACAGTAAGTTTTAAATCAGACGTCTAAAATGAGAACGATACGTGTTAGGGTAACGGCCCACTATTAGGACAGGTAGAGAGACAGTGACTGATACGATAAGCACACTACTGTCTACATCATGTATAAAACAAGTTATTAACAAAACAAGGTAAACTACAACGTTAAACGTAGACTATAATATAGTGTCTCCACCTTGCCAGTTCACTTTTTTACTCAGTAGATAGTGCTAATATAAGTCATGGTTTCCAGCCATGCCAAGGTTTTACCTTCAAGGCACGTTTGTATGGAGAAAAAAAATGCCTTGCACTACTTAAATGTATGCTGACCTTTGACATATTCGGAGGCGTTCATGCTGGCACAATTTGAACGCAAAAGTAAAACGTGTAACCACTTTTTTAAATTCCTGACTAGAAGATGTTGAGAGAAAAAAATAACCCTAAAACTTAAGCCTACCGTATTCTGAAAAGCACTCAAGTATAAAGATAGATTTACTCCTTTCTCAATGTTAACATAGCCTTTGATCCTTTAAGATACGAAATGTGGGTGAAATATATGTATGTGTACCGTGTACCGCGTAACTGTCGATATGTTTCTCCATAAAACAGAGATAAGAGTGCAGCTTCCGATGCTCATTTTGCACTCACTCTGACTTTATATTTGTTACAAGAAGGGTGATGAATTGGACAAGGATCGCGTGGGTTAAAGGGTTATTGAACATACATACATAAAGTCACGCATGTTTCCCTGAGGGGTAGGCAGAGACCACGGACTTCCATTTGCTACGATCCCTGCATATTTAAATATGAAATAAAGTTAAAAAATATATATTTATTACCGACTTACATCATAGATAAAGTTACTAAAATTGTCAAATAGCATTTAAATTAAGTTGTTCCGTGCTTGTTTGATTAATGTTAAATTAATAACAAACAACTTTTAACTCCCAGAAAAAAATATGGTTGTCGTCATTCATTAAAAATCTAATAGCCAACACCTAAGAGCACTTATAAAGGTTATTTCTAATATAAAACTACTTTTCCTTTAACACTTAAGTAATCTATTTTGTTGAGTGTTTATACATGCCTCAATTTATTGTCCCCGCTCGATCGTATTTTCTAAAGAGCGACCTTATTTTCCAAGAAGCTACTTTATGTCGGGGAAAACAACCGAGAAAATGGCTATGTCTTACAATAATATACGGGCTCTGCACACTTCGATAAAATATAGGTTTTGTTTCACTGGCTCGCCCAATCATAATCGCTGGATGGCGATGTTTCTTGGTCAACAAATAAGTGCTAATGTTACGAAGTTTGGACAAGAAATAAGTGGCTTGACGTATGGACTAATAGTTAAAACAGATTTCTCTTATATCCTTACAAATGTTGCTGATATAGTATACATCCAACATTCTATTTTATGTGGAGCAATTATTGTTGAGTAGATAATACTGTATATTATTATTACCATTATGAAACCATTTCGGTACTCATGAACCCCAAAATTATAACACGATAGTCATCATAATTAATAAATAAATAATACTAATGAAAACCAACTCGACTGCAACGAAAATAGAAATAAATTTTGAAATTATTACTAGGTTATACACGCACAGTTTAAATTAATTATTATGACAGAAGCATCACATTAATAATTCATCAAGCTTGATTAAAGACACGTACGGTCACGTAAAACACCGTTATACATAGAAAAACGATTCATGTATGATTGTAGCAATTACACGTGTCATTATGTGTAGACCTTTACGTAGCCGCGTAGGCCTACGAGCGTGGAGCGGCTACGAACTCGGAATAGTCGACGCGTAGACGCTGCTGACCGACACACGACTTCGTACATTCTGCGTTTGATTACCGATATAAAATTTATTCGGCATTTTAATGTAAGGGACAGTTTAACAATCGGATTGGAAAAAAAGAAGTTGTAATAAAACAATTGTTTTATATTCAGATGGCGCTATCCGAAACAAAGTTCCGCTTTACAAGGATTGTCCTGAGTGCCGCGGTTTTCATCTCGCTATGTGGTGAGTAGCTCTTAGAGATTATTTCGCTAACTTTCGCATTTCTAATAAACTGAAAACTTTTGCAATAAATGTTGAGTGTTGTTGTTCTATATCGAGGTATTTCCTTGTATTTGTGGGTACGTGTGGCGGTATGCGTTTGTGTTGAACGTTTTATAGATAATCTCTTTACGGTCTAGAAGCTTTTACGAGAACAATACAATCGCCTAAAAGTTTTTATTATGTAATGCGTTTCATGTATTTATAGCCGTATTGTTTCTTTGAGCGACACTTTTATAATCGAATTGAGTGATCCGAATTTTGACTCAAAATCTGTAATCTAATTTCTTTTGTTTTGTTTTTACCAACGGAGAAAGTGTATGCGTTTAGGGAGAGAGGCTGTTTGTATATGTGTTAACAAATAATTATTGCTAATTCTCTCAAAAATGGGTTGACCAATTTTCATGCGGTTGTCGGTAACGGGTATATGGTTAATTAGAGATGGTTCTTAGCTATCATTCGTAACAGTCGTGGGTTTCAAATTTTGTTTTTTATTGTTATAAGTAACAAATATTTTCAAGTGAAACCTCTTTGTGGCAGTTGTAAGCGTTCAATAATAAATGAGCATTATTAAAGTGTAAGGTATCGCGCTATATTTATAAATACACGTACAATACGTACATCATAAGATATTCAGCGTCTGTCGAGCGGCCTTCGCGACAGATGTATGGCTCCCATGGAACTTTACATCGCTTCTATGTATTTTTGCGTCAGAATATGCTAGGTCTCCGATGCGACCGAAAAGCAAACATACGATTGTATCAAACATACCTACGTATAAGTACCTATAGGTATTTTTTCGCCTTAGATTTATATGTACTTAATTATTACCCACGACGGAACGGAGTAGGTGTATGCGTTTAGGGTGAGAGGTTGTTTGTTTGTTTGTATGTGTGTGCACAAAAATGAGTTGACCTATTTTCATGCGGTTGTCGGTAACAGGTATATGGTTTATTAGAAATGGTTCTTAGCTATCATTCGTGACAATTGCTAACTACAAGGCGCTCACCAAGCGTGGTGATTATGCCCCTCCCCGTCCATTGAGGGAGAGGCCTTTGTTCAACAGTAGATATCTTCCGGCTGATGATGATAATGATACCTGAGGTAAAGGAGAGGTATTCCTCTCTATCTACAGATCATAGTCATAGTCATTTGTCCGCTCATTATAAGTTACGTAATAGGTGCAAGTCTATTCCCATTCATCGCCGACTTAATCACTTAGTTATCGATTCAATAAGTTCTCAACACACGTTTCATATTCTGTAATTTATGACTATTGATTTTGGCCACCAACTCTCCACCTTATGACGGTCAATTGTGATGGTAAATACTTTATTAATCAGTTGAAGCGGTACGTACCTAATATTCCTTTTTGTTATAACGACCCGCCGAGGCACCGAACGTAATGATTCCTAGAAATAGCTGACAGCAAACGCTACTTCATAGGTACCGTATTAATGGATAAATTGACCACACGTGTCCATTTAATGACTAATTATGTCTCTATGTAACCAACACTATCATAAAATATTATTATTACTAACTACTGTTCTAACAATCTCAGTCTGCCCGTAATTATTAATCCAGATTTTTTTAATGCCGGCGACACGATAGCTCAATTGGTTAAACCTTCGCCACGGTACGGCAAAGGTCGCTGGTTCCAAACCCGCTTATGTCGATCATTTTTAAAATTTCCTTTATTAATTAAAAATTTAAAAATATCAAATATCATAACATGTAGCTTTTATTCTCTTTATGGGCAAGCAGGCCTACCACGTTTCGCCTGTTATACGTCCCATGTAATAGGGGGCGAGCATAATACGACTAATCAATATCAAATAAACAACAAATTGATCCAAAAAATTGTACATTTGAAAACAGTATGACATTATAATATCATCATACACAGCCGTATCACAATCGATTGGGGCAGTTCGGTCAACATCATCGTCTACGTCAGGCGAGACTCTACGGGACTGGCATCAAACGCGTCGGCAAGAACAAACATTTACGTTGGCATCGAAGGAAGAGTAATCAACACGGAAGCCAGCTGCAGCGCGTGAATTAATGATTATGTGCTAGCCACTGTTCATTGCTGAGTGAATTAGTAACGAACACTATTGGAACGGCTGGACATACTAGTATATACCACGCGCGAACAATACACTGCGGTAACCTAATTCCAAATTATTGACGCCCCCGTTTTGGTAATAGGTGGACAAATTAGTAAAAGCCGCGCGTTTTGTTATTGAATAATTCGAGTAGTGGACTGTTGAATATTGTATGTGGTCATTCCATTTTGTTTAGGGTGGAAAATT
The DNA here is from genome assembly GCA_946251915.1 of Abrostola triplasia. NCBI lineage: Eukaryota > Metazoa > Arthropoda > Insecta > Lepidoptera > Noctuidae > Abrostola > Abrostola triplasia. The sequence goes on from OX276439.1 coordinate 6,052,730, forward strand.
TTCACTAAGAGTTTTGTTAGTTGAACAATAAGAAAGCCATTACGAGTGATGACATCATCTGTACCCGGCGCACTCTAGGCGATATTGTAAAGATTGGCCTATCAGCAATAATGGTAGCGACAATTAATACCGTCTGGCCAATATTAACGTCACGACTTGTATCCGTTTGATGATTAGCACATGCAAATAAAAAGAAGAAGAAATGGGATATTACTTTTCCATTTAGAGCCAGAGAACTACCATCACCAAACTGTAAAGCCTAGTTATGTTAATCCTACTGCTACATACCTATTACCTAATGACACTTAATTGCAGCGAACTATTCGAACTCTCTAGTGTATTCCGCTAATTTGGCCTAATTTTGTACGTATATTAATTAGGAATAAACAGATAGATAGAGAATATAAAATAATACGCGCCCAGATGGTTTGCTGCAGTCTAACCCAGTAGGAACTCTAGGAAATTTAGCGAGGCACCGAAATTACATTTTAATTAACACAACGAAACGGAACGCTGGAAACCTTATAGACGTCTAAAACAACGTAAAATGAGAGAGTTAATTAACACAATTTTAAAACAATTAGTTTTTTAATTAATTTATATAGGATTATTAAAAAGTTATTTTATATTTATTTAATCCTTAATAATTTACATTACATGTACATTACAATATACAAATTAACCTAAGAAAATCAAATAATAGGTATATACAAATGAAAAATTAAGCATCAAAGTATTCCTCCTCATCGCTGTCGACTGGTAGGGTGCCCAAAAGGCTGGCGGTATTGCCAAGTTGAATGGCAATTTATCAAAACATCACTTCCACGTTGTAATGCGTAGGTAGGTACTACATATACATTAGACATACCTGTGTAGTAAAGGCTCGTCTTTCTAGGGACGCTACAGTACCGCTACCGACATTAATTCATCTTTTAGGTTTCCTGTGCCTTATTTAGCCATTCTATAATGCGTAGTATCTCCGGTCTCTCGTAACTAACGGTAGGTCTCTCCTGTAACGGCTTTATCTTACATTGCATAATTTAATAGAGACGGTTGCCAGGCTGCCTAAGGGAGCTCACTACTGTAGCTTATTTTAGAAATCCGTACTTTAGAATACAGCTTACTGCTTAGATATACATAACATACATAACATCACGCCTGTATTCCCCGAAGGGGTAGGCAGAGGTACACATATAGTACACCCACATTTCGCCAGTTATGTTTTAGGTCCTGCTTAGATATTTAATAATATTACTTATACGTTTTAAGTAACATTACAATTTACATCTTATACCTACACTATGATTAACGTTATACCTTAAATAACTTTAGGTAACAACTATGAATTTATATTATATTAGCTGTGCCCTGCGGTGTTACACATTTCGTCGGGATAAATAGTATAGCTTATGAGTTAATCCAGGATGTCAGCTACCTCCATATGAAGCTGTTTGAGTGTGAAGAGGTAATAAACATATAAACACACAAATACTCACAAACTATCGCCTTATTTATATTGATGGTTTATATTTATTTATTATCTTCAATTAAAACTTGTCTATGTTTGAATCTAATGGAAGAATGAAGGGCTGCAGATAATACTGTTACAGAATGATACAATTAGGTTGGTATATGTTTACGAGACGTAGTGACGTAGGTAGGTATACAAGTTTAAGTAGGTATACTGGGAGTGTTATAATTATTAGTAGGTACCTACTTAGACGTACACGTTTTCATCTAAATGTAAAGCAATTAGACTACTGCACTAGGGGTTACGGGATCGATTGCCGGAAGGGACAAAAAAATGTGTGATCCGCAGATGTTTGTCCCGAGTCTGGGTGTTCGTGTATGTGATATTACATGTTTGTGACACGCACCCACAATAAAGGAGAAGATCCTGGAGTGGGGCGACGTTTATAAAAATAAATGTTAAATATGAATATTTTCAGTAGGTCTACAAGTAAGCATTTTTAGTTAACCCTTCCCAAAGTAACTTGAATACAGCTCTAAGAAAGTCATCACCGGCTTTAATCTCAATATTACTAATTGTCTTCTGTTATTCCAGTGCTCACAAGTGCAGAAACCGTGCGGCGCTGCCACTGGTGCGGCCCCCTGGCGGAGCAGGTGCACCGCAGCCAGCGCGCACCCTCCTGCACCAGACCTTACAGCCAGGAGACCACCTGCGACCCTGGCTTCCCGTACTGCGCTATTGTGGCGACGTCACCACGTTAGTGAATTTAGTTTCGCTTCCCATTATTCCCTCCTTTTTTTGTGCCTGTCACTATCGATGATCCATTACCATGTTAATATCGCTTATATTCATTTACTGTAGTAACTATTGAGTAAAGATGCAGTTTACTAAAATTTCAACTCAGCTGTAGGTGGGTATCTAGTCCTTAGCACCTTATTGTCGTGAGCATCCTGTCTTAAGATTAGTTAGGTCGAGTCCTGGAGTCCCCACGCCACCCATCAAAGGTACTTAAGGTACCCGTACTTTAATGGGTGGCGTGGGGACTCCAGGACTGGCCCGCTTGAAGCAACGCTCTTAGATACGCGAGCCTTCTCTCTAAGATACCATAACAAGCATCAATCAAGTTAATAAATAAAAGATAGAAAATGTATCACTACTACATAATTATAAAAAATGATTTTCTTATTTCACAGCCTACACGGAATCCAGATACTGTGTGAAGTTATATCAAGACGAATGTTATTCATTGTACTGCAACTCCTCCAGAACTTGGCGCATGACTTGCCCCTGCCGAGGAAACCTCTGCAACGGCCTCAACACCGAGCGGGAGGAGGAAGCATTCAGCGTACTTGCCAAACTAGTGGCTAAACAGAACGTACGGATCAAAAGGGCTCTCATTTCTTCAGCTAGCTTTATAAGCATGAATACCAACAGGAAGAATCAAATAGATAACACTACAGCCGAAGAAGTCAAAAACATGCCAAATGATACTGATGGTAATGAAGAAGTAACCATGCAAAATGAAGAAAGTCAAATTAACGACACCAGTAACACAAAATCTGATATGATTGATACGACTGCTATCACTATGGTCGAAATCAAAGACGATAAAACTGAAATCACTGATACTAGTCCTACTGCTGAAGTCAGCGTTAAAAACAATGATCTAATAAACAATACAAATGAAAAAGAAAATGAAATCGTACCAAACCATGAAAATCAAGTAAATGAGACAAGCATACAAATTGATATTCCTTCTGTAAACGTCGAAAGCAGCGATCTCAAAACTGAAATCATAGTAATGAGTAGTGAAGCAAGTAACTTAGTTAACGACACTAAAATAAATGCTACCATTACACAAATCGCTGACATTCAAACAACAACGCCAGAAATTAACAAAGAGTCTGCTATTGAAATAAAAACGATGTTAGAAATAACTACCGAAACTACTAAAACTATAAACGAAGTCAAATCTGAAGACAATAAAGTGAAACCCAGTGAACAGTTGCCCACGGCAGAAGCACTTCAACATAATGATACACCCACTACAAAAGCCACAGAACAGATGACCACAGCTGCAACCGTTATGACTATTCAACACTATGATGTGACTACGACAAACAAACCCCGCAATAACACGGCTGTACGTATCGACGCACACATTATAACAATAGTAATCGGCATAATTTTACAATACTAGATGTTATCTTCATATTATTTGGTGTAATACTTTTCGAATTATTCATTGTCAAAGTCGATCTCTGTAAGTAAAGCTTTAATTGTTAGAAATTTAATGTAGTCATATGTGTAGTGCTCATTCATGTGATATTAGAATAGACAAATTGTATATATTTTCAGAAATACTTGTAGATGTGATTGGCGATTTACACAACAAATAAATACGCACAGAGAAATTTAATAGTTTTATTTATTTCTTAATCAAATGTAAAATCATAATGTTTCGGCAGCTGCCGATTACTCTCCTTGGTTTCTAAGCTCTTTGCGCCCTGAGTGTATGCTTCCCTGATGTCGGATTCAAAAGGTTTTTCAAATTTGGTCTGTTTTATAGTTGGCCCATAATACTCAAATGTTGGTGGAGGTGGTATTTCCGTACCAACCGACTCGTGTTTCCTCTTCTCTATACTACTATTACATGAAAATGTAACATCAGTATCGTCCACTTCATTAACTATGGGAGTCGGATCTTGAGCTTTCACGAAATTTCTATATTTAAGAGTGATATTATTCTTCTTAAATGAGGAAAAATATAATCCTTTTTGTTGCGTTGTTTCACTAAGATCACCAATTTCGGGTGGGGGCGGGGTTTTGGCTTTTGGCCTAACATCCGCCCAAGTCTTTGTTGCAGTCGCAGTTGCCTTATCAGTACCCACAATTTTTCCTTTATCATCGAACCTGTTAATATTACCAGAAGTAGAAGCTTTTGGTGGAGCGAATTCCTTAACCCTTCTATCTCTCTGTTGTTCAACATACTCTTCTTGAGTCATTTCTCTAAATTTCTTGACCTTTCCTTCAATACCATCCTTTCCAATATCCCATTCACGTATATACGCCTCACGTAACTTTTGTCTCTCTTTTTCTTGCTCTTCTTTAAGTTTATTTTCTTCTTCTTTAGCTTTGGCATCTGCTTCATTTTTCTGTTGTGTCAAAAACTCTAGTAGACATGTGGTGAAGTCTTTTTGGTTATCTGAAACAGTACATAAAACATTGATTCTAGATATTTGGAAAAATTGGGTTCTGAAGAAACAAATATTTGAAAGAAAACCAATTTGTTGGTTGAAGTATTCCATTACAAGCCAACCTCTGCCCTTACCTTTAGGTTCCTCCGGGGGTAGGCCAGCTCTAGCCCTCTGGCGTGCGCGCGCCGCGGCCACTCTCGCGGCCATCATCTCGTCTCTCTTCTTACGAATCTCCTCGGTTTCCCTCTGTGCCTTCAGCGTTTCCTCGCGACGTTTTATGAGCTCTTCCATCTGCTTGTGACGCTCCGTTTCGTCAGTACTAAAAGAATAGTAACCGACACCGTGGATTCGTGCCTCTGCAAATACATTAACACATTAATAATCACATAAGTAAAAAAATAAGAATTAGTAAATAATTATTTAACAACTCGTGTAACTGCGTACAAAATTATTATGTATATCTAAAACATAAACATAGATACATAAATAGAAATAGGTACAAACCATCAAATAGCAAGTCTTGATAATGAATATCTTTATCCTTAGCCAACAATTCCTGTTCTTTCTGTTCCCATTTCTCTCTCAATGAATGCAAATACTCATTTGTGGTCTGCACTAACAATGGCTTCTCTTTTGCTGTTGTATTTGTGTCCTGCTAATGATAAAACACACAATATTATATTTCCAACAATACATTTTCAAAGACATGATGAAGTTACGGCGACTAAAGGTGTCAAGTGCTTCTTAGTAGATTTCATAGATGGCGTTAGCTTAATTCAATTTTTTCTATGGAAGTTCTGAGATACTTGCCTCTGGTTTTGATTCATTTTCAACATTAGATGGAGTTCTGTCTTTAGTTATAGCCTTCATAAGTTGGGTATCCCTCTTCATGAACATCTCTAGGTCGGATTTATGACATTTTCGAGTCCGCCCAAGACAATCAGTGAATTCAGTCCTGAAATAAATTTGCTTATATAAAACAAGTATTTTGTCCTTCTAAACATTGTCTGATAGATATTGTTTAAAGTGATAAAGCCTCCATTGTAGCAGCCCCTACTTTAACGGTGATGTAAATAAGTTAAGATTTACTATGGTGAAGAACAAAGTGTATTATATCTACTTTCTATGACAAGATAGTGGTAATGCTTTTGTCTTGTAAACTTTAATGCCATTTGTCTAGTGTCTGGTGGCTGCTTACTATTAGGTCTTGGACTCAATTTCCTGGTCAGGCAGTGTTATTTAATTATAGTCTGGTTACAAGCAAGTGATAGGCAAATTGGCAAAAGGCTTATCTCTAAGCCTCCATTATGTGGGAGCTAATCTAACCACCAAAATGTCAGTGTACTATATACATTTACATTATAACAACGTACTTCCGAGTCTTCCGAGACTAATGGAGTGATAATATTACGTTAGTAGTGTGGTAACTACATTGAAAGTATGACTATTATAGGTGTATACCATTCATCATCATCTTCATTGGCTTCATCTTCAACAACAACTGGTATTGGCTCCTCAACATGTTTCACAGGCTCTGGCTCCTGTTGTTTCTTAGTATTGAAGTCCACTAGGAACCTGCCAGCCAGTTGTGAGTCCCCAGCACCATCAGATAGGTGCTCATATAGCTCTGCCTTCTTCTCTAAAGCTAACCTGAAAACACAAGTATACTCAAACTACTAGAGACCTCACATATATAAGATTCCAGGTACAAAAATAAAGTGTACCTATTTAATAAGACTAGGTATAATCTTAAATAAGTCTTCTGTATTCTGCAATCTCATCATCATCAGCTGTAAGATGTACACTATTGAACAAAGGCCTCCCCCTTAGGTAACAGGAGGAGTTGCCATAATCACGTTTGGCAAGAGGATGGGAAATTGCAGTATTGGTGGTGAAGTTATAGAAAATGCTGCTGCCCATCTTCTGGATTTTCCCTTAGTTCGCCTCTTACAACACTCAGAGGAGGAAAGGGGGAGGTCTATTCTAGGTCAGATACCACTTGGTAGATGCTACAATTTATCTGTAATTTTCAATGTTAAGATCGAAGAAACAATTGAAGCTTACTTTGATTTCCTGCAAGCCTCAAACTCCTCAGTATCAACTGCTTTCAAACTGTCCTTGAAGGTTTTCTTGTATTCCTTATTAGTTTGCTTTTCATTATCTTTGTCCCTAACAGGAGGTTTGAAGTTCTCTAGCTTGTTTTGTGGCAATTGCTTCTTTTCATTCACTTCCTCTTGCTTTCTCAATAATTCCGCCTTAAGACTAAATAACTGAAAAGGTAATGCACATTATTAAAGAACCATAAACTGCTACAAAGTGTAATATGAATATAAATTATTATTAACCCATCCTAAATAGATGAGTCCCGTCATCATAGCATCGTCATTACTGTCAGAATGAATTCAAAAAAGGTAAATACTTACTGTAGATTTATTAAATAAAATCTTCTTAGAACTTCCATCGTTCATTTTTACAGAAAACCCTCGATAGTGAGTGGAAACTTAGGATTTTTAAGCAATACCTTGAACCATAATTCGTTTCTTAATGGTTTAGGCGTTTAACCTGCACATTAAAACTTCTGCTTCTGAGTAGTAACATTTAAGTTTATTCGATAATATCGTCATTTGCCTACACTAGGAAAAATACTATGAATAAACCTGATTAAAGTAATGCCATGCAAAATATTTAGTTTACCACTATTTTGTCATTTGTCAAGGTACAGATGTTTGTCAGGTTCAAGTTGTCACACGAGAGCACAGAATATAATTTGATTACGAGACTATGAAATATCGTATACATCGGGTATGCCAAAAATTTCTAAATAGGATGATAATTATATGTATGCATATATATCATTATCAATATGTTATTCAAATTTTTTATGAGCCGCCGATTCTTTGAATATAATTCCACACAAGTCAGAGACAAGACAAGACACTTTACCCGACAAATCAAGTATTTTAGTTAAAATGGCGAGAATATCAACCGAAGTGAAGCTCCTCACAAGTGCTCTACTACTAAAACCTCACACAAACTAAAAAGTTGACATCTGTGTATTGACCACTTGCAGGGTATAAAACTGCTAATTTCATGGTCATCTGACAACCATCTCGCTGGCCGTGACGACAGAAATTTCTACGCAACGACAAAAACGGAATCTTTTGTGTACAAGCAAATCTTATATATATATAGTTAACTGTCTTGTCATATGAAAAGTTTCATAAGAAATACACATTACATAGAAACGGTACCTTTATAAAATTAGTAGCTATTCTAATAAGTGCGTGAGACCAAAATGTCAACTCCAGCCAGAAGACGCCTGATGAGAGATTTCAAACGGTTTGTATCTAAATATTCCTTTCATGTTCGTAATTAAGTGCAATCGGAAAAGGTTTTTGTGCAATCTCTAATCAGTATCCATTAAAATTTTCTTTGTGCAAAACTGTACTGCTGATTCATCAAATTACATCACAGTCGTTTTAATCGATTTCTATTCTGTTCTATATTTCGAATAAGATTGTAAATAGTAATGTTAATCAACGATAAAGCTCTTTGTGTAGAACATCAGTAGGAAGATACGCTATAAGTAGACATAGCTACGTCATTCTCGATGCCTAAACGTCGTTTGTTGGTATTTTATTTAGGTTATCCAATTATATATTTTTATGTCTCGGAAAAAATGTTCTCTAGAATTTTCCAACAAAATGTGTAAATCTGGTAATGATCTAAAACATTTTTCTACAAACCCATAGTCTCATGACCTTGATTTTGCTGTAAACTATGCTGTATGAACATAAAGGCTTTGTTTGTAAATTGCAATAATATAACAAGTCCATTATCTTCTAATAATAATTGAATAATAAAAAGAATGCCAACTCTCAAGTAAAAATTATAAAACAATCAAGCCTATAAGTAATGATCAGTTTCTTGTTACTGTACCTGAGAATATGATATAATGAGACATAGTGTATGTAGCAAACAAATCCTAATATAATCTTTAATACAATCCACAGCTTACAAGAGGACCCACCTACAGGAGTGTCTGGTGCTCCCACTGACAACAACATTATGATCTGGAATGCTGTGATATTTGGACCCCATGACACTCCGTTTGAAGATGGTACATTCAAGCTCACAATAGAATTCACAGAGGAATACCCAAACAAACCTCCAACAGTTCGATTTGTGTCCAAAATGTTTCATCCAAATGTATATGCTGATGGTGGAATCTGTTTAGACATCCTTCAAAACAGATGGAGCCCAACTTATGATGTTTCAGCTATATTAACTTCTATACAGGTAAATACATAAGTACATACCAAGTATAATATACTACATCATTAAATAACATATATCAACAAATTTCAAATTGTTACATTATTAAGTATTTACAAATTTGTATAATTGTACATTTGAAAAATTTTAAGGTTTCTTAATACAGTCACTATCTAGTATATTTAATATCTAGTTAATACTAATGATTCACAACTTAATTATTTGCAAATGATTTTAAATTACTCTTACAGCAGGCTGTAGTTTAAATCTATGTTTTTTATTATTATTATTAGCATTTTTCTGTTAATTAAAGTTTGTATATCCTTCTAGACAAGAAATTAATAAATAAATTTGTTTTCAGTCATTACTAAGTGATCCTAACCCTAATTCACCTGCGAACTCAATGGCAGCGCAGCTTTATAAGGAGAACCGGCGAGAATATGAAAAACGGGTGAAAGCATGTGTAGAACAATCATTTATTGACTAGCAGGGGTCGGCCAGGATCTCAGTTAACAGTGGTGTACACATTACCTGGGCTGCCGTACACAACGGCCAATACCTCTTTGTAAATTTCATTGGGACAACCATGTAAATTATAATTACTACATTATCAAACACCAAGTTAATACTGCAAGGTATAGCAGATTAATAATAAGATGGGTTTTGGTAAACTAATTTAATTCCTAATTGATAAGAAAACCAAAATTTGAGTCAACAGGTAATATAAAATAATTTAAAATAGCTCCACTTGATATAACTAATAAATTATCATTGACAATATTAAAACCTTACCACATGCCAATAACTGTAAGAATAGTATCAGCATTATACATATTTACATTAAATGTATCATCAACTCATGTGTAAGCCCCTTATTTTCATAGAGATGAATAGATTTCTTCATATTTTACCATAATATTCAAGTAACTAAATGAGCAATAGTAGTAATATTCATCGATGAAAATATTTTTAATGTTATTGTAACATTTTAGCTAGCTATCAGAGTGTGAACTTTTATCGATTGTATTGTGCACATAACTAAAACTTAATAAGGCTTTGCTTAAATTATCTAGACACTGGTAGATTGTATTGCCATGTCTTTGGTATGACTGACAACTATTTTGTAAAAGTAGGTATGTATCCACATAAAAAGTAACATTTTCTTTCCAATTTTATTGCTGCATTGTACCTAGGTATCTACTTTTGGAATATATTTTTATTATCGATTAACTATACAATAAAGTAATGTAGAAATTGTTATTATTTACCGAATTATTATTATTGTGAAATAAAGACCCTAGTGCTATTTATCAACAGTGTTTACCTAAAATAGTACAAGTTTATTATTAATTTTCTAAATTATTATCTATTGACTCGTGGTTTTTTACTAATATATTGTCACATTTCTGCTGCACAAAATTAGGTCGAGTCTCATTCATGTATATTATAAGCGTCCCAATGGATATTTTTGAAATGTGTAGCAGTTTTCTTGTTTTCTAATAAAGCTGAATGTTTGAAATGTCTTGTGTTTCAAGGACATTATGAATGTGTAATATTTCGTCTTCTAGTAAAATATTATTTTCGGTTTTATATAAGAATTTTTATTTTATTTCCCTGCATATTCTTTTATGTCAATGAAATAAATAAGTTGTCCTTACGTAAAAAGTTACTTCTGTCTGATTGTTACCTCCATTCAGAACAATGGATCATTAATAATAGAGAAAGACAAAAAGACATGTAAAATATAAGTCTCAACACGTGACTCAAATCCACTGCTAAAGGATAGGTGCAGAATACGACATTGTCTTACCTTTTCCGACACCTGCTACCGGACTGCGTCTGGTACTGATCGAGCAATCGTTCGCACACTTCCTCAGACCGCAGCCTCTTTCTGCATCATGATGGTTTGTTAATCCAAAGACTCCCCAGCTGACCATTATTTAGCATAGTACTGAGACTTAGCAAAGATAATCATCATCACTATCCGCATCCCAACTTTACCCACTGCTTGGTATAGGCTTCTCTTTTTGTGTGCCAGCCTCATCCAGTTTTCACCAAGAAAATAGGAAGTCATTATTAAATTTAAAAAAAAAACAACTTCATAAGAAAAATAGTTTATATGAAATGTGAATTCTTACAAAAGTATATCTTATTATATACTACACCATTATTGCAATAATACCATCAAAATAATTCCAACTTGGTACCCAGCATATTTCGTTGATAAATATATTATCATATATAATATAGGTACCAAAAAACAAAAAGTATAATCATTCTTGTTGAATCAGTACGCTGCGTGCGTACTTATAATCGATTACTATTTGCAATTATTATTTTACAGAATATATTACAAGACATTATTTCGGAACTCAATTTAAATAAATATAAATATCCTTAGTGAATGAAGCAGATCACCTAGTCTTAAGTTCTTCTCTTAGTTTATAATGTATTAATTCCATACAGACTGTCGCATCTTCAGCACTGTCATGTCCTTCAACAGAATTCTGTATTATTTTCTTCAAATATTCTGAAGATAAGTTTCTTAATGCCCGTTTATAAGGAGGACCCATTTTATGAGGATATAAAACACTTGTGTCGATCACAGTATCGTGAATTAATTTAAGCACTTTGAAATCTGATTCTAAACTATGACCTATTAAAATGGTTTTACTATTAAACATAATAAGAAGTGTGGCTTGCACTTCCAGCAATGTTGTTTTTACACCAACCATTTGCTCCTCAGTAATACCAGAATACCTGGTATTGTAATCTATGATTGGGTGTAATGGTTTTATTAGTGTTTCATAAACTACATTACAAGAAGAATTAATTACTGTTACTCTGGTTAAATCTAAACCATGAGTTGTATAGCACATTTCACAGTCCAAAGAATAAATTCCATAGTCATCCATGTCAGTCTCTGGAGGAAGGGTTTTAACAAAACCTTTTAAATTTTCAAAGTCCACATATTCATAAACATGACTGGGTGCTATGCAACAACCATCAGATGTGCCATCTTGACTGCAACACTGATACCTTGCTTCTCCACGAACTCTATATTTATTATTGGGATGGTAAATACATTCTTCTTTGGTAGCTGGAAATCCTTTCTTGTCCACCATGTAGTCATTTTTACACCTACAACAGGTCCTAAAAAATCCCTTAGGTGGTTTTTGTCTGTTTTGACCATGAATAATAGCTCTACCCTTTTGTCCATTCTCATGAGGCCTGGGAAAACCATTTTGTTTTAATTGTTCCTCAGTTAAAATCCATTTTTTTATGTTATTATATAACCTTGCACCAACAAACTCTTTTGAAGTATCTAAATTTTTTCTATTCTTACCTTCTATGCTCCATGAGCCCATTGGTTTTCCAGATGTCATACCTGGCATTTTCTGTAAGGTCAGGCAGTCAGATGCTGATTTCTTTACACCTTTACATTCTTGCAATTCTTTTCTTAATCGACTAACAGCTAATACTGCAGAGTTCTTATATATTTGTACAGTTGAACATTTCTTACTTGTGCTTAATTCTTCATGTTGAGCTCGAGAATAAGCATCATGTGCAGTAAGATACAGTTTTATACATTCATCAATCATCATATTTAAATAAACTGACCTTATATTGGCAGGAATCTTTGACCCAAGAGGTTCCAGCACACCAGGTCGGTCAATAAACTTTTCATTGGGTATGTGGGCTACTCTTTGACTTCCTTTTTTTACAGTTTGTGTAATAGTAGAACTAGTTGAAGGTTCACTCTTGGCTATGGCCTGACTGGGAGATATAGTTTTCTTAGCATTCACTAAAGTAGAGGCATATGGCACATGGGCAATGCGAATTTTAGAGATTCCTGAACTTGGTGGAGCAAATGTGCCTTTTGAAGATGTATTTTCAGTGTTTGATAAGGCACTAGCATTTTTTGCATTATGGTATTCACGGACCTTAGCTAACCTCTGTGCCATTGTTTGAGCTGCACTCATTTTAAAATCAGGTTTTAAGGGAGCTTTAGGTGTTACTTTAATGACTTTATCTGATGCTCTTGATATTCTTTTCTTTCCTGGGATGATCTCTTCTTCAGCTATATCTATTTTGGCAGTGTCTTCGGTTATTTTAGGCTTTTCAATGTGAACATATTCATCAAAAATTTTCTTACATTCTAAAGCTATGGTATCTTCATCAGGCTCCATATCAAACTCTTCATCAATTAAATCTTCCTCAGCATTGTGGGCATCCATATCAGACGCATTATCACCTTCATCATGCTTACTTTCATGTTTGCTTTTGGATTCTTTAGAACTCTTGTGGGATTTCTTATGGTCACTTTTTTCCTTTGATTTAGATTTATTTTTTGAGTTAGAACTGTGCTTCTCTGAGTCATGCTTTTTAGATGAACTATGTTTTGAATGCCTCGAATTCGAACTATGATCAGAACTTCTAGAACTAGAATGTTTCTTTTTGTCAGATGAATTTTTATCTTTCTTGTCTGTTCTATCTTTTTCCCGGCTTGAACTTTTGTGTTTTGATTTGTGTTCTGAATTTTTAGTTTTATCTTCATGCTTACTTTTATCCTTAGATTTGTCTTTCTTATCTGAACTACTTTTGTGATGTGATTTACTATTATGATTTTTGTCTGAATTACTTTTACTCACAGATTTTTTATTGTCACTATTATTGCTTAACTTATTTTCCTTTTTGACTTCATCACCCAAACCACATTTCCTTACTTTATCTTGATCAGACTTTTCCTCATCTAATATTTGATCCAAAATATCAAATTCTGGTCCCAGATCATCGAATCCATTCAGATCTGTGGATAATTTTAGTTTTTTTGAATCTGGTTCTTCTTCGTCACTGGAAAAACAGGGGGCAAGGGATCTTGGGGTGGGTTGGTAGGTAACTGATGGTGTTTCACTTTTAGTACTAACTTTGGTTGGTTTATATTCTAGCACTTTTTTTTTCGTCGTGTTTTTATCAGATGGTACATAATTATGTTTACTAGAATTATTGGAACCTTCATTTGGAATATATTCTTGTAGTTCTGTCTCAGAACCTGGTAAATATTTTTCAGTCGATACTGTTGATCCTGTAGGTGTATATTTATCACATTGCACATTTTCTGTGCTGCCTGGTGTATACTTCACTGGGGGAGGAATGTAAATAAAAGGTTTGGAGGATCCATTCGTATCAATGGGTCGTTGGATAGCGAATCCTGCAGGTTTCCGCGGCGTATATGGTACAGGTATATGTCTCTTTCTTTGTTCATTGCCTTCTTCATTAATTTCTTCTGTATCTACATTGTTAATCTTATTCAACTCAGATATTGGAGTGGGATTGTACGTCGCCTTTGCAACACCTGGTACTACATTTATTGTATTATCTAGTGTTGTTGTTGTGGTGGTTCCAGAGGCCTCTTTCTGTTGTAGAACCTTTTGTACCGCTGCCGACACAAGTTTCTGTAATATCGCTCCACTTTCAATCCCATCATTAGGAATACTCTGAGACTCTTTCCTAACATGACGAAAATGACAATACGGTCGTTCGCATAGACCATTATCATAGAAAGGACAATTAATCCCTTTAAAATACCCTGTCGACGGAAGCATTCTAATTTATATTATAGGTAATCCATTAAATTGTGAAGAACGAACTAAAACCAACAAAAATCACTCTGACACAGGTTCATTATAAAATGCATAATTCTGCAATGTTTTGCAATTTTCTTAGCTTAGTTTATTTTAGTTTCTAGTACGCATCTTTTGTTCAGTACACCTCATAATAAGTACAATTGTTTCATAAATAATTATAATATGTAGGTAACTCAAACCATAACGACATTTTATCATCAATAGTGAATAATAAGACACGAGCTATTAACAGGAGACATTACAGAATTGACTGCAGAAATATACTCTGTGGAAAATATCATACTAACTTTTTAAATTTTATAGAGTACGACCATAGAAATAGTGCGCCACCGTGTATGAATGAACAAGAATAGAGGCGCTACTATAAAGGTGGAACGTGTTCTTTTTTTTATGGTCCATTTTGGCGCCGTCGAGAGATGCGAAATTCATCCTTTTTTTGTTTATTCTCATTGCTGGTCTCGTCGTACTTTAACTTTACAGTTATTGCCACAATTGTTATTTGGGGTGTAATTCAATGTTAGATTGGCAAGAAGTAGTTAGAACTCAATACCGAAGTAGACGGGATAGGTACATCCAATAAATGTCAATGAAATAAACTTATACCTACTTAAATTGTAAGCATTTATAAAACTGATATGAATGAAAAACTGAGTTACAATTATATAAAGTACACCTTGTTTCCTTTCCTGTCACCAAATTCATTACCCTCAATTTGTACCCATAGCCTGCAACATTTGTTTTAATTTGGCGCGTTTTTATTTTTTCAAATAAGTAAATGGGGCCCTGACGAATTAAAATTATTACTTATTGTAAAAGTAAAAGATAATAAGTTGTATTGTCTAGTCGATTAGACTACTATAATCATGAAATTTAGTTAATATTTTTAGATTTAAACATGAATATTTTGCTTTCATGTGATAATTAAACGTAAACAGTCATCAGAAATCTCAAAATGATGTCAGGGTTGTTGTTGCGAATACACTTGAGAGGTGGGAAATTCAAGGCAATGTATTTACCTGTAATTTCTCAATACTTTGGTATGATGGAGATTTTATGTTGTTTCGAAGAACTTATCCGATGAAACACGTGTTTTTATTATGGAGTTATTTTTAAAAGTTTTACGATGGTGCCCATCGTCGTTTAGAGGGATAACAAAACTTGTGTCAGATTTCGTTGATAAGTTAGCGAGTGTCATCGAATATTTGTATCCTGATTTCGAAGCTAAAACAATTATTTCGGAGTAATCGCAATATGTTGGCTGAGTTGGTGAAAGATTATTCTGCATATTTGAAATTGGATGTGTTAAATGGTTTTCAAACCGTACAAGATGTTGTTGATAATATGCTAACAAGGCTCGAAGAACTTACTAGTGTACTGCAAATGGTAAAGTTGAAGAACAGTGATTGTAGCTCAGCCGTGACGGAAGACATCAGCAAATATCGAAGTGAAATTACTATACTTTC
This sequence comes from Abrostola triplasia, assembly GCA_946251915.1. Classification (NCBI taxonomy): domain Eukaryota; kingdom Metazoa; phylum Arthropoda; class Insecta; order Lepidoptera; family Noctuidae; genus Abrostola; species Abrostola triplasia. The sequence continues at coordinate 6,068,784 of OX276439.1, forward strand.
GAAGAAAATAGCTACACTAATCATTGTTATTCAGAAACTTCATAACAATGTAGATATATTAGAAAAACAAGTTGACAAGGCAGAAACTGATTTTGGCATTAACAATGATAACAAAATTAAAAGTTTCCTAAAACCATTTCTTAAGAGGAATAAGGAGGTTTTTTCCACGGCTAATCTAATAATACCTTATGAAAAATTGGTTTTTGAAAGTGTTTTGAATAGTTTTGAAGACCAAAAACAATAGTACCTATTGATATGGTTTAAACTGGAATAATATGTTAGTTTTATGGAGACTCATTTGATATTTTGCTTATTGAGGCATTACTATAAGGAGAATAAAAAAGTATATTATATTTATCAAATAATGTATTGTACTTACATCAACTAGTTATAACTAAGATACATATTTAACATAAAATAATGGTGCTTTAGTTAGGCAGTAGTATTGTTTTGAAACTACATACTGGCCATGTTTAGTATAAAATAGCCACTTCATTATGGCTTACGTGCAGTTTTTAACATAATTATGGTAACAAAGCCTTGTGTGGTGTATCATAGAACTATCAAAAACCACTGTTTATGAATCAACATATAAGTTAAGTGTTGTTAAACATTTATAAATCGAAAATAATGACTATGTAAAGATGTAAAATAAACAATTGAATGATTAGGCATGATGTATGTGTTATTACTAACACAATAACTGTATAATACCTTTCAATTAATTAAATAGTACAAAACTTACTACAACATGTAAGCAGCTCTAAGTTGACATTCCATTTTATACAGATATTATAAGTAAAGTTATTAATAACACAACAAAGATTTTCATTTTCCTGTTGATCCAAATCCTCCTTCAGCTCTCTTGGTTTCAGACAAATTGGTGACTTCTTTAAGAACTGGATAGTAAATTCTTTCACAAATGAGTTGAGCAATTCTATCCCCTTTCTTAATTTCAAAGTCTTTTTCGGAATGGTTGAAGACAACTACACCAACATTTCCTCTGTAATCTTCATCAATGACACCAGCTGAAACAAATAATTAAGCTGAGTGATTTGACAATAAACAACTTACAACAAAAAGAGGTTAGAAGCATCTAAAGGTAGCTGGTATGCATAGTTGTTGGATCTTTCATTTAAATTAAATGATAATTATAATAGCAGAAGTGAAGTAAATAAATAGGCAGTACATATTATTTTTCTCTATTGAGTTCATGTTTTTTGAAGTTTTATTACTATTCTAAGTGGTATCTAGGATTCATCCACCCCAGATTAAGCCTAGTATTTGAAATCATTGCAAAAAAACCTTTCAAATGATATCTTACACAATGTATTTAATCTAGGAATGTTGTCAGGTCAAGAATTTAGGGTTAACACCCCCTCCCCCCTCGTTAGTGGTCGGTCAACAATTACTGAAGCAATATAATTTGTTACAACAGTTCTGCTATGATATTACGAGGAGTTCTGTTCCATATCTTTGAAGTTCATGATATAATTTCTGCGGGACTAATGGGAAAGCATATCCAATCACATCGATTTAAAGCCATACCATTCTAACACCATATTATTTTGGGTGAAGACTTAGCTACATGCTCAATCTTATTTGCACAAGCAAACATGTGCATTACAACAGCTTGCCCAAAACACCAGTTTGTACAATGAATATGTTAGTATGTACATCTTGTATATGTCTCTTTGGTGTACTGTGGATAGCATACAGTGTTCATGCAAATTTTTGCACACACCATTTACACATGCAGGTCGCTATCATGTAGACACCATGCAGTGTTTATGCCAATTTTTGCACCAAGTGTTTGCATATTCTGAACCTTAATATGAATAAATAATGGTCATCATGAATCTCTCTGAATACACTTCACTTCAGCCTCGTGGCAGGACATCATAATAATAAATTATTAGATTAAACATCATTTCATCCAATAAAGTAACTGTTGCTATGGTTATAAGATCAAAACGAGAAGAATAGAAGGATGCTGCTAGCTGTATACAGACTAAAGTAACCTCAAAAGCCATTACCTATAATTATGCTATGTATTCTTTTAATTAAATACTATTATTTTGTGTACTGGTCGTTTAAAAGTTAAGGTACAATGGAAAATAAGAAGTGGTTTTAAATATTGTAATCATGCATCAACAAACATACAATGACTTGATGCATGGCGCATTTTACCCACCTCCGATATCGATGAAGTTTTTAACAGCTAATCCTGAACGTGGTGCCACTCTTCCATAGCAGCCTGATGGTAATTCGATTTGCAGATCAGTCTTAACTAATTCTTTGCCACGTGCCGGCACCACATAATCATAGGCACTGAAACGTAAATGTTGCTTAACTGTAGAACAAAAGAGGCTTGCGAAGTGTTGTCACTGATAGTTTGACTATCATACCTTTTGAGATCAAATCCTGCTGCTTTTTCAGATCCTTTCACTGGAGGAAATGCATTATCACTCAAGCGTGTGAATTTTAATGCGGTTTCGATTCCACACGACATTTTGGATATTAAGTTTAAACAACGCCGTAGATATCGTGAAATTTTGAAAAACAAACAGATATTTAATACCAGAGAATTATGATATTACTCTATAAATTTCGCTTTACACTTATCAGTTTACACTTAGTCACTTACAGACCGTTGCCGCCAATTGTGAAAAACAGACAGACCATTAACAATATTTTGACAGTTTTTGGCGCGAATTACTAATGTTGCCTACAGAAATAAAAAAAAATACCAAGAAGTTGAGTAGCTATTTGGCAAAGTAAAATTGTATTTCGTCTCACGTAGCAAATCAATGAAATATAATTCAGTTGTCAAATGATTATATCCCTGGTAATCTGCGAGACAGGGTTTCCTAGTGCAGATACCAGTCTCCTGCAAAGGACTAACGGTATGAAAATTGTTTTGAAACTAATTTTAAGAACCTTTGTGGAAGAGAAATTATAAAACTTTCTAGCCACCCATAACATAAAGCGACATAAGTACTTTAAGTAGTAAATTTAATAGATTCGGAAATTTGTTGCTTTGTTTAAAATGGATCATACTGTGGAGAATTCTTGTAGCTATGACAATGGCAAGCTTAAAACATTGCCAGCAACAATTTATCGGTTTTCCTGAAATCAGTTCGTCAAAGTTATAGTAAAAAATCATAATAATATAATTATAATGCTACCTTACACGCTTGCCGACGTCCACAAGCTCCAAGCCTTTACAAATGCATAAACGCAAATCACTCATCAGGTGTAAAGATGAAGTAAAACGACATATTTTATATAAATTAAAAAATAATTATTAAAATCATTTATTGGAAAAAAACCAAGTTTACAATATTAATTATGCGTTAACAGTTACATTAGTTAATGTGACATTGTGTGACATAGAGCCTTCTCGTTATGAGCAGCAGGCCGCAAACAGACCGAAATGAAGGGCTGTGGTAAGAACCAAAGTTTATGATTTTGAATTGGACTGGCGCGGCGCCTTGCGCTTGATGCCAACCGTGATGAATTAAAAGCCCGACAGCGGCAATTAATTATGTGGAGGTTGTATTCGCAATCGCCCGTACTGTGCGAGGATCTTCTTAAATAAGATTTGCTACATAAGCCACATGCGAAAGAACGAGGACATTTGCTAAGGAGTTAAAGCTATTTCCCTGGTCGAAATCGTCCGGATCATAAATGTATATAGCGCAGGGTAATAACACCCGATCAGCGCGAGCTCGTGAGCAACACTATACACGCCCCAACATTTAAACACCTCGCAAGCGCTTTGACAATAGCCCACTTGTGATTGTGGACCGAGTGGCCGAGGCTTGCCAAGCGCGTAAATAATGTCTATTGATGCTATTTCACATTCGACGTTGAAACGCTGAACTTTAAAAATCTAAAAAAACTATCTGAACAAATCTGAAGGACTTTTGTCTTTTTGTCTAGAAATATTTGATACTGTCCATTGGGTTAGGCGAGTAGTCATACTTTAGTTAATTAATGAAGCTTTATGTTTGCTTGTTTAAAACTTAGACCAGAAATTTGGTAAATGTTTACCGATATTCTGTCTGTAAGTCACTTACATCTATAGATTAGTTAGTATCATTTATTTATTTAATCATACAACAATATAATCTTACAGCTGTAGGCCAAATCGCTTACATGCTTTATGTGACAACATATACTTAAATCTAAACACTAGAATAATATTATATAAAATTAAACAATAAACAAAATTTAACACGTAATAATTATCATCGCTGAGGCGGCGCGGCGTGGCATCATCTTATGGGAATCCCAAGCCGTCCCTTATAGCGATGAGTGATACACCGGGGTAATTTTAGTGGGTAGGGTCTATTGTTTCACTACGGGCAGTCCCACACACCCCCACCGCTCTTCCCCCATGGGTGGTAGAATAGCTAATGTGAGTTTTTCCCCGAAAAAAGAAAAAAGGACGTATTGTCATGGTTGATGGTATTACCTATTAATTATCATATAGGTCTATCTTAGCGCCTTTACGTAAATTAATTATGATGTGTTCAGTCTATTAAACTTATAACTATCTATCTGTATAATTAGATAGGTAATTAGGTACTTACTGAAGTCTATTGAAATATTATTGAAGAGCATTTCAATTAGACACATATAGAACGAACAGTCACTATATACATACAAGCATTGACCAGTGAATATAGTGAAGGTACGCAAAAACTCAAGGCTAAAGCGATAGCTCTTTTTTAACGTGATACTAATGAGTTTACGAACAATCACTTGCTCGAAGTTAATCCTGGCTGTGTCTTAAGATCAGGATAACTAGGTACAAAGAGTAGGTGTAAGGCACTCAAAACTGTAGTTTAACTTAAACAATAATTTTGGTTATTTTTCTTAAAATGTTATTCCCTATCCTTAAACCATTAAGATGTTGACAACTTCCGTTTAATTGCGAATAATTTTATTAGGTTAAGAACTAGGTACCTACTTGTTTTAAATTACTTATATAAATAAACTTAGGTAACCTGACTACATAATCTTACAAACGGGCGTGAAATATTAATTTTGACTTTGGTGCAAATCTAATATAAACTAATAAGTAGGTTCATCTTAAGTTGTTTTTTAATAGTGTAATTTGAAAGTAGTTACTTAGGTATCTAAGTATCTGTTTGTATTATATCCACCATGCATAGTGGGAATATTATGAAACAAGATACTTTATTTACGTAATTGCGAGTTCTAGTGCATGAAATAACCGCCAAACTTCGAAATATAGGTATCAATGCAAATTGTAGACAAAGAAAAAGTCCTCTTGTCTTGTACATAAGTACATTATGAAAATGTACTACCTAGCTATACAATAAATCCTAATTCATGAAAAATGTATCAATCAATAAAGAACACTCCTTTATATTAATTATCAAATTAAATATATTATTTTTAGGATACCCATAACTAACTGTCGCCAAGAAACAAAGCAATACCTGCATAATTTGTGTATGTACCTTAATAATCTTAACTAACTAAAACGGATCTTATGACTCATTTTTTACCTACTCTTCATTCCTAAGCATGCGACCCAAACAATACAAAAAATTCTACCTGCTACAAAAGAGGACACAGATTTGGGCACAATACGGATAGCAAGCGGGTGATCCACAGCGATTATCTCTTTCCAAAAGCTGGCCCTTTGAAAATGTCGACCAACGACGGCGGGAGTCGCGTCGATCAATATTTTGTTACAAGCTATACGGAAGTTTGCATTATAATTCAATACCGCTTAAATTTGAATCACCTCCGGAGCATTTCCGCCTCTAATCGTGACATACACAACTACAACGATGAAAAACGTCCATTAAAAAAAATGTTACGAGTGCGTGTGATATTAGTGATTTACTGTGATTCATTCGGTGAGCCCCCAAGAAGGGGAGTTTGTCCATTTTTATATTTACAGCGAGTCCCTCGCGACATGCGCGTCGTCTCTCCGCCAGTCTCGCTACTACAGTTTCACGCACGTACATCAGCGCAATGAAACTGATGTAAATATTACTCCTACCATAATATTTACACGCGGATTGTTATTTTCAAAACATCAACAAATAGTACGAGTGTAGTGAATATGAATTCAAGTTAAAAATAGTGTGTTTTAAGTGAAAATTACTGAGAATTGTGTCTGTGAATTGTTTCGCTTCGATCCAAGTGCGAGGAAATGCCGCCCGTTCTCAATGTGCCTATTTCAGGAAGCGTTTCAGCAAGGAACTTTTCGTTCTCATAACTTACGCTAGAGGTCAGTATTTAACTTAACCGCTACTAGTAAAACTTTTATTACATATATTCTATCTATGAATTAAAAATGTGTCTGTAGCTATAAGTAGCGCGATCTATCTAGGGTTCAAACGCCGACAAGCTTCCCTCTTTATCAGCCCTTCTCCGCCCTTTACGCATGATCGACCGGTAGTTTTGGGGTTCACAGCGGTGTAGGGTAGGGTGCGGGCTATACTTATACGCGTATGTCTGCATTGTGTAAGCCACCAAACAGTGTTTTACGATTTTACTAGCACTGTGCGTACACACGCTATTATTACAATTATTAGAATTCTATGTAGATATGCAATTTGTAATGAATAATAATTAAACACTGTGAACATTATATAAAATACATGAAAACCTATGTATTAAGATAGCAAAAATCTATTAATTAATTATTATTGGAAACCTGAAACTTACAAATAAGGCCATTCTTATATCGTAGATACCTATTGTATATTAAAAGTAACAAACATTGTTTTAACTAAACGACTACCCTCATTAAAATGTAGTACATCTAATGTTATACGTCTTTATCTATCATTGTACCTTCCTTAAATTACATCGTCTTTGTATTTGGTGTATTGTAGAGTCGCGGAATAAAGGTATTCGACAAGTCGATCAAATCTCTACATAATTATGACGTTAATAACGCAGTTATTCGCAGTTAATAACTCAATATTATTTACATTCATATGGTACTTCCATTATTTATTTATGTTTGGAAAACCAACAGCTATAAAAATGGGGATAGGTGGTTACAATATGCAACATAAAGCCAATTACAGGTTCTTTATGTAGCTATCCTACTTAAAATCTATTACTTAAAATATAATACACAACACATAAGTAATAGATGAACTGAAATTTTACCATACAATGTTTCTCTACCTATATTGTATGTTGTTACAGTTTAGACACTAGTGCATTAAAATATATCTAACTCTATCTAAAAGAGACAAAGGAATTTCGATGATTATGTTTTCACTCAAATTAAACATTTTACCAGTAATCGATTTCACAGGTTAAATCTGTTCTGAAATAGGTACCTAAATGTTAACGTTGATCACGAAAATTACAAGCAATAAAAGAAAAAAATGGTTCTGAATAATGGAGATCTACCTAACGTTGATTGTAACAAATAAAAATAATGGCTACTTTATTTTCTTCGGCTATTTAAAGGCTTTCATTTACCTATACTACACTACTATTTAATTAAAGCTTAAGCTATTTATTTTTAGTTCTACGGTAAAAACCATTCATTGTTTGTTCTCTACTATGACGAAACAGAATTCACGAACAAGAAAGCGAGAGAGTACGCACTACTCGGACTACGGCACTCTACGGTGCTTTTTCTGTAAGGGATGACGCTAATATCGATTATCTTGTTGTGTGATACCGTAAAGGACGTAAAGTAAAATGCTTTGGAACGTTTATGGCAGATGTTTTCATAGGTAACTACAGCCATTCAATAGGTAGAGTCATATCTTAAGCTCAAATACAAACCGCATACTCAATATCAATGCGAGTAAGAATCGCTTCAATCTTATAAAAGGCGAGCACTTAATTGTAGAGATTTAAGACTATAAGAATTAAATTTTTACCGTCCAACATACATTTAATAAGTTAAATTGTATGGAAGTCAATGCCGTTAAGCCCGACTCTACTCGTTCGCGCAGTTTATAATAGATCATAAGTCGTAAGCACAACATAACATTTTTATTGATGAAAAATGAGTGAAACGCCTCTATGTATAGATAGAGTAGCGAGGTAACGAGTGTACTGTAGCGAGCGACATGTTTGTTTTCATACCGGTCCGAATTAACGTCGCGATTGGTTCAAAATCCATAACTGGCCTCCGAGAGCCAGGTGTCGTTCACACCGCGGCCTCGCGCCTCGTCTCGTTAATCACTCGTGTACGCTATTGTTAAAGCGCGGCGAACAGCCATCTTTGTCAAATTACGGCGATTCAATTTTAATAATTTAATTTGTTTAGTGATAAAATAAATAATCAAATGGAACAAAACGTTGTGTTACCGACGCGTAGTGTTGTAGAATCGGGTGTATCGCTACATTCTCTTTTGTTTCACTAGTAGCTGACGCTTAGTTGAATGGAAGCGATACGACTACGGCGTTAACAACCAGTCGACCATTAAAAATGATGGATGATGTCGTCTTTTGCAAAAACAGTGCTAAGTGATGGTTTTAGTGAATAATGTGAAGGGTGATGCTAGTGTTTATGTTTGAACGTACATGCGATGAGAACTGCGTCGTAATTTGTTATACACATTGCATAAATGAGTGAAATGGCGTTGCGGAGCGCGCGGGCCCGAGCATGCGCGCCAGTTTCCTCGCATTCGCTAGGAACGCACTAAGTGATCTTCGTTTACGTGCACATCAAAATGGGAAGGTCGAGATTCCCAGGAAAACCACTCAAATTTCAAAACAGAAAACGAATTAGTGTTCTATCGGGGGCTGTTTACCATGAGACTGCTCCAGAGAATCACCCGCCAGCGCGCGGCTCTACGGCTAATGATTTTACTGGGGACCAAGAGGTAAAGATTATTTGCTATGATTCCACGATGTTTTCGTGTAAGTTACATTAAAATACAAGCCTACACACGGAAATGTTGTGTTTACGTAATAACTAGTAGCATTCGAGGCGATAATCGCATAGGTAGAGCGTCAAGTATGTATCTACGTACTTTGACATTTGCGTGTTCCATTTCATGTCAACACAATTATAAGGAGATTCGATTTACTTTTGTTCGTATCATTATACCTGTATTATGAAACTTAAATGTTTAAACTCCTAAACAAATACAATATATTTACAAACAAACTGTAAACATTCACATAACCTTTACTACATTGTAAAACACATTCTTATCAACCCAGCTTGTACCACGTATTTCCTAATTCTGTAGTATTTAGTATAGCCATACATTACTAAGAGCAATATTGTAGGGAAATATGTATAGCAAAGGTCTTTGGCATGAACTAAACTGTATTTGATAGTATTCGACGTTGCACTTTGTTCAATGTGTTTTTGATAGTTACTATCACTACTTTCTACTGTATTACTAGGTTATAATCATGAACAACATTCCTTGGTTAACATTCTTGATTGAAATGGAATAAAACTTGAAAAATCATTATTTTATTTTTCTCAAGGTTACCCGTGAACCATCTAAAATAACATACTAAAATGTTCCTTTATCTTAATAAATCATGTATTGTACTGACAAATGATATGCAAATGGCTATATAAACAATGTTTGTTAAAGGTATTCTTAAGACACAAAGAAAAATGTAACACTTTACAACAAACAACTATTGATTTGACATTGATAGTTACTTTTGTATATTTCATGTTTCAGGAGGAAGAAAAGAAAGAAAATAATAATGAAAAGGAGACAGATGATGCTAGCCAAAACAAAGTGACTGATATAACAAAAAATAAAACAGAAAACCAAGACAAAAACAACAGCGAATTGTCCAAATCACCTGTAAGGACAAGGTCTCAGAACAAAATGGAGCCCGCTAAAGGTGAAAAACCTAAACCCGTCAAGAAAACAGTTACATTTGGCACTGTGGAAAGCTGTGAAGATATATTTTTTCCACTTAAGAAAATACCACTCAAGCATCATGCTCCTCTTGTTCCAATCATCAAGAAAAAGTCATCCCTAAAACCAACAGAATACTCTACATTTAATAGCATTCTGAAACCTGCTAAATTGACAGATTTAAGCTCGAAATCAAGTTCTGAACATCAAGAGGGTTACTTAAGAAAAAACTTGAACCCTTTGTCAAAGCCTATGAACAAATTTTCTCAATTTAGTGATAGCCGATGCATGTCACCTCCTCCAAGGAACACATCACCTATTGAAAAGGAAGGGGGAAGCTCTACTAAGTTTGTTTTGCCTGTAAGAAGTGCTCATTCGTCTAGAGTCATCAAGCCCAATAAGAGGTTCATTGATGGTGAAGAACAAACAACAACCAGTACTTTACCATCAAGTAAAGTGCTTAAGAAACCTAAATTAAAGAGATTAGTGTTTAACAACTTGCACAATGATGATGACACTCTGGATGAGGTAGATGTTGACAAATCAACACAAAATGAAAAAGTAAGAGATACACAACTACAATCATTGAAGTCCTCAAATCTTTTCAAAGATAAAACATCTAACTCATTTTCAAGTCTTAGTGTTGGTACAAGAAAGCTACATGATCTGTTCTCATATGAGAAAGAACCTTTGCAGGATGAAAACTCGAATTTAGAGAGCATTGAAAAAATTAAATCTCCCGAGCCTCTTAAAGAGGATAGGACTGGTCATGCCATGAGAAAACTCATGGATATATCTGATGCCAGCAGCTCAAGTAGTACAAGCAGTGGCTCTGAGTCTGAAGATAGTTGGGATAGTGCTAGTCCTGGTGGAAGTGGAGATGAAGAAGAAAAGCCAGCTCCTGCCAGCCCAGAAAAAGACAAATCCTCTGCATCACAGCTCCTAAGAGGCAAAATAATTCTTAGAGAGGCAAGGTTGCAATTGAATCCACCAACACAATCCACTTCAGCTTTAGATGGTCCATTCTCTACAGTAACATCAGCATCATGTATGTTGTTTAATTTTATTAATTTTGTATATGTAATGTTTAAGGCAACCTAATAAAACTCTTTGTTATTTTTAGCTCCAAATCCACCAACAACAGTAACTTGTGGGGTATGTGGTGCTGTAAGATTTTACAGGTTCGTAAAACAAGCAAGGAAATTCGGAATATATTCATGCGAGTCATGTCGCAAATTTATATCTAAGATGTTGAAGAAGGAAAAGCTGTCTCAGAAGACAGGTTCTCTAGTGATGCAGTGTTTGAAAGGCGAAGGTTAGTTCAACATAATATATTATACAAGTTTTTTATATAAAGTGATGCAGTTATACAGGTATAACAATGACTAACTTTATTTTCAGGTAATTGTCATGTCCCCCCCATAGTCCGTTCTCAGCAGTGGAAGCTACTTCGGTGCACCAACAAGGCTCGATGTCCAGCATGTTGGCTCAAGATGTGCCTTAAGGCATTCCAGGTACCACCTAGCATAAGAGCTGGCCTCACGGCAATGTTGCCTCCTTTCATGAGGTCAGCTGTTAAAACGCCTGGTTCTTTGACACAGGCAAACCCACTGAGAATAGCAAGCAACACTACGACAAACCCTCCGGTGTTTGCGATTACCAATAATGACAACGAGAATAATAAGATCTTCGGTACTTTGAAGCCTAGTAAGAAGATAGAGGAAATTGACAACAAAGTCGAGGTATGTAGACAATTTGAAAAAACTTTTAATTTTGCCATTATCCTTTTTATTTTTGTAGACTATACATGGATTTATTTTAAAGAGGCACTATTCTAAAATGTACATTATTTTACAGGATAAATGTCCTAAAGACCGTCCTGTTACAAGCGAGTCTAATGATGATATAAATGCCAGTAGAAAACGGCAACTGACAAGGATAAAAGTAAGGAAAAAGGATAAGAGTGATGCTAAACAAGCAGAGGATCCTAAAAGACAGAAGGTTGAACTCAAAGGGCCGAGAGTCAAACATGTTTGTCGAAGTGCATCTATTGTGTTGGGCCAGCCAATAGCAACATTCCCTACTCAAGATGAGAAAGAGAAACTTGAGAAAATCCTTCCACTTGATGATGAGAATACCTTATGTGTTATGGAAAAGGATAGAGAAACTCCTGATTTGTCAAGCTGTGAATCTGAAATTGATTCTGAGAATAAGGCTCCTCTAATCATTCCAGAGGCTATTGTTTCTAAAGACAGTGATGTAGAGGCACAAGTAGAAACCAAAAAGCGTAAGGTAGAACAACCACTTTCTATCAAATCCCAGAGCAAGGCGGAATCTAGTGAAGACGAAACTGTTATGGATCTTGTACCGAAAAAGACAGTAATGAAGCCTCTCTCCAATATCACAAATGTAAGTATTTTTATAATCACAAGAAGAAAGTGGAACATTATATAAAATGATGCTAATGTACTATTTTACGTTTCAGGTCCGTAGTCGTTCACAAAAATGTGGACAGAACAGACCAGAACTAATATGTGTTGATTTCTGGGAGAGTTATGACCCTGATGAGGTATGCAGCTCAGGCTTCGGCCTTATTGGCACAGGATCCTTTACAGTCGCCAGACTGTGCTTTTTATGTGGAAGTGCTGGCAAAGAAAAGGTAACTTGTTGGTTAAATGTATTATATCTGCTTACAAACTTAAAAAAAAAAAACATTAATTGTACTTATATGCTAAAGTCAACTAACAAAAGTAGTAACAATATTATGACCTAAAATATTTTTGATGATAACAGATTCTTTGTATAATAGCCCTGACCCCATTTCAAACATTCCTAGATATGCTTATTAAGAATTTAATCAATATTTATTGTACTATTTGCAACTCTATGGATTTGGTTTTTATATGTTCTGCTCATGGTATGTACATAATAGAATGTATAATTATATTGCTCATATCATTATACATTATGTTGTTTTAGCTGTGTATTCAGTTCACGCTAGTTGATAATAGACTTAAGGATTTACAAAACTTTTGATAATCATATTTCTATGATTTGGAGATGTTCTATAAGTTAAAAAAACTACACTTTATAAGTAGTGACTGTTAGTTAATGTTGTTTAATTCCTGTCCATTATCAGCTATATCTATAGGTACGTCCATTAAAAATTAAACAATCTTTTACTGTACAAAAAATATTGTAGCTATCTAAAATTACTGACTTTTACTATTTTCTCCTGCAATAAAAATATCGTAAGTCCACACAACCAGAAATGAAAGAGAAAATACTTTATTATTTTCTAACTATATTTTTGTGCAATAAACTGTGTAGTAAGAGTAATTGTGTCGTGCAGATGTTGGTGTGCTCGTCGTGCTGCGAGTGGTACCACAGCTGGTGCGCGGAGGAGGCGGCGGGCGGCGGCGGCTGGACGTGCGCGCGCTGCGTGTCGTGCGCGGCGTGCGCGCGCGGGGCCGCTCGCCTGCGCTGCCGCGCCTGCGCACAGCACTACCACGCCGCCTGCCTGCCCGCGCCGCCGCCCGACCATCGCAGCGATTGGCCACAGGTACAAAACAAATACTTACAAGAATCCAGCAAACTATCATAATGTGTACTGCATAAGTCAGTTTTGTGTAGTTAAATACTGTTTGCGGTAACAATCATTAATCACCCATTTGGTTTTGAAATCTGCTCTAAATCATGCTTTAAATTATCAGGCTTAAATGAGTGTTGTATATTTCAGATATGTAGCGCGTGTCTCAAGTGTAAGAGTTGCGACAGCAGCCGTGTGAGCAAGTTTGTAGGCAGTCTGCCGTTCTGCGGGCCGTGCTTCAAGCTGCGCCAGAAGGGTAACTACTGCCCTCTCTGCCAGGCGTGCTATCGCGACAATGATTTCGACAGCAAGGTAAATACAGATCCTACTAAATGTACTAAAATCATAATACAGTTGGTTATGTAAAGTACAGGTTATAATCTTGTGTGTTGTGACTTACAGATGATGGAGTGTGGATGGTGTGGCAGATGGGTGCACGCTAGCTGTGAAGGTCTGACAGGCGAAGGATATCAACTGCTGTCCGCATTGCCGCCATCTATTGAATACATCTGCTGCAAGTGTATGCCGCATGATCCTCCATGGAGGAAAATGCTCACTGAACATCTTAAAGGACGTCTACTGCATCTACTGAAACTACTCGCCAAAAATAAAAAGGCATGTGCCCTATTAAAATTGACTCCACATAAAAATACACCAGTACCGAATAAACCGTACCGCCTAATGTCGCCACAAGCCATTAGAAAACTACACTTCGATGTCGTAGATGTCTCCATGAAGACATCAGAGACTAAAGTGTATAGAAACACTTCAAGAGGAAGGCGGAATAACAATTTTCCGCAAAACAAATTCGATGACCCGAACACTCCACATGTTTGGCAGTGTTCCTCTTTATTACAAGATGTTGATATGGAAAAAGAAGAAATGCCTCACACATCCCACAAAGTTGTGAACCTTCAAGAACCATTAATGCAAAATAAGGAAATATGCTTCTCCACAGGCCTATATGGTACTAAAACAGAATTCGAGTCATCCTGTGTTGAGGTACATGAGAATTATCCACCACAAGCTAAAACAGAAAAAGCAACCACAATGTTGCCTACAACTGTTCATGATGATAAATATGAGGCAATTTCTGATGATGATGAACCTATGAAGAGTTTCCGTCAAGCTCGCAGTGAGCAAGATTTGAGCCCAGTAGTAATACGACAATCAGACTTGGACAATACCTGTGATGACTTAGACAGAGTTATTTCTCCATCTCTCTTGGATATCAAAAAAAGAGTTAATAGTGATGGATATGTCTCACTAAAGGATTTTAATCACGACATGAAAGAGGTTATTCAAAGAACAACAAGTGATGACCTATCGTCCATATATAAGGACTTATTCTCTGAAACATTTCCTTGGTTTGACTGCGAAAGCAATTGCCTTCAACCTAACTTAGAAGTCGAAGGTGAACAAGAAGACACCGAATCTATGAAAGACCTTGATATCGCTGACAACAAGGTTAAGGCAGCTGTACAATCTATTGAACGCCCAATGGATCAAGTAGTACCTAAGCTAGAAGCTGATGGAGACAAATTGGAGGAAGATTTATTAGAGTTTTATCCAGTTGTAGATTCAAGAGTGTGTGTACTTTGCAAAGCTGTAGGCGATGGGTCGCCTGCAATGGAAGGTCGACTGCTCTACTGTGGACAAAACGATTGGATTCATTCCAATTGTGCATTGTGGTCAGCTGAAGTCTTCGAAGAAATTGATGGATCACTCCAGAATGTTCACTCTGCAATATCTAGAGGAAAGATGATCAAATGTGCCGTGTGCGAAGTAAAAGGCGCTAGTGTTGGATGTTGCGCTAAAAACTGTAGCGAAACCTACCACTATGCTTGTGCTAGGAAGGAAAGTTGTGCTTTTATGGACGACAAAAGAGTGTTCTGTCCAACCCATGGCAAAGATGTACCCAAGAAAAGTTTACAAAAAGATGCTGACTTTGAACTTACAAGACCAGTTTATGTAGAACTCGACAAGAAGAAGAAACGATACAGTGAAATTACCAAAGTGCAATTTATATTAGGGTCACTGACAGTACACAGTCTTGGTAAAATTGTGCCATCAGTTTCTGATTATGAAGAGTTTTTAATGCCAGTTGATTTCTCATGCACTCGCCTGTTTTGGTCTTGCAAGAAACCTACCAAAATAGTCAGATACACCATAAAAACCAAATTGATACTTGCGGAACCATTACCTGGATTTGATTTTGGCGTTAATATAACAGTAGATCATACATTAGATGTTCAAGTTGTTGAACGAGTCATGGCTGAAATTGGAGCATGGCATGAAAGCATCGAGACAGGATCAGGCAAGACTGTTATGATGTTAAAAAATGATAAATCACCAATCAAGTTTGGGAATACTGTTACTTTGGAGGATTTAGCTGTAAAGCAAGTAGTGGAATACTTACTGGACAATGTCTGCAAACAAGAACAGCAAGACGAAGAAGAACCACAAAACACGGCAGATCTGTTGCCACCTGAAGTAAAAGATGCTATATTCGAAGACTTAAATCATGATCTTTTAGATGGCATATCCATGCAAGATATATTTCAAGATCTCAAAAATGAATTCTATTGTGCAATGGGCCAATCAGATGATAAAAGTAATGATAAGTCTGATTTTAGGTCCACAGACTTCATAGATGAACTCTTAAACTCGAGATTCGAAACTGGGAGCAAGGAGCTAAAGAGAAGCAAATCGGAAATGCTTTTACAAAGCCATAACCTTAAAACTTTGACTACCGGCCGTGGTCAACAAAGATCCAGCAGCTGGAACAATAAATTTGACACCAGCTTACTGTCATCCACTATAAAAAGATGCAAAATGGGAAAATCATCTACCGTCACAGGCAAGCTAAGTCCTGTCCAGAGAGCTCCATTAGCAGAAAATCCATTGGAACCAATCAAAGAGGCTGATAAAAAAGTGAAAGTAGAGACTTGTACTAGTGGTGCCATATGTGATGAAGCGCCTCACTCTTCAGGCATCACGTATCGTACAACGTCACCAAAACAAAAAGAAGAATCCAACAATACTAAAACAGATAAAAATGAAGGCTATTACACTGACGTTATAGACTTCTACACAAAAATTCAATGCAGCCCTATATCTCAGTTAGACGGTGCAGCAGACTGGTCTGGATCTGAAAGCACGTGTAGCTCACGACCAGGGAGTCCGCGAGACAACGACAATGACTTCTCGCCGATACAACAGTTGGATGGAGCTGAAGACAATCACCCAGGAAGTGATAACATGCAAAGAGCGCAAACTAACCAGTTCATGTATAGAGCTACTGGGACTGAAAGCTACACTGTGACATTTGCTGGTAACGCACTTGGCCAGCCAGAACTTGTTATGAGGTCCTTAGATGATGGATCAGGGTCCTCGAATCAAATGGAACAACCTGTGAGGTGCGATAGATGCCAATGTACTTACAGAAATAAAGAATCATACGATAGACACGTGCCTTCGTGCGACATGATGTCGACGAGCGAAAGTGAGAGCGAGAATCCTAAATCGCCAGAAAATAGAACTTTGACGACATTGCAAAATGCATTCCAAGGTGCATTTGCGCAGCCAATGATCATTCATGCAGGAGTAGTAAGTGGTACTGAGAATACTGTTAAAGCTGAAGGAATTGCAGCTAGGAGAACTTCGATCAACACGCGGCAAATAACGATAAATGGCACCATAGTAGAAACACCATCTCCTGGGCCTTCAAATGAAATGACTATGACTATTACAGAGCAGATGAAGTCAGGAACAGTGATTTTTGATCAAAGTAAGACAACCAATGTTCAGGTTTCTGGAAACCAACAAATACTTTCATCGCCACAAATTGTGGTGACGCCACAGATGCTACTACCTCCTAAAACAAGTTCTGCTAGCGGCCAAAAGATAATGGCACCTCAGATCATAACACAACCCAATATTCTGCCTTATAATATCTGCGTGAAGCCAGGCAACGGGAATGCAAATATCCAACAAATTCAAGGCAATGATATGGCACATTTATTATCGGGGACAGGAGGTATTCAAGTTATATCGTCTAATTCGAACCAGGTTTTAACGATTCCCCAAAATCAACAAGGTCACGGCCAAATGATACAAGGAAAAAATCAATTTACTAATTTTCCAAATATGGCCAGCGCATCGTCAATAGCGTTACCGGTAAACTCGATACAAGGCATGCCAAATACTTCAATCATTCAAAATATCCAACCGATGATACGGCCTCAAATTCAGGGGAATCCCACTATAGTGGTCCCTGCAATGACGACACAAAGGTTATCATCGTCTAACACGCAAAATAAGCAACACTTAATCCTACCGGGTAATTCGCAAAAATCTCCTAAGAAGCAGCCTGCACAGGTACAGCCTAAACCCATATTCCAGGCCACAAATCGAGGAAGAGGTCGGCCGATGCCCAAACCTACTCCCATAAAGAGACAAACCAAACTAGAGAAGACATATACAATCAACCAGTCGCCACTAGGCCATGGGAATACAGTCATACAATTGCAAACAAATAATCAGACAGGCCAGCCATCAATTATTGTGCAACCAGTTGCGAACCAAAACATCATGTCTGCCTACGTAGAGGCATTATCGCAACAACAAAATCAAAACATGCAATACATCGCGACTATTGCTCCTCAAGGAGACTTTAAAACTGGCCCCACGCAATTTATTTCTCAAAGTGGACTTGTGCCTCAAACCTTTCAAATCCAACAGACTGAATCAGGGGGATTGGTTGCAGTTCCTAGCGGCGGTATACCTGTATTGTTACCCCAAGGAAATATGGGTATATTGCCTCAAGCTATTCAACAAGGCGCTACAATATTACCTCAAGGTGCCATTCAAACTCAAGGTATTATCTCTCAGGGTCCGAACGGACCTACGATTCTACCGCAAGCTATACATACACAAAACGGTACTACTATAATACCTCAAGGAACGATTCAGGGATTGACACCTGGAAACATAACATCTCAAGCAACACTTCTACCTAATAACACCTTACAGACAGCGGGTGCTACAGTTGTACCGCAAAGTGGCATTGGTAATGGCCAAACAACTATAATACCAAATACATTACAAACTCAAGGCAATACACTAATATCATCTGGACCTGGAGCTACTATTTTGCCACAAGGGACACTTTTACCGCAGTTTTGTAATGACCAAGTGCTACTCGGATCGACACCAACATTAGAAATGGTCACCGATCCATCCGGCTGTATGTATTTAACAACTACACAACCTGTTTATTATGGTCTGGAGACAATCGTCCAAAACACAGTGATGTCCTCGCAACAGTTTGTGTCAACCGCAATGCAAGGAGTGCTTGCACAAAACAGTAGTTTCTCGGCTACGACCACTCAGGTGTTCCAAGCAAGTAAAATCGAACCTATAGTGGAAGTGCCTACTGGATATGTGGTGGTTAATAACGTAGGAGACAGTGTTGCTGTATCATCGACTCCTAATGTGGTCACAGCTCAAACTGTGCAGTCATCGCCACATACTATGAAAAATATTAAGACATCGGTCCCTAACCTAACACTACAGCCACTACCTGATAAGTCATCGATGAACAGCAATCGTCATACACCAAAAGTTATACAAATGAGCCCGTCTCCTCTAGCTGTTGGGTCTCAGTCTGGAACCATAATTTCTGGAAGACAAATGAATCCAATTACTTCTCAGATTCATAGTATGACAATTTCCAGCACACCACAGAACATGCAAAGAGGAAATATGGCTAAGCCAAGTTGTGTGTCTATGTCGCCAAATGTAACTCTGGTGTCGTCTATTGGACAACCTGTGATGGCGATATCTCAATCTATACCAAATTCAGCTACATCGTTCTCAATGCAGTCTATACCATTATCTCAACCTATTGTTTCAAGTTCTATTGCGCCGTCAGCAAACAAAAATAACTTCAAGATCGAAAACTCTCACGTTATTGAAATTAGCGGCAACTTGCAAGATAATTCAAACTCTGCTAACATGCCTACTATAAGTGTTACTCAGAGCATTAAATCACCAACGCCATGGAGGCAAATAAATCAGCCTAATAATAATATGGAGAATAAACTGGAACTGCAAAATATGACAGTGAAGCCTAGTACTGCAAATACTTCTTCCATGAACATACAGAGTAATGTTATGGCAGGGAGATCTCATTTAAATAATGACCATGACAAAGTGAACCAGAACTGTATGATACAAATGCCAAATAACTCTATGTCTGGAGTAAACATGCATTCACACCAGTTCGAACAAAGTATTAATGTAAGCCACCATTCTACATCACACTCTACTTCGAACAATGTTATTCAAATTACTGCTGGCAATATATATCCGCCATCATCTGGCATGAATAGCAACTTTGATGCAGACACTTCTTTAAAACTAAGCAAAATTAATGCTCTTTCAAAGGCTGAAGGTGGTCACTTGAACTTCTCGCAGGAGATTATGGCTTCTCATTCACAACAACACGCCAATAATGACAAGAGTTTCCAAAACATGGGAACTGCAGAAAACAAACATAATACGGATAACTTGTCCAATCAAATAAATTCTCATAAATTGAGTAACTGTCAGATGAGCAGCAACATTAACAACTCGCCGGCGATCAGCATCATACCCCACAATGTAATGCGACCGCAACTACAAAGCAGTCAGAATTCTATTTCTGTACCTAATACTCAAAACCAAATGTGCTCAATTCCGAACAATAATTCGCATGGACAAGTGCAAATACTGAGTTCTGGAAACAATTCGCTACAAAATATGAATATGTCTTGCCAAGAAAGTGCGAACAACAGAATGAATATTTCAGTATCCAGTGATAACAGCATGCAGTCAAGTCAACAACATGATTTATCTACTTCTTTGAATGCTTCAAATATGTCTCACGGGAGTAATATTCAGATGATGTCTCATGATAACAATCAACTTCAAACACCCAATCAAATCCATATTATGAATGGACAAATTCAACATAATCGCCAAGTTGACAACAACCAGTTACAGCAGCTAAATCAGACGACCTCCAGTAGGACATTCCACGAAAATTTGCTGAACTCGCAACAAAACCATAATCAAGCTAATATGCTATCTAACCGAAGTACTCCTGACAATAATAATATGATGAACCAGTCTATGAACATGCATAATCTGGGTACTAATAACCATAATATCAATCGAAGTGATTTGGGTGATCTGAACCATATGCACATGCAACAACCAATGTCAAATATGAATATGCAAAATAACAGGATGATGATAGAAAACATGCAATCTCACGGTATGAGCAACATGAGCCATACTATGCATTCAAATAGATCTATCGATAATATGCATAACACTCAGTTACATAACATGCAACAAATTAATCATCATGTCAATAATAACTCTCGACAGATGGACAATAACATGCATATTAACCAGCAAATGACATTACAACAGAACAGACAAATTGACAATGTTGGATTACATCATCAACATCAAATGTCTAATGTCATGCAGATTCAAAATAATAGGCCACACGTCGACAACAATATAATGAGTATGCATCAGCATGTGCCAAATCAGATGCATAATAGACAGCCGATAGATAACAGCATACACATGCATCACATGTCTGGAAGTGCACCAAATATCAACTTAGGTAATCAAATGGATAACTCTAACTCTATGTCAAACATTCATGGGAATAGATACGATAGCAACTCAATTACTCTCCAAAATATAAATGCCATGAATCAGATTCAGAACAACAGGAGTTCCATGGAGCATTCTTCAATGATGCAACATCAGATGAACTCCATGAATAATATGAATATGCACACTAATCTCAATAGTACTATGCAAATAGTTAACACTAATCATCAGTCTATGAATAGTTCAATGATGCATATGCCTAATATTCCTGACATAAAGAATGATATTCAAAGTTCATGCAGTGGCAGCTGTTCCAATAACAGTACACAGTTTTCTAACAATCAAAATTCAATGGAGATATGTTCAAATATGAATATGAACACCAATGCAAACAACATGAGTATGAACTCGGGAAATATGATGCACAACATGAACGTTAACAACTCCAGTATGTCTAACAACATGATGATGAATAATGTTAATAATGGTAACATGTACGGAACCAACGCTCAGAACAATATGACTGGACACGAAATGTTGATGAGTTGTTCTAACTCCACAGATCATAATGTGAACAATCTAATGTCTGGGTCTACCAATCACATGATGCTGAATAATTCTCAGACACATGCAACAAATAATCAAAATCAAATGATGAGCAGCCAAGTATCAAATAACGCGCAGATTAATATAAATAGTTGTAGTTTGAGCAGCAATAATTCATCACAAAGTCAAAGTATAACTAACATGGACAATCAATTAAATAGAAACACTTTACCAGTGTCGGATCCGCCTAAGTTTACGCAAGACGCAATACGAGGCAAAAATCTAATGGGCCCTCCATCTAACAACAATTTGTCAATGACAAGCATACCAAATAGTAAAGATTGTTCTAAAGTTAACATGGTTGCTAATGAAAAGCCAAACCATACTATATCAGTAAATAACCAAATTGGATATATGCAAATGAATACACAGAATAATAGGGTAATTAATTTACCGGAAAGAAGCAGAATGAACAACACAAATCTAGACAGCAACATTAATCAGCATGTGCCACAGCAACATAACATAAGGGTCGTCACCAATAACACTAACAACAATGTGGCTGGAATTACTACTGATCCCTTAGCATTCCAACCAAATAACGAAAACAGTGGTACCATGATAAATGTGCCCTTCCAAGCAATACCAAACAGTGCTCCAATGAACATTAACGTAAACTCTAGTAATAACACAGTGAATATTACTGTACAGAACAATCTGGTGGATCCCAAGATTGCTTCAAAAGCTGCGGCTGATATAAACTTCCCTATTCAAGCAAGCAACAATTTACTTCAAAATCAAAACAATGCTAACAATCTGATGTGCTTACCTGTACAGAATAATACGATCAATCTACCAACTCAGACTAGTTCCAGTATTACATTGCCAAAGGCGCCTCCGACTCAACAATCTGGAATACCCACTAACGTGGTTAATCCAATGTCTATGAGACCTATGAACAGGGTGCTACCATTACATAGAGATGGTCAAAGCAAATCATCTACAAAGAACACCACCAAAACAACTGCAGTGCCAAAACAGAGGCCTGTGAGTCACGATATGCCTGACTTAAATATGAAAGATGAGACTATTGATAGTGATCTAGAAAAGGCTATTGAAGAATCAAAGCGTATGATGGAACTAGAAAAGGCTAAAAAAGAAAAGGAAGAAAGAGATGCAGCTCAGGCGATGCAGCTATCAGTTGAAATGCATCAAGCTAACACCAGCACAGCTGCACCGAACGTAGAAACGGTGAGAATCAGTGAACCTATTGAAACCACTTCCAAAATGTCATTACCAAGCTTGGATGCGGAAATGATTGAAGTCGAGCCTCCTAAAGTACTTACAGAAAAAGATCCCAATAGAACTCCAGTCACAGCGAAATTACCAAATCCTCCTGCGAAAGTTATGAAGAGACCTTTAGGAGATAAGAAAACTGAAATCGAACCAATTATGACAAAGAAGCAGCACAAACCATCAAAAGAAAATAAACCGACTGTACCGAAACCTGCACCTGAGCCATCAAAAGATGACGGACCTAAATTGATATATGAAGTAACATCGGAAGACGGTTTCAACTACACGTCTTCATCACTGACAGACCTCTGGGCGAAAGTTGTGGAGGCTGTACAAAATGCCAGAAAACTTTCTGGATTACCGCCGATTCAATATAACCTGCCGGCGAGTTTATCAGGAGCACATATATTGGGTCTAAATAACAACGCATTAAGATACCTGGTTGAACAACTACCTGGGGTGAGTAATACTATTTTGAAGCACGAATTTTAAGTAATATATTGAATTATGTAATAATAATATTTATGATGATTTTTCTAATTATAGGCAAGTCGCTGCACAAAATATAAGACACGCCAAGGTCGTCAGTTGAGTAGCTGGGACAACAATTTGGATTTGAGTGAAGGCTTCAAGGAAAGTCCTTGGGGAAGCGCTCGCACTGGTCCTGTGGCCAGAAAGCAGAACCACGACATGTTCAGTTGGATGGCGTCGCCGTTTAGAGAGGAGCCACCGCCGTTCGGGGGACAGGAAGGAGAGAGCTCTATTTCTCGGTAAATATGCTACGATACTAAGTTCGACATACTTTTATAACTTAAATAAGCGAAGCTTCACTCTTTATAAAATAAAAGATTTATTAGTTCTGAGTGAAAAAAAAAATAACGCAGAATTTGACGCACTGTAATATGTATGTAATAAAATAATATTCTCCTGACAGAATTTCGGTTACGGCGGCCTGTTTCAGCTGAGACTAGCCAACTACGTAGGAAATCATGAGAATGCACAATTAAGCGCACATTAACAAAATATTGACATCAATTTATTTATTTATTTATATACACACTTACAGCTACCTTTACAGAAATTTAATTCCAATACGATAGTGTAGACACTTATTATTATAACCTTAATTATCTAATTTACACAGTTAATACTACTAGGAACTTATTTATGTACCTATATCTAATAATTTAGTTTTACATGATTGATTGTTACCCATTTTCAGGCGCCTAGCAACTTTACCGCCAGCAATGAGATTCAGACAATTAAAAGAGACATCTAAGGCGTCCGTGGGCGTGTACCGATCACACATTCATGGACGCGGATTATTCTGCAAACGAGATATTGAAGAAGGTACAGTTTACTGTTTGGATTTTAGCAAAATTGTATTTAATTTATCAATTTACTGCAAACTGTGGGGTGCGTAACTAGCTAGTCTGCGACCACGCAGATTAGTTCAGGTTTAATAAGTCAGTTTTTAAATGACTGATCATTCTCCAAACAAAATATAGTACTTAGATTTGTGTATCAGTCTGTACGAATTCACAAAAGGCTGCGTTATTAAACTTTGATTGCCAATATCTTGCGATTTAGAAATAACAAATGCGATTGTCGTTCTAGGTGATATGGTGATAGAGTACGCGGGAGAAGTGATCCGCGCTGTGTTAGCTGACCAGCGGGAAAAGCGCTATGAAGCCATGAGCGGGCGACGCGGCGTCGGCGGCTGCTACATGTTCCGCATTGACGACAACCTCGTGGTCGACGCCACGCTCAAGGGCAACGCGGCCAGGTTCATCAACCATTCCTGTGACGTGAGTTCCCATGTTGTTAGAAATGAAAACATATGACAATGTATATGAGAAATATTCCTTCTTGTTACTTATGACAACGATATTATAACGATCTCTTCTTTTTAGCCCAATTGTTATTCGCGCGTCGTGGACATCCACGGTCACAAACACATCCTGATCTTCGCCCTGCGCCGCATTACCGTTGGGGAAGAACTAACATATGACTACAAGTTTCCTTTTGAAGAGATCAAGATACCATGCACGTGCGGCGCAAAGAAGTGTCGCAAGTACCTCAACTAAATATGAACAACAGTATGGAGTGAGTGATTTGATTGTGTCAATTATGATTGTGTTGATCAAAGAGGATCTATGATAAATTTAAATGCTGTAAAACCGAACAAAAATACTGCATAATAAGCATCCATCTGTTAATGATCGATATTTCTGTGGTATTTTTGGTCAGTACTTTCTAAGCCACTTGGCTTACTTAATGAATAGCATAATTCTAGAAGTACATACCTAACTGAGTAAGACGTAAAACTTACTATTGTTATAACGTGAGTTTTAAGTGACATGTAATTTGGACAGACATATTGAGCGTTTATGACGCAAAAATATCAAACGATGGATCTCGTCAGAGTTCTAAAGTAAGCCTATTTATAATGTAGCCTACGGAAATGAATAAGTGCTTGATGATAAAAGATATAAAATACTGGGTCGAGCACAGTTATTACATGTACATAATGAATTATGTATGTAAGACAATAAGTCGAATTCACATATCGCGTAACTCCCACCTCGTATCTTGACACTTATACTAGAAATACTGGAGCGAACCTAATCGGACACAGAAAACTTTACTTGAATCTTGATATGATCTCTTTCTTGAATCTACCCAGTGATAGAGTTGTTGGTTTTTTTTAATAATTTTGAGTTAGTTATACTGAAAAATCTTATTTTGAGATAGGTTTATACATTTTGTAAATATTTGTTAGTTATGTTGAGTTTTTTGGTGGATAGATGACTCGCGAACGGCTTAAGTGTGTGCACTTAATATTGATGTGATATGTTTAGCCCCGGAGTATTCGGGTATGAGAATGGTTAGTGCGTAGCTAGTGTATATTTGTTCCTCATTATGTTCTTATTTCTCTTCATTTGTGATCAGTTAAGTCTCGACTAACATAGCGCGTATGTGTACATATATCGAGGGATTTTAGGCATATATAATGAAATTAGTACATTCGAAAGAAGGGTAGCAAAGTTACAAGTACAATGTTACTTTTTAGTAATTTTAACATGTATAGTAAAATTGTAAATAAGAGGAATTATCTGTCATAATAATGAGTTAAACGACAAATCGTTTTATTGTAGTCATAGTGGTAGGTTGTACTTTATAGAGTATATTTTACGGTGTATATAATATAAGTTATTTAGTGTGCGGAGCGTTCCGCGATGCGGGACGAAGGGGAGGGGGAGGAGTAAGGGGAGAGTGCGGCCGCGACCTCACACCACGCATAATTAATTATCGGAAGTGTATAGATGAACTACTCCCAGTTATGAAGCACGGTTTAATATAAAATGCACATTTGTTAGCTTTAATACTACTTCAGCAAAGCTTAATTGGATTTTAATTTAGAAGATATATATTTTAATGTTCTAATCAATTGCCTGTGTTGTTTTAATTGGCGAATATAATTTTTTATAGCATTTTTTCCTAAGCATTTATAGACTGAATTTATACTTGATATACATCACACAACTACAGACATCACACGAATCAGTCAAAATTTGCTAAAATCTGCTTCAAATATTCACAATTTTTTGTTTTAGTAATAGATTTAGATGCAGAAACAATATAAATAATGAAGTTTTGGACACCAAGCCATAGGATTACTGTTGCGTATATACTTGTTGCTGCATCTAACAATAAGCAGTATTATAATAACATGTATGGTGTCCCAAGTATTTTATAGATAAATTCAATAGGACAGATTAAAGTAGGCCCGAATTAAGAGGTAACTATTAGTACTTTTTGAAATTTATATGTTAGAACAAGATGCACATAATAATATAATAAATGTTCCGTTTTTTAATAATGGGTCAGATACGTACAATGTGTAAGTATCACCTTGAAAGTAATATTCAATAGCTAAGGTAAAATGTTGGTGTTAAAATAAGCTGTGCATAAAATTGAATTTAGTATTTATTGCTAATTTGTTATACAGAGTTCTTGTTTTAGCGTTTCAATTGAATGGAAATGATATTTTAACTTGCGTCACACTTGTTTAGTTTAATTTAGGCCGTTTGTCTACCGAAGTAGATATTAAAAATTGTTTTTGTAGACTGTGATTATCAATTAATTCACACATCTTGTGATCTTTTGTACAGCCATCTAATATAAGATAGATAGGATACTTGCAATAATCATTCAATATGTGAACCACATGTTAATGTTATTTAATTATTACTAAAACAACTCGAGTCCGAAGCTCGTTTATGATTGGCATATCTAAAAGTTTATATTGCATAATAATTGAGTCGCCAGTAGACAAACAGCCTGAAATGCAGATGTAATAGAAAATGAATATGATAATAATAATAACATTATGTTGTATAAAAGCTGTCATGTCTGTGTTCTTATCAATGTTTTTAATTGATATTATCCAGCCAATGTGGTTATATCTGTAGACTAGTCCTATCGGTTTTAGTACTGAGAAATGATACGAACGCAGCCGTAACAGTTATAAGCCATTCTTTTTATAAAAAAAGGTTGTTATATTTTGTTTACATTTGATACGAGAATTAGTCGAAGTTATAGCCTACATCGAGTTACGATAATAAAAAGTACAGGTAATTTTAATCACTTTCGATTATTAAGATTAACACAATATTTTTAAAGGTTTAGTTTTATTTTGACATAAGATTAACACGCGTTTCCTTTCCCTATCTCCTCAATGTTTCTTGTGTTATGTTATTTTACAGATGATAACTTTCGATTATGTTATGTCGGTTTAACAATTGTATGGACTAGGTAATCAATTGTAAATGGTTTGTAATGAAGTTGTCTTATTTGGTAGACTCACGAATGCTTTAAAATTATGTACATTTGCATTTTGTTAGTCTTGTATACAGTGACGGTGAGTATTGGTAATAGAGACGCGCTACAACGCTACGTTCTCGTGCTATTAGACCTAAAATGCTTTAAAATGTAAAAGAAGGGTCAGACTATTTTATGAAACACTAGTCGACCAAAGAACACGGCCCCTATTATGTTAAATAGGTCGTCTTACCACCAGTCCCAGTATACATAAATAAATTGATTATAAAAATCAAAAGACCAAATCACTAAGTGATGAATAATTTTTCGTTAATTATTAAGTGTATGCATCTGCCCTTGATATTATTTGTGTTGAAAGTAATGCTTTTATTTTTTATGTACACAATGCCATTTTGCCTAATGTTATTATAAATTATAATGAAATTGCTTGAAAAGCACCAATTTTTACAATGCATAGTTCTATGACCTGTCTATACATTTTATTACTTTATTTATTTCTATCATTATTTTGTATTGTGGTAAATTTTACCAAAAATAAAATACTAAAATGTGCTTTATATTTTGTTTTATTGAGTTCTAACAGCATTTTATACTAAACATAAACGCACATCTCTGAAGCAACTTACAGAGTTAAAGGTTAATTGCAAACAGTCGGGTAACAAGAAAACGAGCCGTCTACTTATAGAGTTAAAATGCGTGATATTACTAAAAATACAAAGCTTTTAACTACCTACCTCTACTAGAACACGGACCATCACAAACAAAAAAGTAACTGTATATAGAGGCAAAAGGGATGTTCATAAATATAAACGAACCATAATTTATAAAAATGTGATAAAAAAATAAGACCCTCAGAAGTCATTAATCAAAGTTAGCGAAAGCAATCATGATATTATTATAATCTAAGAGTGTTCGTCATTATAACTGACGTTAAATGTAAGGAATCAAATGTATAAATTTAAAGGCTTCGGCACACTTAACGCGAGTAAGAAGTAGCGCAGGTTTAAACGGCCGCGACCTGATGAGTTCATAGGAAGGAGGCAGGTCTTCGTGGAAACTAGGTAATACGGCAAGGGGGCCGTGGGCCCGCCGTATTATTGTTATACCGGGAGCTTACATTTATACTGCAACTGGCTGGTAAAAGTTGATGATTATGTGGCTTTATATCGTAATGTTGTGTGTTTATACATTTTCTACCCAACAAATCTAGAAACACGCAGGACGCGGGCCTGTATTCCCCAAAGTGTTTTGAAAAGCTCGTTAAGTGTGGCCGTGTGTAGTGCGGCTTCCTCCACTGCTCTGCCGAAGCCTTATTAGCCTTAACAAAAGCTCACGATGCAATAAAAATTGAATTACGTTTAAATCTGAATAGCGAGTCCCCATATATTCACTATGCAATACATGTACTTGTTCTCCCAGCGGACAGTGCAAGTGCTATCTGTGGCTATGTCCCAATAGTAAGCCGCGGCTGTGTGCAAGCCTGCTCCATTCTTCTGTGTTATTGTGATTCGCACTGTAAATAGAAAAGACAGTTAAGTAGCCCAATCACGAGAAAAATATCTCAGCAAGCAGGTACTAGCTTCCTTACCTATGTATTTGAAGGGTTTATTTAGTTTATTCAATCTTGCCAAAGTTTTGTCTGTAATTATACTGATCCAATGCGGGCACCGTGAATGGCTATAAGTGTTACCGCCCAGACACAATTCTATGCTATCTCTCACTATCTTCTGAATATCCTCAACGTTGAAAACTAAATCCTGAAATTTAAAATTATAATAGCATCAATGCCATTCTATCGCGCGCACTTAGCGAAGAGCGACATATAGCAGCCATCTAAGGACAGATCGCACGCCATCACGATGGAGTTTGCTACTGCCTGCAGCTGCTGCGCATCTAGCAGCATGGGCAAATAATGATAAGTGAGCTAATTTGCTATACCTACTTTACGCTAAAGGCAATAGAGATGGTCACGAAATCTTATGCAACTAGCGATCGATAATGCAGCAACTAACTACAAATGGCCTATTTATGAATGTCGTGCGAGGTCGTGCGTTGTAATGATATTTGAAGATTCTGTGCACCATGCATCTCGGTAATCTAATTGTTCCCTTTGGATGCACTTTTTATGCACAACTGCTCATAGCTGGGTCCTATTTATTTTAACGTAATTTTAATATTTAAATCACTAAACCTCTTCGTCCTCTTCGTGGGCCATGGCAAATAGTGTCTAAAATAAATATTTTTCAATTAGCGGAATTATAATCCATACAATCCTTTCAAAATTGAATGAAATGACGTTAAGGCGCTGTCAGAAAAAAACAAGCCAGTCATTGCCTGGTTTCTTAGGTTTAAATTAATATAAAAATATATAAAGCTAAGTTCTGATGGAATCTAAAAATAAATTATCTTTGGTACAATTTTCAAGTATTTAAAGGAAACATAAATA
This sequence comes from Abrostola triplasia, assembly GCA_946251915.1. NCBI lineage: Eukaryota > Metazoa > Arthropoda > Insecta > Lepidoptera > Noctuidae > Abrostola > Abrostola triplasia. The sequence continues at coordinate 6,099,046 of OX276439.1, forward strand.
AACTACACATAAGTAGTTTCGTAGCTAGCTTATCATACATACATAGAGTCACGCCTGTTTCCCAGAGGGTTCGGCAGAGACCGAGGATTTCTTTATGCCACGATCCTGGCATAAGTACTTATTTTATTATTAGAGCCGCTTACACTTTGGCTGCCTAGCCCATTAGTTAATTTAAATAAAATTGGATTTTACTCCACTCAGATGACAAAAAGAGGCAAAGAGGAACTATTTAAATTTTTGCCGCGTCTTTTTATTTTTACTCTGTGTCAATAAGTGTTGTATATAATAAAAATCATTTACACAAAGTTTTTTATTACATTAGTTGGAAAGACTTCTTAAATTATATAAAAATTTTATAACTATCAATGTAATATAATTATTTTATGAATTTTTGTAGATTTTTTTTTATTTTATGACCGTTGAATTTCTGGTGGTGTTTAATGTTTATGGTTCTGAGTTTAATACAATCAAATCAAAGCTGTCATGCTTGTGTCAGCGACGTGTTTCTAAACGAAAATTTCTCATAACCCACTTGGAGCTTTATTTTCTTTATTGTGTTTTTGGTATGTTTGTGTTGCGTTTTAGCTCATATTGTGTGAGAAAAAAGTCTCGAGCAGGCTGAATTATCTATAAAATGATGTCTTAGGTGAATATGGTATTTATAAGTTGATTGTGAACAGTTTAAAATTAATGGAGCTGAAGGTCTGGGTCGAGGGAATACAAAGGATTGTTTGTGGGGTTACAGAGACCACAACCTGCCAGGTCAGTATACTAGATTTTCTATTCTCATGATTGTGCCGCTCACACGGTTAGTGTGCTATGTGTATTGAATTTCACTTTATCGTAACTCAATATTTGATGCCCATCTTTTTTTTTACGCAGGATGTAGTTTTCGCTTTAGCTCATGCCACTGGAAAAGTGGGCAGATTTACCCTTATAGAACGGTGGCGAAATAATGAACGACTACTGGCGCCTCAAGAGTATCCCCTCAAGGTATTAAGATGGTTTGGAAAATCAGAGCACAGGCGTTTTTTTTTCAATGTTTTTATACCACTTAGCATGTTTATATATATATCAAAAAGGCACAGGAATGTGATTGACGCATTACTTAATGATAAAACATGTCTTAGACATATTGAATAGGCCTATTAAGAATGTAAAGTTTACTGCTTTGTAGTAAAATATGTAATAGAAATCAATTATAATAATATTCTACATAAACATTTTCTATTCTGTAGACATGTTTGTTTTAAATTGAAAAATGTTTGTGTTTTTAGATATTAATGAAATGGGGTGAATATTCCAATGACATACAATTTATTTTAAGAAGATCAGATTCTGGTAATAATCAGAAACCTTCACAGGCAACCAACAGCTCTAGATCACCAATTGGAAATGTGTAAGTATTTATAAGTTAACAAATATATACATCTAGATGATGTATTTAATATTTGGAATATATATATTGACTATTGAGGTGCCTTAATTCTAAAGCTTATTATTAAGCATAATCATAATCAACTGTTACATTATTTTAGGGCCCACAACACATCAAACCCCAACATTTTGGACACTCAGAACTCTCCAAGTAGAATGACAACAACACCAACATATAGCAATACTAATGTGAATAACACTTCCCCTGGCAACCCTGTTGGAGTAGTCAAGGGGGTGCAGCAAGCCAAAACACCAGAGTCTGACAGCCCTGTATTGAAAGATGTCCCACCTTACAGGTATACTTGTAGTTAAATCGGAATTACATCAAAACTAAGATTGTGAGACTTGTGGTGTTCCTTGGGGGTTCCTATGTCTAGCACTTTCAACAGGCTGATGCGATGAGGCAATAAATATGAAAAAGTTATACGTAGTAAATTTTTTGGTGAAGAACCATTTTTTATTATTGATGGGAAAAGAAGAATGCTTGTGTTAGGTTATATGTAAATAACATTTTATTAGATGTATACCAGATTATGATTCATTTGGATAGTAAAAATAATTTAGACAACTTTAATTGACCTTTTTTATATTTTTTGTTTGTGGTGCAATCATCAGTGTTTCTTCCTTCACAAATGACACAAATTCTGTTGTTTGAACTTGTTGCATAAAGCTTATTCTAACAAACAGCTAGACTAGACAAGAGTATATTAATTAAGAAATATATTTTTTATGTGCATTAGTCATCACAGGTACTGACATTTAGCTAGGACCTTGTCCCAAATGTCTGTAGCTGACTCATCACAGATAACTGTGTATACATTAGCCAGCATATTCTCTTATGTAAGATGGTTGAGTGATTAACTAATTGAGTATGCTTTTGGTATTTAATATACTATGTAGTATGTTTATCCATAGACATTATTTTCATTTATATTATTATGTAGTCATTCCATCAATTTGCTTATGTCCTAGTTTTTAATTATCTTTTTGCCTCTTGTTAATATCACATTTCATACCAGTTACATATTCTGCAATGAGTTTGTTTAATCCATAATGTCACTTTTCATATACAATAGACATAACAGTTATTCAGTGTGGGAGAGATGTTTAATTATATCATCAATATCATAATTAAAAACTATGTTTACTTTAGACCTTTGCTCATAGATCTTCAATCAAGACTAGTTAAATTAAACTTACTTTTATTGAAACACACTTTTACTTCATCATCTGCTAGAAGACATCCACTATTGAACAAAGTCCTCCCCCTTAGAACGCCACAATGAACAACAGCTTGCCAATTCCATCCACCGGTTGCCCGCAACACACTTTTACTTATATCTGTGTATTTATATCGTGTTATAATATTATAAAATACTTAACAATTTGTGTCTCAGAGAGCCACCACCGCCATACCGCTCTCCACCACCACCGTCTCAAGCTGTGAGGAAGTCTCCGAACCGCTCGCGCTCAAACCGGCCTACTCACATGTCTCCCGTCAATCTACCCGAGGAGACACAAGACAACAAGAGTCCCGAGGCCGTCAGTTATAACACTCAGTATAGGGAGTTGGTCTCCCTTGTCAACTACCAAAGGGAGAAATTATCTAGCCAGCAGGTTGATCTTATAAAGGTAAGTTTGAGTGATGGTATAGTTATGTATATGCTAATGCGCGTATTTACTAAATGGGTAGATAATATTTTGATGCCTTTCGTCATGAAGTAATAAAGCCTTTTTATTCAATTTAATGACTTTAAACATAACACCAATAAGCTTGTTGATTGATACGCGTTTTGCATGCATATCTAATTTTAAAATCATTCTCATAACAAGTATGGAGATCTCATAGTAATGAAAAATAATCAATGTAAGTCTTTTGATCTGTTTTACAGTATGATGCAGAGATCGGATACTGGGAAAACAAAGGTCGGGAACAGGAGCGGCAAGTGGAACTTTTACAGCAACAAATAAGTTCAGCTGATAATCAGCTGCGGATCAGTACTGAACAGGTAACCTGCACGTTCCCACAAGAAACATCCTATGGTAACAAAATGATTGTTTAATCGCGATGTGCGTGTGTTTCGACTCACACGGTCCCTTTATTTTCTTGCCTTCTGTATTATTATACTTTGAATTACTCTGTATCAACAAGATTTGTAATGAAAGTAAACAATATTTTGACATTTCAAGTATAATTCGTAGATTTTATTTATTCTAATCTAACTATTATGAGTCGGAGAACAATGGGACCATTTTTATTGCCACTTATAAGAGTTGCTTTGCCAGAAAAATATATAAATGATTTAAATCGTATAACGCAGGTGCAAGCTCTAACTTATGTTGAAGAGGAAAGTGAAATAGTCAAACAAAACGAGAAGACAATAAAATCGGAGATAGTATTGGTGCGGTCCAAGCTGGCCAACTGCGAAACTGAATTATTGCAATGTAAGAACAAGATCCGAAAGTTGATGGAAGAAATTCACAATGAGCAGCGACTGATGAATAGTCGTCAGCAGGAGAATAGGTGAGCTAATAGTATTTTTAAGAAACATTACTAATGTACTGCAAATTTTGGTGATTGTTTGATACCAATAAATGTAACTTCACTGAATCCTATAGTATTTACGATTATTTGGCCTGTTGTTTATTATTGTAGATTACAGTGCGCAAAAAGTTATTTTATTATCTAACTCTTGATCACTTGTAATTTAGACTCTGTGTTGAATGTGTGTAATTATAGCAACAATTGCTACTACAATAGTACCTGTGACTCTGTGAGAATGTAAATTAGATTGTTGTTCAGATATTCATCGTCAGAATGGGCGTCGAGAGACCTTCGTTTGTTGTTTGTTTAAACCTATACTTTTTGTTATCTTAATTCACGATCTGAGTAGTCATTAGCGAAATGATTTTAGGTTTGTTAATAAGTGGGGACTTGTAACATAACATTAATAATAATAAATAATACATGTAACTTTTTCCAAGAACATAGATTTACAATCAAATTCGAAATTATTGAGCTTTATATGAGTATAGGAGTAAATAAATTGACTTTAAAGCTGAGCTATTACAGCATGATTTAAAAAGAACGATGGCTACATTTAAAGAAGCTGTTAAAAGTTACTTCATATCCTTTCTTCATTACTGGTGTTGGTAGAATAGTAACTAATATTTAATGACCTTGTCCTAATTACAATGCATTTGTTCTACAGACAAGCGCTGGAGCGATCCATGCTCGCTGAGATGGAGAGTTTGCAGAATCAAATACAACAAGCCAAACATGCGACTGAAATTAATAATCTCACTGCTGAGAATCTCAAGAGAGAGGTAAGATTATGTTAAATAATGTGATCATTTTCGAGACTAATAAAATAAAAAGTATCGTCAGCTGAAAATTTAATAATTCAAAGGTTTTAAATCAGTGATATTTGAATAATTATTACCTTATGAGTACATAACGCAATTCATTATTTTATTATTATATATTTATACCTGGAATTCCCCAAGGGTAGGTAGAGGAGTTCTCCATTATTATTCATTCTTCTTTAGCCAATCATAAGTCCCATCTATATAGGTAACAAGCCAATTGTCATGCAGTGAGTTCAATACGTAATACATTGTAAACGTAATTTAGCGAATTTTCTAGTGAGGCATAAGACAATCTTTGTCCATAGGTCGGAGTGCTAGAAAATGCCATAATGGAGAAGAAGCGTCAAGTTGAGCGACTGGTGCAGGAGATGAAGGAAGCTAACTTACAAAGCCTGACTGGTAGCGTGGACGAGTTGCGACATCCTTTGGATGGTATGTTTCTTATTACTTTCGCGAGAGCTGTGAAATGAATTGAGTTTTTTTTTGCTATACTATTATGCCGAATAAGCGTAATTACGTAAAAGCATGATATTTATTTATCATGGTTATTTAGGTGCCGTTCTAAACGGAATATCGGTCAATTACAATTTTTAGTTTCAATAGTTAGTTAATTTTTTTTTCCCTTTTTTTCACTGCTGGGCAAAAGCCTCCCCATTATTTCTCCACAAAACCCTGTCCAATGCCATTTCAGGCCACGTCCTTCCCGCAAAAATGTCCAAATCAGATAGTTAATTATTTTAATTTAATTTTCGTAATATTGTGATTACTTACGATACTCAAGTACTTCGAAATTAGTTGATTACATTGCTTTGTTTAACTTCTACAGGGCTGTGCAAAGCAGGTAGCGCGCGTAGGATCATCGGGTCTCCGAGACAACTAGAAAACGCAGCGCCTACCAATAAGAATCCTCACGGGGTTTGGGTATAGTGTCTTACAAAGTTTACACTAAGATCGGCCATTACAAGTTCCCCCTAATTATATGACGGCCTAATTTAAGTAGCGAAGAAAAAGTTTAGATCAAATATAAATAATTATTTGTTAGGTTTCCAAATCAAATACTTGTATAATGTTTTATGCATTTAAAAAATGTGTGAGCGTTATGTATTTTGACACATTACTTCTTCTCGTTCTTCTTACCAGGTAATGATATTATATTTAAAATGGTGATCTAAAACAGCTTTACTGACCTGAATCTCTGTTCCTGTTTATTTGGTATTTGATTTAGAAATCTAATCTTGTGCTGCTATATTATGTGCACGATATTATTTTGTGGTACTTTTATAGCTGTATGGTAGCGGTTAATTTATTAGAAGATATTTGTGTTCAAATTAGTGTCATATTTATAATTATTACTTTGTCACAAATTAATTGTTTTATAAGTGTGTATTGGAATTTTAATGAAAGTGTACCTTAAAGTATCGGCTTGATATTTTTATTTAACACTAAAAGTATTATTGTATCTTGCCGTATAGTTAACTTTATTGATATTGGTTGATGGTACAAGTGCATCAAAATTGTTTACATTATTTGTTTATTTTGTGTGTTGTGTGGATATGTAAACACGTAGGTTTGTATTAACACTGTAGACAGTTAGATTTACATTCTGTTATCCAACTGACTATCTAGTTTAGTAACTTTGTCCCATCTATTTTTTGTGTTCTGTTTGTGGATGTCTTGAAGAGTTTTAGCCTGTGAATGTTGATCACTTCAGTTGATTGCGCCATTTGGGTAATAGAGTAAGCGTGTTGGACCGAGTATGTTTCTAAGTATTATATCGGCGCCGTATGGGTGAAAAGTTTGCGTCACGTTTTAATTTACCATTTTTAACTATATTTAAGTGTGTACTTCAATATCTTAGAATCTATACGACCTATATTACTGTTAAAGATCATGTTTAAAGTATGTACACTACGATTATTTTGCAATATAGAGATACTTAATTATAATAATAAATCTAGTCGAAAGTTTAAGCCATTGCAATATTTTATAAACCAATATTAACCTTGATTTTAGAAGCATTTTAAATAATAATGGCATTTATGACAAATCAAATTATTAATATTTAGCTTTATAGATGTAGTATATACGGACTACATATTTAGAAGTTCTATGAGACTTATCTGAAAATATAGTATGAATTTATTTCTTGCATGGTTACTAATTGTAATTAGACGATTTGTGTATAATTCATATATGAAATAAAGGACATATTGTATACTCGATTGTTGTGTATTATTTTTGCCTACATATTATAATTATAGTTCAGCGACTTGTGGGAACGGGCCACGGCTCGCGCCCATTACGGTCTAGTCTATTTCCATAAATTATCCTTCAAAGGGAATGGGGGTATATCTTGGTATCTTTAATAAAAACAAGTATTATTAATTATTTATTAATCCTTATATTCAATATAACTTATTTAATGTAAGAAATTAAATCTGTTCACAACGACCTATCATAAAGAACATTGCTCTCTATACAATAGATGCCGTAACGCGTAACTTAAGTTATGCCGTACTGTACTTAGGGTTCCCGTGTTTGACGTAACATAACTATATTTACAACATCATGTCAAATCACGGATAGTAAATTAACAACAAATAGATTCGATGACTTCTATACCTATCCTGTGCTGTCGTGGAGATTCAACTAATCATACTTCAAACAATAACTTGTAACATTCTGTTACAACCACACGTCACAGAAGAACGAACTGAACTGAATTCATAAAATTTAAATCACATTTCAATACTTGAAAGTGTTCAAGGCAATCTCTGCCTGTACATGGACTAGAAACAAGTGAATACTATATAATTCCTTTGAAAGGATTGGATCTGTTGAGTTAATGTATAATTAGGTTACACTTTATTACTCTAGTTTATCAGAGTAGCATACATTAGCCACATAATGATGGCTTCAGATAAAATATTTATCACATGATATCTACCACAAGCACCATTGTATATTGCTGGGATGTATTCACTAATTTCAAATCCACACGAACCTTACATCTACTGCATCAGCATTCACTATGCTTTCTCTTCTTTCTCCCTGTTATACCGTTCTAATTCTTTGAGGAACTGTCCCTTGGGTTTCATGACGTTGGGCCGGTCGCCGCGGCACTTGGGACAGAACCACTTGCCCTTGGGCTTGGTGGTGAGCGACACGCACGAGAAGTGGAACCACTCGATGGGGCAGAGGTCGTTGTCGCACAGGATCATCTCCCCGAAGGAGATCTGGTCGCAGAGGCAGTAGCGCGGCTCGTCGGGGTCGATGGCGTCCGTTTCCTCCGGTGGCGTCTCGGAGCGCTGCGCTGCCTGGCGAGCTTTGCGTTTTTTCTTTTTGCCTATACCTGTAGAAACCGAAAAAGTTTAGTTACAGTTTTCAAGTACTTTTAAAAAAAGGTTAAAATCATTTTAAGCCTTTGTTCAACAGAGAACATCTTCTGGCTGATGATGATAATGATATGAGTAAGAAAAACTAGTTGGGCATTCCCGAATATCGACGTGAGTATAACCGGGATATATAGTAGATAATATGGATAACACTCACGAAAGTTAGTATAGTAAACCAGTAAGAAATTATTTATTGCAATAAAATGTAGGATAAATAATATTATTTTCCAATAAGAGACTGATAAATTCTTTTAAATCAGAGAGCCAATGTTTACGTATTTGTTTACCTTTCTTGTGGGTGGTGTTGTGTGTGTGTCTCTCGCTATCCCGTTCACTCGAGTCTGCTCCATCTGTGGCGGCACCTGCGGTGGTTCGAGATCGTCTTGCGCGTTTCGACCATCGCTCTCCTATAATTGAAAGAGATTTTATAAAACTGTTCAATGTTGTACAACAATGGTATTGAACACATTAGCGTTGTGCTTATGTTATAAAATAGGTCATATTAACTTAACTTCAAGGCATTTCAGCACTAATTTAACCACTATTCGTCACTATTTAATGGTATTTTGTAATAAGGGATATTAATAAATTTATGGAAGGACGGCTCAACAAAGAAGTTAATTGTAGGCAACATACCTCCAGATTTGTCTCTGTCTACTTTTTCTTTCTCCTTCTCAGTTGTGCGCTCTGGTGGTGGAGGTGGTGGTGCGTGTTGTTGAGGTACCACAGGTGGTGGCGGCTCCTTCTCCACCGTGCGCACTGTCTCTGGCACTGGTGCAGGATCTTCTTTTGTTGTCCCATTTGTGTTTACATCGAGGCAAGATACTGTGGAATCAAGTATTAAATTAAAATTTTGTTCTATTAGTTTGAATCTCAGATGTCAGACAAATAAATAGTCAGTCTATTTGCTGCCTATAGTTTGTTGATTATATGGAAATCACTGAATAATGTAGAATATTTTCATTGCATGTGAAAATGTCATTAATCTTTTGACAGAAAACTTCTTACGGAGATTAGCAGTGTTTTTTATGTTAATTCTAATTACTATAGAAATAATGAGTGTGTGTTAGAAAGGAAATATTTATATAAACAATGGTTAAAACAAAGTAGAACCTTGAAATTTATAAGTGTCTGAAAGTGGTCTACATGAATAAAAAACATTTGAGTTTAGACTCATGTATAATAGTTACACTGCCTAACTTTAGCAATTGTTTAATATTCATACAACATATAATATCAATACAATATAAATCTTTCATGTAAGTTAATAAGGTGGAAGACTTACTGAGTTTTTTATGATCACCATCCAGTGACCTTTGTTTGTTGTCGATGAGGTCTTGCAGTATCTGGACAACTTGAAGTTTTTCGTCTCCTATCTCCTGCGCAGCAACCAGGACCGTCTGGAGGCGCACGGCTGCTCGACTGCGGCGACGCTCTTCTGTGTTCGCTCCTATGCATACTGCTAAATGCTTCTCAGCTTCACGAAGACACTCTGTTGACGAAAAAACATAATTAACTTAATTGTATCAGCTAGGTTACCTCCAAAACAACATATTTCTCCTTACATTCAAATATGACTGATGACAATGTAAAAATAGTTAAAACTGTAGTTTTTTTATAAGCATCTTATAAAGTAACATCAGGCTAATGGATTTGGTGTTATTTTGGTACACTTGTACTCGCGACTCGCAATCTATACATAGGTATGCATACGTAACGAGGTTGAAAGGCGAACGTCAACAATATAATTACAAGCCATAATATCAATTATAAATAACATATACAAGTGTAAATATTTAGTTAGAGCAATTTACGCATACAGGACATGCAGATATTGGAAAATTACCTCTGTATGTTACGTCAAGCTCTCGCATACGCGATAAATGTCTTTGCAGGTCATTCGGAAGATTTTCAACACAATCTAAGTAGTTTTCTACGTATGTCGCTGATAACAACGCTTCAGTAGATGTTTGATTCAACATGGTTATAGAATTACCACAGTTTTCATAGTGATAAAACAAGAGAAATGAAAAAAACACTTTGAAAGCGAATAACAAGTCCACTGCATTCAACAGCCGTCCCGTCAAGCATCATAGTACGTTCAGAAATCATGCCATGCAAGTTAAATTTTTTACTTTTTACGAATTACATAAAACTTTAGTAAAATTTTACTAAAATCCGTTTACATATTTTACTTTGAATATACTATAAATATTTTATATGACTAATTTCATACTTAAATAGATAATAGAAATATTTTTTGTTTAAAGTTTTGCCAGGATATTTTGTTCGGAAACGTTCAACTTTCATAAGCATAAATCGAGGGCGCCACTATCGATCATATAAGAAATAGCGTTGTTTCATGTATGTTTGAGTTTCTATTTTGTTTTGTTTATTGACTAAAATGTGTCGTTTGATACTTAATTATATCCATCTCAATCGTATTTTATTTACGTGTGCTTTATGTTTTAAGGTCGTAGCCCAATTATTAATCAGGAAGGGGATCGTAACCGTATCAACTCGATCCGCGCAATATTCTTTGTATGAAACTCCCTACCAAAGAGCATAATAATATTACGGGAGTACATAAAGAGAGAATAATATTGCTCCCTACCGCAAAGCACACTAATCGGATTCGTAACGTAATCTAGCCTCGGGACCGGCGCGCGGCGCGGCGAGCCGTAAGCACGGCGTCGCGTCTCCTCGCCATAGCTGAGTCGATGTAGCGGCGCAGCCTTACAGCGGATCCGCTTTGGTTACGTGTTTACGTAAGGTAGACTCCTGTTTGACGGCGAGGCGAAAGGCGATACGGTGACGATCCCTTTCCGAACTGATGTGTGCTATGACCCTTAGAATAATTACGTATAAACTGATCAGTGACTACGCTTTTATATCTACTATTTATTTAACTCTAGCTTCATATCTCATCTACCTAGGTGGAAAAGCCCAATACGAAGGCATTTTGATTTATCTATTCTGTCATCTTTTTTTATCTGTATACTTACATAATATATCACTAACGGTGAGATTGAAAATAAAAAATATTTTGGCATATTTTAGATTCGATTACTAGAATTTTATAGTGGCTCTAATACGTAAATGCTAATATGATTTACGTTAAATTAATCCATCCTTTTATACCTTCCCATCACTTCTCTCACCATTTAAACCTTCCCTAGACTTTCACATATATTTCAAGACCAAAATTAGTCAAATCGGTCCAGCCGTTCTCAAGTTTTAGCGAGACTAATGAACAGCATTCTATTTTTAATAAACAAGAAGAATTTGTTGAACTTGACTTAAATACCAGAAAAGGATCGTAAAGTTACTTCAGTTATTCAAAACTTGTAAGTAAGACGATAGCAAAGTAGATCCAATGTAGAAAACAATCTATATTTTAGTATTATACGGTGTTAATGCACTTTAAATATGGACAGATGGCGCTGATGGTTTCAAAAGTAACAATAACATTGAGTTAAAAAATTATGATTTGGCCTGAAATCGTGTAGTTGTTCTTTATGAAAAGTCTACTTATACCAATTCCAACATCCACATATTATATTTCTGATGAGATCAAAATGACAGATATTAGCATTGTGTGGAGCAATTTAGTTTGTTGTAAAGAAAATACAATGCCCAACGTTAGGCATATCTCCTGTGTCATAAGTGCATTCTACAGGAAACTAGCACAAGCATTTGGAACCAATAGATACCTAATCGCTAGATTCCTAAAGCTCTGATTCTTGCGTATATAGCCCGTATATACGTACTCGTATGTCAAAAAAATTATAACTTCAGAAGATGTTTAACGTATTTAAAACATGAAGTGTTGTTTCATAGCATAAAAAACCGGTTGTCAACGTTGTTAGGGCTGCAGGTAGAAAACAATACTTATTTGTTATTAGGGCTGCTATAGGGTAGCAAGCAAAATTGTTAATGCCATGTAAAACATTTGAGTGTGCGTCAAGTGAATCTGAAGCAACCCGCCCTAAGCAAATTAATAATTTAGACACTTCGTTGATTTGGTTGTCAAATTGTTCTTTGGTTCTAATGTTTTCTACTTTTTTATATTTGCAGGTGCAGTGTAGGTAGTATGTACTGATATCCGTATCAATTATCATGATAGGGGGATAATTATTAGTCATCTGGCCAAACGAGCCTTTTTAAGAAATCACTTGCGAGCCCTGGGAGGACCTAAATAGCTCCAATCTGAGATCATTCTACAAAGGACATTGTTATTATAGTTTAATATGATACAAGAGCCGAGGTTAATCCACCTACAGTCCTCACCCACGTATACTTTGTCATAAAACTTAATGCAAACCAAGACCAACAGTGTGTCTCACAAACTCGCCAGTACTGGCATGATAATTAAGAATAATATTTTTGGCACATTTTTGTAATAGTCTATGACAAATCAGAAATGTCACAAATTCACAAATAATTAATATGTTAATTTAATTGTATCGCATTTTTATCGTAATCTTTCCGTGTAATTCAAACAAAATTTTCAGTAAAAATATTAATAAAATACAATAAAAATTTAAGTGTTTTGTGAAGTGTCCCAATGTCATCCACTCTCATTTTTGTCGGGCTGCGTGAAGATTCTAGAAGCTCAATCACCAAGTAAGTAAGTACGATTCATCTTTATTTGCTAGTTTGTTGTACAGGAGTATCTGGTCTTCTGTGGTGGTACGTAGGTATCAGTAGTTTGCGTCCATGTGTCATGCCAAACGTGACCACACTTGACACAAAATGTTTTACTTGCCGTCATTCTCGCTTGGTAAAAATTAGTTTTATCATCATCATACACAGCCTTCAATATCCTACTGCTGGGTATAAGCCTCCCTTAAACAATGCCATCCGCCGCGGTCCTGTGCCAATCTTGTCTGGACAAGATTGGCAAGTAGTGCGCCCAGCAATCTTTGTTATATCGTCGACCCATCTCGCTGCCGAACGACTTACGCTTCGCTTGCTCGTTCTTGGCCACTATTCTGTCAAGGCCTTACTCACTTATTTTGTCCTTAAAAATAAAAAAATCGCGAGCCTTATAGGTCCAGGACAGTAGATGATAAGCTCCTGATAATTCGGTTGTCGAAATATCTTTTTTAGTTTACTTATGTATTCAAGCGAAAGAAAGTCTATCGCAGAATTTAATTAACACTTTTGATTTTCGATTACTATATATTTTTTTTAAAGTTCATTATTTGAAAAGCAGTATAATACATATAAATATTATTAAATACCATAATCTACTGTCGTATTCACTATTGTGCCTATGCAGAGCGCCTGTATATAGTTATTATGATTTAGCTTTTATGCGCTTTGAACGAGCGCCTAACTAATACGGTTCGTCATAAAACCCATTCGCGAAATCCATTTAAGTATTTCCTCGTACAATGGATTGCTAGTTTAAGATACATCTTACGCAGTTAAATGTATATTAGGATCTAAGGATCGCTTACTATAAACATTCATAGTCTTCTTGTTGGGTTTCATAATAGTTTTAAGATTTAAAATCGCGAAACGAGTTTGTTGGTTCAACCATATTCAACGCTAGGATATCAGTTTCGGAGATAAATTTAGATTTTCCACACGTTTCTTATTTTTTTCTTTTCCAAGTCCAGTTATCATCAAAATTTAGTGTGTCAATAATAGCATTAAAATTCTTCACAGGGTAGAAGTTTAAACTTTCCTATGTTTAGAAAATGTCAATAAAACCATCAAGATGGTGAATATGTACAAAATATACACTTATGTAGAGTGCCTCGCTGTAATTGAAGTTGTAGGCTGTTCCAGATATATTCTGAGTCGTGGGCGGCGCGTGCGCGCATTGCCTTGAGACTCCCAATTAGGTGAACAACTGACATGTTTATGTTTTAATGTATTATTTGTTCAAATTAGGTGTTATTGTGCAATATTATTTTTAGCTACCCAGGTAGCCATGCGAAGTTCACGTTGCTATGACATTGTAGCTCTACAATTCAGTGTACTGGCTATTGTTGTTTTACACTGGTTAAAAATTACTAACAGACAAACCAATATCATATCGACGGACCCTTTTTCCATATAGGTAATCATCCGGTTAACGCAAAGCTGTAATGCATACTAAGGAAACAAATATGGCTTCGTAAATAGGGCAGTAACCTTTTACACGCATGTTTAAACCCTGTATCTGTACATACGATACATATGATACTTTTTGGATGTCGCGGCGACGTCTCCAAATGATCGTGTTATAAAGAGCGCGCCGTTTTGCAATTATTGTTCGCAATTATTGTTCTTTGGAGGCCATAAAAGGCACAGTTCCAGGTGTTTCTACAGTGTCATTAGAGTTGCACCACGCGATTTGGCGATCCGACAATGGTGCTGCAGTCTTTGACAATTCGTCTCGCTTATTCGCGATTGTTGGGAGGAACAATGTGTCAAAACAATAGAATTGTGTCCTTTGATTTAAGTACTGTATGGTTTAAGTGCCCTTTCTAATTTGCTTAAAATTTGGCATCGTAGGCCGCGAGACAGGTTTCCTATTCCTATTGGTTGAAAGTTAGACACATCACTCTTTTCAGTTAGGATTTATGATGAACAGAAATTTTTAAACGAGAAGATAAAGGCTATCTTTTTATTTTTTCACCTTCGTATTGCAATGTGCATTTTTCTTGGTATAACTTTTAATGGGATTACTGATGGCCTGCCAGGAGTGCAGTAACAGGATAGCGCCAGGTTGGGAAGCCCCGCGGGCTCCGCCCACGCAGTGCATGCACCCGCCATACCATGCCCTCTACTATATTTCAGCATATTATATTACAATATTACTAATGATTCTGTTTACCACCAGGTCTTCCGGTTCAACTTTTCGTAATGAATATTCTGGGGTAATAAAATAAAATTCTCTATAACAACAAATAGGTTTTTTACCCGACTACGGCAAAGACAAAATGGACGGTTTTACTTTGAATACACTGTATAAATTGCCAAGGTAATAAGTAACAACAACACTTTTACAATGAAAATAATGATGAATATTTAATGCAAAATTGGGATGACGTAAATTTCACGATCATTCTAGCTAAAAGATATGTTAGTGGCAAAGGCTTTCATAAATTATTCTGTGACATTTAGATATTCGCCTTCGTATGTGCTAAATTCATTGTTCATATTATAATATGAACCAAATTATATAGCAACACAAAGTCCTTGATCTGTGTGTTGTTATTGCTGCCAACTGCCAAGATCAGTAAAGACATTTGTGGACAAACATGGCGTTATTGGAAGCTTCTGGTGTCTGGTGGCGGGGGCGGCGTCCGCGACAGTCACGCACGAGTCGCCGATGAACAATGGCGGCACACCCTCGCGGAAGCCGGCCGCCATTACATGCTCGGCTACTCTCCACGTCTGTCCGTCTGCAAGCCTGCGGTCGCCGCTCGTCCGCAATCCCCGCTGATTCACAATTTATTGCATTCTTTTGATGATCGAGTGTTGATCATCATTTTCAATTTGAGTTTTGATTTACGTATGTTGTCTTTGCTTTAGCTGATTATTCATTGATACATTTTATTCGAAAGATTGTCATGTTGACAGTTCACGTATGGAAAATATGACAAACAAGTAGTCAATTTTATTCTAGTGATAAAAAAATATCTGGTAATAGATGTTTATTTAAGTCCTAACCGCTTAAGGTATACCAAACTATAAAGACATAGAGCTCTTATTAAAATAGGCTTTGACCATAGTACGTGTTTTGTTGTATCTATGAAGCTATGATCGTAGTAAGTTATTACTACTAGGTAGGCATTACTACTGTAATGTTGAAAAAGTAGTCATGTCTTCGACCGATAATGTACACTGCAGTTATTTTATATACACTATTATAAATACTTTAACCTGCTATTCTTGGCTATTTGTTTCAAAGTTATTGTATTATATTATGAAAATGATTGTTTTGGTTAACCGCTAACCAAACAAAAGCAATCTACGGTAATAAAAGACCAAAATAGGCCGGCAAAACAGCCCGGTAGTAAACTACGATGTAATTACTCTGCACAAATCAGGATGTCAGGCCGATTTACTGGATAATGACAGAGTAAAAAAGGATGAGGAGATCGATCGCACTCACATACATTAGAAAATAGTGTTTAAGTAACTGCCCTGGTTTGACTGACACGCTGACTAATATGGCGTCGCGTCGAGGCTGGTCTTGCGCCCGCGCAGACGACGGTATGAGTCGATATGACAGTTCGCGGTCAATATTATGAGTGTAATTTTGACGTGATTTATTGGCGTGGGACACCTATGTGACATGTTGGGCGAGGAAAAGCTATGGTGAAAAGAAATATAGATTTTATGGTTAACTGTCTGTTGTCACCAATGAATCCAAATATTTTGGTACAGTGACTTTTAAAGTGAGTCTTATTATAGAGTGTCGGATTACTAGGTAACTGGGTTGTAGAGTTCACATAGGCAGGCTTCATGTATAAGTATGGTATTCCGCTGAAACTAGTGATAATGGAAGCCAACCCTTGCATAGTTGGAAAAAAAGGCTGGGCATCATGATAGATTGGCACTCTACTGTTAGACAAACACTCTCTATCATCTACACAGTCAGCCCATATTATTTATATTATTAAAATGCAATTCTATATTATTCTAGTATATATTTATTTAATGATAATTATGCAGAAAACAGATGTACAAGGGCGGACTTAATGCCAAAGGCATTTAGTACATTAAATTACATTTGGTATCTTATTTAATATGATTAAAAAGTATAAAACTTATCATTGATATTATACGCAGTGTAATTGAATATATCTATATTGACATGAAGATAAAACTAGAAAAATAAACATTAATAAACGTAAAAGCCCATCTCCAGAGAATGTGCTTTTGATTGTTTGTTATTTGCGGCGTTTGGGCCATGAGATCTGTTAATTAAAGGGTTCGATACAATGGTTATAAAAACGGAGATAGTGTCAATTAGTGGGCACGCCGTCCCTCAGTGCGGCTTTGTGTCTATTCCGGGCCGCACAGGGGAACAAATTGATGTGCAGCTATCAAATTAAGGAAAACTTTACGGCGTACAAATTGTTTCTAAATTTGTTGACGGTATTAACGCTGGAAGAATGCACTTTTGGGGAGTGTGGGGCGTTATAAGCTCTTTAGCTTAGTATATTTTACTAAGGAATTAGTGGTCTCTATCAAAAAGGTGTAGTTGGAATTTTTATGTAAGTCTTAATAGCCGCTCAAAGGTTTTCCCAATTATTTTTAATTTGTCTAGTAATAAAAATAGTTTTTTAGCCTTAATGGTAGAAATTGTTTCATTAAGGCTTAAAATACTACGAGATTCTAACAAAGAATTCCTTTTATAAAACAATTTATTAATTCACTAGATAGAAACGAAAATTTAAATGTTTGAAGTATAAACATTTTCTCTACATATTCAACTAACCAACGAGTCATTTACCCTCCTGCCTGTTTTTATTAAACGGTTTGGTTACAATACAAAGTTTTAAAAAATGTTTTAAATTAGGGATATGCTATTATTACCTCTCATAAATTATCGTGTACGAGAAAGTTTTCAATTTACAAACTATAAGCCTATAACTCAGTGTAAATGAAGTTTATCCACAGTCCGTATTATCACGTTTAATTATACAAATACAAACGTTATCCATTAGTTGTTAATTGGTCGATTGTAGGATGTTTACCATGGAACAAGGCTTGATTAGCAGTACATTTTGTTTGCTATTCATTTTAGCTTATCGGGATTGTATACATTTAGAAAGGCTGGTTGAAATATTGTGTATTCTGATTCCTGGATTAGCACATTGAGTATTTATTTACATAAATAGAGTAAATCTCTATTTATTGAGTTGTAGAGTCCTCAATGTGTACGCTTGTTAAAATCTTATATATAAAATTCTTGTGTCACAATGTTCGTTCCCGTACCAATTCCTCCGAAACGGCTTGACCGATTTTCATGAAATTTTGTGAGCATATTGAGTAGGTCTGAGAATCGGCCAACATCAATTTTTCATACCCCGGGTCAGCTAGTATACATATATAATATACTGTAGAAAAAAATATCGATCATAATGACGAATTTCAACAAGAATAATTAAATAATTTAGGTTGTATTATATTGTGTTGATGACGAGCACTACTCTATTGTTACTCCACGTTTAGAAGTCTTAAAACTCTTATAGCAGAACAGTTTACGTTGTATACTGTACTGCTGTTAAATAGTTCACGGTAAGAGCTGGATGCGGTTTTCGTATTAGACTTATGCACTAATAGGACAATTTATTGAAGTAATTTTAAACTATAGCACCGGCACAGTCTTTTATACCAAATATCACATTTTATCGACTGTTTTTATGATTTACTAGCTGCGCCCCGCGGTGTTACCCGCTACATTTTTTCGGGATAAAAAGTAGCCTATATGTTAATCCAGGGTATAACCTATCTACATACCAAATTTCAACCAAATCGGTCCAGCCGTTTATGCGTGAAAGAGTAACAAACATCCACACATCCATACATCCATTCTCACAAACTTTCACATTTATAATATTTCAACCAAATCGGTCCAGCCGTTTATGCGTGAAAGAGTAACAAACATCCACACATCCATACATCCATTCTCACAAACTTTCACATTTATAATATTAGTAGGATTAGTAGGATAGTAGGATTTATTGAAGTAATTTTAAACTATAGCACCGGCACAGTCTTTTATACCAAATATCACATTTTATCGACTGTTTTTATGATTTACTAGCTGCGCCCCGCGGTGTTACCCGCTACATTTTTTCGGGATAAAAAGTAGCCTATATGTTAATCCAGGGTATAACCTATCTACATACCAAATTTCAACCAAATCGGTCCAGCCGTTTATGCGTGAAAGAGTAACAAACATCCACACATCCATACATCCATTCTCACAAACTTTCACATTTATAATATTAGTAGGATTAGTAGGATAGTAGGATAGTAGGATTTATTGAAGTAATTTTAAACTATAGCACCGGCACAGTCTTTTATACCAAATATCACATTTTATCGACTGTTTTTATGATTTACTAGCTGCGCCCCGCGGTGTTACCCGCTACATTTTTTCGGGATAAAAAGTAGCCTATATGTTAATCCAGGGTATAACCTATCTACATACCAAATTTCAACCAAATCGGTCCAGCCGTTTATGCGTGAAAGAGTAACAAACATCCACACATCCATACATCCATTCTCACAAACTTTCACATTTATAATATTTCAACCAAATCGGTCCAGCCGTTTATGCGTGAAAGAGTAACAAACATCCACACATCCATACATCCATTCTCACAAACTTTCACATTTATAATATTAGTAGGATTAGTAGGATAGTAGGATTTATTGAAGTAATTTTAAACTATAGCACCGGCACAGTCTTTTATACCAAATATCACATTTTATCGACTGTTTTTATGATTTACTAGCTGCGCCCCGCGGTGTTACCCGCTACATTTTTTCGGGATAAAAAGTAGCCTATATGTTAATCCAGGGTATAACCTATCTACATACCAAATTTCAACCAAATCGGTCCAGCCGTTTATGCGTGAAAGAGTAACAAACATCCACACATCCATACATCCATTCTCACAAACTTTCACATTTATAATATTAGATAATAGATAATAGATAATATTAGTAGGATTTATAATATTAGTAGGATATAATATTAGTAGGATTCGTCTTCCTATATTAAATACTTATGACTAGAATTCCACTTGTTATTTTTATATAATTTAATACCCGAAATGGCTCATGTATTGTTTGAAATAATGTTCCATACTTTTTTATAGTTATTACATGGTGACGTTGTAATTGTAATAATAGCAAGCCATAAAATAAGTGTCGCTTTCTTAAGTGATAAAATGGTTATTTATATAATTGAATATTGCGGTATTATGAACACCGCAACACATCGTACGTCAGTGTGATTGAACGTGAAATTTTATTTTACTGTATTTTTATCGAACTCTGCAATACGAGTAGATCGACCAACGAACAGTTTATAATTTAAAATGTAGAATAAAATAGAAATTTCTTGTATCGTCTTTAGGTCATATATTTAAAGTAGAAATAGACTAGACCTATTTAAATAATACCAAATTAAGTGTTACTACAAACACTTATTATTACTAAATCTCTGTTTCGGAACGATGAAAGTTTTCCTACAGCCATTCGTCGACAGCTACAACATGTTCCCAAAACAATGATCCAAGCATTCAGTCTTCAACGTGCAGCTATTTCAAAGACCTTTTATTTGGCCGGTGGCCATGGAAAATGACTAAGGTTCCTGGCTAATGAGGCCTAATGCTGTACCTTCGTAACTCGCTACCGTGGACGTCGCCCGGAGCCACTCGCGCGCCGGTGTTCCAAGCAGCCGATACGTCCGACAGACCGATTCGACGAAGATTGGCAGCTATTCAATTTAATACGTTGAAATTGCTGTGCATTGTTTGCAAGGAATGTGTAGGGATATAAACTGATTTATGTTAGTTTCCGTGCAAAATTATTTGTAGTGTTGAAGACTTCTGTTTTTTTTTTACAAATCGGCGAACTTTTCTTTGCGTACATTTAACATAAGCCTGATAAACAGATCGTACGGTTAAGTTTACAGTTGAGGGAAGCCGAAGAAAAGCGACTATCTATGTAATACTACTACCTATGTCAATTTAAAATAAGTACGTCAGACAAAAAATTAACAATACTAGTGCTAATAATGCCGCAGGTATATTTTACTTGCATCCTGGAATCACAGAGCTATAGAAGTCATGACACCATGCGTTATTACCTATATCTTTATTTCTTAAGTTTCGTCGTTTAATTCGAAAGGTCGGTCACAATGTTTACCAGGAATAATATTTAATTATTTACCTAATGTTTTATTTCACAATATTTCTACATTTTATAACTTGGTTTACGTTTAGTCTGTAAATAGGTACTACTAATGGCAAATGTTGTACCAACCATTAGTTTCTCTTCTCACCTCATATAACAGTACTATCTATGGGAATATAGAGACGTTAAAGTCTACATATTACTTATTGCCTTATTGCTTAATAAAGATTAAGTGACAGCAAATGGCAAAGCATTTATAGTTACTTGATACCCAGCGCACGAGTTCTCACGTTATACTGGATGAACTATGGTTTAAACTACGATTATAAATACATATAATTAAGGGTTAGAAAGCTGAAATAAATATGTAGAGATATCATCGTGCTATATAGGGCATTAGCTGACTTTCTGAGGATGTGATGGCCGACGCTATCGAGAAGATGACCATGCTCTATCATGTTCTTCAAAGTATTCTATTTCATTAACTGTCTTTACGATATAAATATTCCTACAGTAATCTAAAAATTGGCTACCCCTTCATCCACCATTTACTATAGAACAACTCAATGAGGTTTTAACCTACTACTCTAAAACAGTATTTTTTTCTTGTTCTCCTTTTCGTCAAGGTATCCCAAAGTCCTTTCCTTTCCCTAACCATCCTCTCATTCTAGGACTCCCTCAAACTCGGAATCCCAAAGCGTCGGTGATCTAAGTTATCTGGACGTCGATTCAGTCGTCATCACGAGTCTGGAGTACTCCGAGCACAGGTAAGCTATAGTAATATATAGACTTACAAAAGTTTGTAACTAACCGGATTATTTATGAATTCTAGCATTTCGAATTTCTTCGCCATTTAAACTTTAAGAGCTCATACTGCGGGTAGCCGCATCGCAGTGCGTATAGAAATGAATATTACGTACATAATAATTGAGCTTGGGGTAGCCGTGCGGCTGCCCAAATTTGACACTACTCCGTGCGCGCAAAATTCTTAAAAAGGATCTGAAGTAATAAATATTAATATGAAAAATACATAAGACGAAGAAGTGGAAAGGGCATTTGGAGGCTTCCAAACGCCCTTTCCACTGTTCATCTACCTAGCTTGAAGCTGAGAAGCGGGCAAACAGAAGATTGCTGTCGGTAAAAATCGGTATTCATGAAGGATTAGATCATGAAGCACTTCGCTTGGTTGCTTATCCTACACGCTCGGACACGGTTATATCTTTACATCAGGCTTTTTGAGCTGGTTTCCTGAAATAATTACATTAACATTTTTATGGTAATAAAACTACATAGTTTAAAGGTCAAGTAGGAAGCAGTAGTAATAGGAAAATCAAGTATCTAATATCAAATGCTACGGAAAATGTTTAAATCCCAGAAAAGCTTGGATAAAAAAATCACGCGAGTCAAGTTGCGTAAATTAGTTTGTGAAGGTATTTTTAAAAGACTTGTTTGATACTGCAGTCTCTTAGTGGTATTCAAAGACACGCAATTCTATAACACAATAGATTTACAACGTTCTAACAGCGTGCATACCTAACTATTGACAAGATTCTCACGCACGTACGTCACAGTAACCCAATTTTGGTCGGTTCATCCAAAATTAGGTCGGTATTAAGTTGCTAGTAAGTTTGTCTAAAACTTGATATTTATAAACGTTTTGTAAGATACATAGTGAATGTATTTTTGAGGCGATGTAAGCTATAGCCCTGTTTACTTATTGAAAGCAGGTTGTTCTTCAGTTAAAGGCTTTTCACTAGCTTCTATATGATTCTTAATTAGAATAAGTCTCCTATTTGAAGACAAATAAAAGTTTTTGTTTGTTTTCAAAGTAAAATGTACCTTTGTTTTGGATTTTTTTGTATCTTTCACATACACTTGTCGTAACATGGATTATAGCTCTCAAGCGGCCTGCGAGTAAATTAATACCAATTAAATTGTTTCTCTAGTCGGCTATTTCATGTAAACCCTGTTTCTGATAGTTTTACAGCATTTTTATTGTTTTCGATATAACCTAAAAGGCTTTACAGGTTATTACGCACTATTGTGATAAATTTAGCATGATCGTAACAATACTCGTATAAGGTGTTAGAAATATTTAGATCAAGTAGCTGTTACGAATAGTTGTTTAGCAATTTCTCCATTTTGGGATCTATTAATCATTTTGTCACGTATCATAGGTTGCTTGTGATGTCGATATTACTGAAACTTCTTGCTGAGGGTTGTTTTTGTACTGAAATCGTTGTGAGTGTGTGGCGTGTGCGTGCTACCTCAGTTTTAAACTTTTGACTTCTGAGACGTGTTACTGAGTATTTCTTGTTAATTAGTTTAAATTTCCGATAGTTTGGATTCTAATAGGGTTCTTGTAAAAGTTATAGTCCAAAACGTGTATATAGTTCATAAATATTCTGATAACGGTAGTTCAGTTTATAGTACCTACATCAATAGGATTACAAATTATATAACATGCACTTTCACAAATACAGGTTGTATTAGCTGTTCTTTTACAGGGAATTCAGGTATTCATATTTTATGTTTGTTATGGAATAGTAAGATGTTTATAGGCTATATAGATTATTTTACACCTAGCATTAAAGTTTGTATTACTTAGTTATGAGTTTCTGAAAGTAAGTTCCTTTTTATTATTTTCCTAAGAATTATTTTGTAGTCTAGTTTTATATTTTGATATAGCTAATCAAAGTTTGTGAAACGCACCCACGACACAGGAGAAATTACTAGTGTGGGGCGACGTTTTTAAAAAAAAAAAAAATTGCGAAATTTCTTTTATCGTTATAATGCATTCTATAATTTTTTCCTATAACTTGAAATATAAGCAAAACCTGGTTTTATTTCCTAATAAACCTTCTATATACTTAGGTAAGTCGAAACTCTGTAGCAAGTTTAGTATTAGTTATTTGGTCGTAGTTGCAAGGATGATGGAGAGCCTTGTCGAATGATTTGCATTTATGAGTCACATACCAACTGGCTATTTTGTTTGATATTTAAACCATCTTCAATTCTTTTATGAGCAGGCATCGCATGTGAGCTCATCAGCCTCAGTAAAATCTGTCCATAAAAATTATGTATCTAGTTTATAAGGTTACACAGGTTGCGTTGAACGTTGTGACATTGTTCGAGTCCGAGGCGCGGGATGACACGCAGTCCTGTCGGCGGCAGGCACCGCCATATTGCTGAACCGATTCGATACGATCGATAAAACAAATAATGTTTGCGTGATTGATGGTCCCAGCTAAAACGCGAACGTCTTTTGTTGCTAATACAATTGCAGAAGATTGTTCGGCCCTTTGCTTGCACTGATTTACAGCCCTACTTCAAATTTAGGGCGCTCGTAATGAGATTGACCTACATGTTTGGAAGCTTCTAGTAGCTCTTTTCATTTAAGTAGAACGACTTAGCCGTATTATTAGTAGCTCAATTAATTCTAGTCTTCAGACTACTGAAGTAGGCCATAGACTCAAAGCTTCGTATGAGAATTTTGGTAATTCGTTTTATTTAAAAAGCACTTAAAAGAAAACATATATTAAGTTTCTGCTAGTGCCAGAATACGTTATAAAAATATTTTTTATTATCTGCAATCAGGTAGACCTTTGTTCAATAGTGGACGTCTTTCGGCTGATGATGATGAAATCCTGATTAAATCCCTGTATATTACTTCAGTTTATATTTGCCTGAATATTAACCATCGACGTGGGTACAATAATTCATACTTTAATTTAAGTTGGAAATTATCTTTAATGAATACTTTACAGTATTACCATTCTTCGTTAATGAATAGCGGAAGCTTTAAAGGGCTGTGTTAATAATGCGACTGGTCGCGCTTAAACCTATAGCGTGGTGCCTACGTAAGTGCCGCTTACAGCGACTAATTGAATGATCCCTTCCTGTGCGATTATAAGTCGCCGTTAATTGTGGAGAGTAAAAGTCAATTAGAGACCAAGTGATATTGATTATTAAGGCACTCGCGACTCGCGGATGTTTGTTAATACAACGGATGTGTGATTTTAAGTTTTTATCGTTCCTTGAAGCATTTTTGCTTGGTATCTTAATGATACGTTTTTCCTGTTTCAATCGAGTTATAATTCAGTAATGTTTCATGTGCTTACCTAAGTCTGCTAAAGGTATTTATGCACGAACACGTTGCTCTTACCACAAATTATTTTCGGCATAATTACGAAGTCTGAGTACACTCAATCCTTATCTTTAACACTCGTGTCACTGCTTGTTATTACAATATGTACATAATTTTATGTCCACCCTGTATTCAGCTATTTTGAAGTCGGTGCATTGTTTATAATATTCTTTTGTAATTCATGGTTGTGGGTCACCCAAATACGGCGTTTTTCACTTGCAATACTTATCCACAGTGCAATCAGACCTCTTCTTTTGCGTTATTCAGTCCGCAGGCTGATAACGTGCATAAAAATGCCAAGTCAAACAAATCGTTTCTAATTATAGTCCTGATATTATTGATTAAAAATGACTTTTTTTATTTATATCCCCTTCGCGCTATCTTAATAGCTCAAAGTAATTTGTGTGGTAGCGGCATATTTAGTGCTACCTCGCTCGATCCACAGGTGGCAAGATTGCCACTGAGATATAGCCTCCAGTTATACTTTTGTGGTGCACATTTATTCTTATTTTGGTCGCCGATCGTGACTAGTCCCCTGCACGTGCCGGTCAAAACAAACCGTAGCCTCTAGACTCAATAGACGACCTTTTAAATCTACGATCATCTCGCCTCACAACTTATACATTGCCTGCTAAATCCCTTTGTCTTATTTTGTCTGTTTATACAAATGCGGCAATGTGTACTCATGTCAATGTGTGAGTTATTTCTCTGTTTATATAGTTTGCCTCGAAGGGATGATTTACAAACTGTTTAGTGTTGTCCGGCGCACTTGTTTCACGCTGTGAACGTGACGTCACGATTGCCTAGAGATGAATAGCTCATTCAGTTAAGGCACATGCCTTATTAAACGTTGGTTCGGCTAAATACAGTGTTAATGTCAGTTTACTTAGATACATAAGGTTGAGAAGGCTTTTTAAATATATTCGTTGTTCTTAAACTGTGTTATTTTAACCTAGAACGACCCAATTTGTCTGCGTCAGCATTGGATGGTGAGCAAGGTGGTTTAGTACTAAAAGGCATACTAGACACTGTTTTATTGTTCAACCGAGCCCGAGCCCGGCTAGAATGCATAACATGACACTAAATAAACCAGATCCGATCAGCCCCCAACTGAGTTCAAAGCAGCTTCATATGCTGACTAGAGTCTTATTTTCAGGTGATCTTAGATTGGCATTTCTGATACAGTATAAAGGTGGCATACAGTAGTGCGGAGAAAGGGGACCATTTTTTTAATAGATCCTGATACTTTCCGAACGACGCCTACATTCCACTATTATCTATTAAGGTGCTTGAATTCCAAACTCAAAAATTTTTACCCGATTATAACCAGCACCATTTTGCATTCGAACATAATATTATGTAGTACCTATGAATTTCTCATGAATTAATTTCACTATTTACCATCTATTTGTAATTCCAAAGATAACCACTGCAAAGGACCGACTGCTAATTAGGGATAATATTATGTCACGGGTGGCAAGATAATCCTGGTAACGTGCCTGTTTTGATATGCATAGCTACTGGTGTCCTTTGAGATTGGATACTCGTTGATCATGTATTATTATGAAGATACACCAGCTCATTAAGCTTTGAAAATGTCACATTCGGTAATTAACGATTACTTTAAAGATATAACATGAAGCCTTTAGTTGTGTGTTATGCGTACTGAGTTTTGACGTTCTCTTTTACCTCCGTTTTTTAGTATAATTTGTAATCGCGACGCGGACGGGGTGTTATGCTTTATGTTAATTATTATATTAAAGCACAGCAAAGTGCATCAACATAGGCTGATAAACATGATGGCACTATGCTCTTCATATAAAAACTCAACTATTTAAAAAGTAATCGGGAACAGGATTGTTGTAGCGTGATTAAACTAATTAATGGCTGGATGCTAAAATATCTACCTAAAATATTGTGTACTAAGTATTTGTATATATTTTTTAAGTCTTGGCGGATAGTGCCATCACCTTAAGTACGTGTCATAAAATTGACATTATTGCCAATACCCGTCATTTATCTAGTCTTGAATTTGATGCTGTTTTAGCACCATGACGTTTGAGTATTGTGGGCAAAACTTTAATATAGCAATGCAGGTCAGCGATTGTTTTTTGGAAGATAGAAAAAAATATTGCCATAGAGCTATCTTATAGAACGAAAATGGAAGTGGGTTAAATAAATAATTTGCCAGTGAATAATATGTAACTTATAGTTCTGATCATGGTCATTTGCCTAGCTTTCCCAACATGTGTTCGGCTTCCAGTCTAACAGAATAAATGCAGCTGGATTCCAGTACTCTACATGGAGCGACTGCTAGTCTCAACTCCGTAATCCATTAACTAAATCATACTTTACCACTTACGGACTTAGGCTTCTGACTACGCATAATAACTGTCACAAATACGAAAGACAGCCGGGGCATCTATTTGGGCCCTTATTATTATACCAGTATAAAACCCACAGTATAAAGTGTTAACAGTATTTAGTAACCGCGTTTTTGGTAGACGTTTCTATTAGCCAATATTGCTTACAACAAGATACGCTAGTTATAATCGCGTGATTTTTACCGTTAATTGACACTTTTATTCAAGTATGTTATTTCTTTTTAATTGCTTGCTAAGTGTTTGGCTCTTGAGTATAAGCGATAAAGTTTCATACCTTTACTAATTAATGACGGTTTTAATTATAATTTCACGCCAATTTTTTAAGTGATTAGGATCTATGCATTGACGATGTTATCAAATCATATGTAAATAACAATAATATTCTTTCTACGTATTGTCTAATCTTTGCTGATAGCCTAGTCCATGTGGTGTTGGTCTATCTTCATAACATGAATCTCGAATGAGTGTGATATCACAACAGTTAATATGTAAATTGAAAGATGGCAAATAATTTACTATGTAAGCAAATCTTATCAGAAACGTATAAAAGTATATTTACTTGCAGCGAGCGGCCATTGCCGTTACATGTAGATATATCAATTTATAATTTATTGCCTATGCTAACTCACTATCTGCCGCGGATGGCTTGTAAGTTTATGATGAATGAAAGTAATTGCATTTAAGATAGTAAATTTGTCACTAGGGTCCGACAAATTCTTATCTAAGAGGATTTTATTTTTAGTTATAACTTAGGAGATAATTCAATATTTATTTTCTCTTTAGAAACTCACCAGTACCTACAGAACTTACCTATTAATATGCCTGTATCTGTATACATTAGGTGACGGGATAAAAACTGAATCGGACTTCGATTCGATATTTTCTGAAGTTAATAACGAATATTTCGCGAAGGTGTTGACTTAGGTGCGCTAGTGCACCGGTGATATTATGATCGGCGATAATACTCTGAAATAGAAGGCGAGCCTATTGCCATCTGTCCGCCATAGTCACTACTTAACACCTTTCCAAGGAAGTTCCAGATATTAATGTAGAACTGTTATCTATAGATGTAATACGGTTTTATATATAGCCTACTTTAATCAAATTGTAAGTGCACATCCATTCGACCTAGTGGTCCACCATGAATGTCAATAGTGGACGCTATGGAATTAATGGGGATGTGCCGTTATGCGAAGTAATACACCGTTTACCTACGTCAGTAGAGGGAATGTTCAATTATACTTCTATGTGATTATAAACGTTTACAGAAATATGTAGTTCAGATTCTGTGTTTAACCAACATAAATCAAAGCATTTTCTGATAACCAAAACATGACTTGCCGTGTGGTATCACGCATAGAATTAACCACCCCTTTCCTCCCGTGGGTGGCGTAAGAGGCAACTAAGGGAAAATCCAGAAAGTGGGGGCATCAGCGTCTTCTGTAACTTCACCACTTGCTAAGTATGGGAATTTTGGCAACCCCCCCACCTCTTTAAGGAAGAGGTCTTTGTTCAACAATGGATGTCGTCCGGCTGATGATGATGATGGAGAAAGGTTACTTTTATAATACAGTCGATATAAAAATTCCAACATTTTCTAATTAAACTATTGACTTTCATACTAATCAAAACTTAATTATCTCGCACTATTATCAAATACAATTACTTTTAAATCTAAATTTTCCACAACCCAGCTTAATGCATGTAAACTTTCCAACGCGTTGAATGATTAAGATAAGCCAACAAAGAAAGTAATTCATTGCGATTGATTGATAGTGGCCAGTGGAGACTGTCGCAAATTGAATTGACCGGCTCGGGTCAAGAGACCATTGTCGGACGTTCAATTGTCCATCATAACTTGAAATGATTCAATTAGACAGAGACCATGTGGTGATTGGCTGTTTTGTTTAATCAGCATGATATAATATCAGGTCTTTATACCTTAGGGGCAAACAGGTGAATACCTAGTTCGACTGTATTTTGCCCTCTATGTTGAAGTTCCATGTTATAAATACGGGGTGATAATTGGCCTGTTATTTGCGATGTATTCTAAATTTCCGAAAGTTAACATCTTTTATCTAATTTAGGATCGCCATTCGAGCACCTTTTGTCACCTTTCCTAATAAAAAATACTAATCAATGAACACCCTTTTATGAAATGTTAATCTAATAACTTCAAGCATTACTTCCGTTCCATACAACATGCCCAAATACCGAACATTACAATTTATAGCTTATTATTAGCACGCAATTACCGTACAGTTTAAATTAAATAGGTGTAATACTTATGTTGACACCAAACGAGGGCCACTAGGGCCATTCATGACAAACAAAATCAAATAGTTGGCCCTTCGGCATGCAGCGCATAATGAACGGTTGTCGTTCTATAATGACGTGTGTACAAATTGTAGGGCTATTTAGGAATGTACCGCCAACAGGAAATAGGCGACAGACGGGGTGAGGGAGGGGAACCAAATGTATGCCTGTGTGTAATTGGTCTAACTTATGAAATGTTGGCGTGCAGGTGACTACACGGATTTTTTGGCCCATTTACTTAGAAGATTTTGGATTAAAAGAAAGGTTAAGGTTTTATGGGTTTTTGTTTAGGAATGTGAAGTGTTAAGTAGACATAAGAAACCTATTTCTGACGTATAATTATTCAGGCCGCGAATAGCCGACTTCAATACAAGTGGAAATGTAAGGAATAGATAATCTAGCACTGGTGTTAATAGGACTTTTCAAGGAAAATAAAAAACAAAAATATTATTAGAAAATCTGTTGTTTTTGGTATTTGAAGTCAAGACTGACATTAATTGGTACAAAAATTTCCTGTAGGATTTCAACGAAAAACATCTGTGAATATGTTTTTGTTGCTAGTTATATATCTACTCGTAAATGTAAAGTCATGTTGATTTATAGTTCTTAACCCAAAAAATTTGAAATAACGATCTAACCCAGCTGGTGGTGGGTTCTACGTGAAGCTTCCGTGTGCACGGTTATCGCGGGCAGCGGATGCTATTGCGGAACAATGCGCCCGCGCATCTCGGCCAATGAACCCTCGGACATCCCTATTCACCACGGATTGGTATCAAAACATTTTCTATCTATTGCATTTTCTCTGAATTTTTATTTTTTTATTTTTAGGTTCAATTTATTCAACGAAATAATATTTTACAACATACTATTTTACAAATATTTACAACTTAATTCTAATACAAAATAAAAACAATATATACAAAAATAAAAAGTTAAAAAGCATCAAAGAATTCACCCCCATCGATGTCAACCGGTAACGTGCCCAAAAGACTGGCAGCAATGCAAATTCTTTGGCCAAAAAATGAACCAGCCCTTTTCTCTGAATTAAGATTTAGGTATTTCTTGAGATCGGTTTTGATAATCTACGAAAATTTTAATCAATATTGGACATTTTATGGCATTTACTATGATAGACCTGTACTTAATAAAGACGTCCTCTAGTCTGAATGGTGCTCTGAACTTTACAAAAAACCCACATTCACAACTAAACAGCACCAAAGCCAACATTATAATTGGGCTATTATCTTAATCTATTACAACTGATGACAGCAGCAGAAGTGGTTTTTGAGTACTCCATTCGTTCATTATGGTATACAATCGAACATTGTGTTCCACTGAAACAACACATTAAACTGTTAGAGAAAGTGAAAACGCAAAGAGGTTTTCTCAATTAACGTGTATTTAAGTTTCCCAACAGGGAAAAGTCGGGAGCACAGTAAAAGTTCTTGTATAACTTGTCAATGAGTTCTGTGATGGGCAGTGAAGTTACTTAGATACCTATACTACCTATAGTAAATAC
Organism: Abrostola triplasia; assembly: GCA_946251915.1. NCBI lineage: Eukaryota > Metazoa > Arthropoda > Insecta > Lepidoptera > Noctuidae > Abrostola > Abrostola triplasia. The sequence goes on from OX276439.1 coordinate 6,130,498, forward strand.
GCTGTGTGGTCTTAGTGTTGAGTATGGGTAGCTGTTTGTACTCCTAGTGAAAGATCTTATCCCGCGATAACAAGTCTAATGGACTTTCATGATGTTTTATGTGTTTTAATTTCCTCTTGTCAACACTATTGAAACTGTAGCTGTTATATACTTGTACCCTGTGTGTTTTTACGACATAAATGTACGGGAAATTATACTTTAACGATTGATATAATTGTTTCAATTACTAGTAGAGTTTTCTAGTGTGATATGCTTATAAGAGATATGAATTAAAATTATGTCGCTAACATACATCTTGTTGTTGATTTTTTTGCTTTCTAGTCTTGTTCTGTATAATTGCTTCTCAATTATTCTAATCGAGTTTATTCCTAACGATGCAGGCGACACATTTGAAAGTTACGAACATAAATCTGTATTGTTTACAATAGCCACTTTGCGTGTTTGACGCTCTTTAAGTCCATTCGATCGCCAAGTAGCAGTTCGCTAATCAGTCACAAATCGGTTTCGACACACGAATGGAATGTTAAGTCTATCAAAACTATGAGTTATCGTCTTAATAATGCAGAAGAATAGTCTCCCGTTCCGCTCCATTTGCCCGCGGTTGATTTATGACCGAGAACACAGATTTCGTAAATGTTGATCTGCTTATTCGTCTTGAGTTTTCAATGCATACAGACGATGGGTAAACACACGTTTTTGTCATATAAAACTTACATCAAAGATATGGTTTGACAGATCATCTTTAGGCGCATACAATATTAGAACTCATGCATGGAATGCTTGCGAGGCTGTTTGCTGTTTGAATGATATTTGTTAATAAATGTAACATGAAAATTCTTGATTTTTGCTGGGTATTAATGATCATGTCTCAAGAAACAGGGATTTTATCAAGATTGATTGACCTGTTGCTGTCGTTGGCGTGTCAATGAATACGATGGTCAATAGGTTTATGAGAGACTCGTTAAGTTTATAGATGTTTAATCATCATGATCATTACATTTATATGGTTAATGGTTAACCGACATTTATGTATGTTTATTCATAAATAAATTCGTAAAATGTCGACTATTTCAGAAATACACACTTTATTGATGGACTTGGACGTAAAGAACGCAGGAATCAGTTCAGTTCCCAGTAATCTCGCGATACCAACTATAAATTATTTCACTTTCTAATTTATAATTACTTTTCCGCTGGCATATTAAACAGAAAATTACGGTTAAATTTAAAAAATGGATTTTCCTTTTAATCCAAATGTAGAGTTGTGAAAAATGATGTCAGTGTTTTTGATGCGATAGCATTACATTGGCATAACTACTCATTAGGTTCAGCCTAATGGGCATACAATTATTTACCATAATATAAATAAAATTAAATATTGAACTGTTCATCTATAGATAAATTGTGTCCAAAATTAAATTCAATTTTCTTATCATTCTTTGTATGTCCGACATTCAATTTAAATACCTCATCATTAAAAAAACATGTATATGATTGATGTGCCTTAGCCATCAATCATGCATGCATATTTAAAGGTAGCCTATTTCCAAGAGGAACAGGCAACAACCAGATGATTTCACTGATTATAATATTACCTTTAGGTATGTGTTTTTGCAAAGTCACTTCTCAATTACAATCTTCATTCCGTGTTCTGTGTGAGGTACCTTTGACCCCATGTTTCAGCTTAGCTTTTTTTATTTGGACGTGGCTTTTATTCCTAAAACGTAGGACGTAGCTTTTTTATGTTTCTTTTACTTATTCATTTTTACCTTTTATAATTGTTTTCAAACTATTTGTAGTCATTAATGATTTTCACTTTTAAAGAAACTACTTTGTACAAGCATTTAAATACCATTTCCTATTTAATAACACGGCATGTATATAATTTATTACAAATGCAACTGAATATGGTATATAAAATAAAGGTGCAAAAATGCATTTAGATGCGATGCATTATTTATAATATTAGACTGTCAGCGTAGTGTCAATTGCAATACTATAAAATAGAAGATGGCCTGTAAGCGTATTAAATGCGAATAGCTACCGGTCACAAATCATAATAATCTATGTATCTTCAAGTCGCTCGAGGGGTAGCCAGAGGCTAATGTCCTTGCGTAACGAACCTAACAGATTTATTACACTACAGCCTCATACTCTCTCTTTTATATCCACAATGATTGAACGAGACAGCACGATGTTTTAAAGCATGTAGCGCAAATCATACCGTGATTTAACTCATAGTGTTGAGAATTATTTTCAAGCTGTAAATTATTGTAAGGGTCTTATGAGAACGGGAGAAGGGATTGGGTTCAACGTAAGACATAATGCTAGATATATTAAAGCTTATCATCATTTTAGCTAAAGATATAATTATTAATATCAATTTATTTGCATCGATGATAAAGGAGATATTGAACATATCTAGTAATAAGTCTTAAAAAAGTGATGTTGTACTTTTAATTTAAATAAATTTTAACTTACATAAAAAACCTTTAGTATTAACGCTAGCTGAAGAAGTAATCTCATAAATGTGGGTCACGAAACACTACGTATGAGTATCTCTTTAAAAGACACTCGCAGGTTTTAATACCCACGACGGAACGGAGAAGGTGTGTGTTTAGGGTGAGAGGTTGTTTATTTTTTTTCAATGAATGAGATTGAGGATTATTTTAAAATCACATGAAAATGGAGAAATTCAACCTATCAATACGACTTTAAGACGTGATTTAATGTAACAATTTTGTTGGTCGCTTCATTTGAAAAAGCTTGACTTAGATTAGTTGTATCTTACCAGGTCATCATTTCTTCCTGAAGAAAACAAATGAAAACCAGACAATCGGTTAAACACACGATAGTGACGTGAGTATAGCTCCCATTGAAAAATTCAGGCTCTTTTCAGGTTTGAAATAGTATTATAGTTATCAGATCAATTACTAAAGCAATAAATATTACGACGAAACCCGATACAAATTCGTGATCCTCTCCTCCACTTTACTTATTTGCATTTAGAGTAATTCATCCGATTTCAAGTTTCAAATTTTTTCATTTATGTGCAATCGTTATGCCATTGCCACGCTCTATCTACGATTTTCTTTCTCCTCATGGAAATACCGTATGAAATAAAAATAAATTCACCATTTTTATAGTCAAATCAAATAAACTAATTTATGCAATATGCAAGAAGTGTGGTTCAATTAGCAATGTAAATTTAACTTTTATGTTTTATGTTGGATAATTAGTCGGGCAAGATGAAACGTTCGGTACATCTTGTTTCAAATGATTTTCTTTTGAACGTACAAGTCGGTCAAGTGAGCTCCTATCTATGCGGTTTCACGGAGCGATGATTAATCGCAATCGTATGCACGTATCGGAACAAATGTGCATTGAAATGTTGCGTGTACGCACGTCAGGGTAACCACATTTTATTGGTTGGTTTGATTTAGTTTTATGTTTGTGGTACACCGACGTTAGTGTTATGAAGAAGCTCGTAAATTTGTGTCCTTATTATAGAGATGAATTTGTGAAGAAAATAGATATATAGTAAGGCAGTCTATGTATACGTTATTATTTACCTATTTCGCTGTAAAATGCGATATTCACTTGTCCATAATACTCTATTGGGGATACATGCTATCAGATATACCTACAATAGTAACGCTGATGGGTCATTATTACGTTCGAGCAACGTACAATAATACTACAATTTAGTATTTAGAGTAAATACTTACTAAGTAAAGGAATTAGCTATTTTCTAACATAACATAACATAACATAACATAACATCACGCCTGTATTCCCCGAAGGGGTAGGCAGAGGTGCACATATAGTACACCCACATTTCGCCAGTTATGTTTTAGGTCCCAATGTAATAGGGGGCGAGCCTATTGCCATCAACCGGGCACAAATCCAGACTCCGTGCTGTTATTGAGAATTACCTAATGGAAAAACCCAGTAACACTTTGCCCGACCCGGGATTCGAACCCAGGACCTCGTGCTCAGCAGTCGCGCTTAGCAACCACTAGACCAACGAGGCAGGCTATTTTCTAAAAAGACACGAAAAACTTTATCGGCTAGCTCCTGCATATACTGCTCTTACTCCATGATACAGTTGAAAAGATCTATGGAGGTTTCATAAAGTCGTTGGTTATTAAGCAACCGGAAACAACAACGTCTCTGGATTTTCCTCCGTCTTGCTTCATTACATGCTTTTTAATTAATAAACCAATTAACCTATAAAGCGGCGACATGTGTGTAACCTAACATAGTTTTGAAAACTGTCGCGTTATTTATATCTTAACATTTTCGTCGCTCGAGGCGTTTCCCGACATTATCATAAATCCCACATTAAAAAGAGACATAGCCCTTACTATGAAATCTTAAATCAGGATATTTTCCGTTGTGGAAACCAAACGCCAAACGAAAATGTTTTTCTTGAGATTTGAGATATATTTATTTACTTATAAAAATGTATAATAATTTACTTACATGAGAATACAAATATTTTAAACAGTTTAGAAAGTTTTAAGAGTTCATGGTAAGGGTGTACCCCCTTACCATGAACTCGTTTAATTTTTAGTTTATTTTGAATGTGGGATTTATGGTTACCCTACACCTGCTTATAGAAGTTCCAATAAATCATCATACATTTACGAGTATGTTTGTTTTTTTTAAATGTCGATATCTAAACCATATGCGATGTGCAGTGGTAGTAGAAGTGAATGAGTAATTACCATTCCGATTACTGATTGCGAAAGTAAAATATTTTCGGTTTATGCATTAATTTAGTTATTTTATATTATGAAACAATAATTGGATTTATGGGCTATTGAGTGAAGTACAGAGATAAATGGTGATATAAGTATTTCAATGATTTTTTCGTTTGCAACATGTTTTACGGCCTTATCTGACCTATTTTAATCCATTTCAGATTAAATCTATTGACTTAGGAAAGTAATTCATTATATATTTCAATATTTTATACTCTGCTATTCAATTAAAGTCAAGCATTTTGATTAAATAAATAACTCGAAGTTGGTATAGAATGAGATAACGCTAAAATCGTAGCTGCTTTTCGCGTTCACATAGATGCGCGTGCGACGATTGCAAATCCATGCGTTGGACGTTTAATTTTAGGGCGTCTCATTCCCGGAGCCACTAGGAAGTGCACCGGCCTATTTCGGTCCGGCCCTTTGTTGCTCCGTTTATTTCTGTTTACGTCGCGTTTCGTAACTTTACGACCGACTCTCGGATGCGCTCGCGCACGCTCTGTTGCAACAGTTATTAACGGCTGCCCGGAGCGAACCCAATAAGAAATGCTATTCTGTATCATAGCGATGTAATCGTACTCTCGTCAACACATGTCTATTTGATGTTAAATCGATTCGATTTATCGTTTTATAATGATATTTATAAATTAATCATAGTGAATAATGTTATCGATGAATAGAAATTTATTGTGTCCCCGTGTTAGCGACTTCATTTCTTTAGACACGGTGCATTTGTCTTTATTATAGCTAGGGCTGCCAGCGTTTCTAACGGTAAACATCTTTATTTATTACCTACCTCATTTAAGCACAGTAAAGTCTTTTAAATGAAATATTGCAATTTATTACCTACTTATTGTTAGAACGGTAGTACAAACTATGAGATGTTGTTTGAGACATGGTGGAGAACAAAGAGATGCAGTTTTTCATCATAGGTGAGATGAAAATGATATTTAGGTGAATTTCACTATGTCAAAGATATTAAAATATACGTTTTATTTATATCCAGTTTGACAATGAAAATAACTATTAGGTATATAAAAACAAACACCAAAGTAGAGTCTTGTGCGTGACATCCCTATCGACTACTAATGTGTGTTCATCAATAAGATAAAACATATTCGCCGTACACGGGTGCGAATAATTGACCTCTAGCCTCTTCCCACATTTGAGGCTCGCAGCGAGGCGATAGAAAGCTCTTATCAGCAAACTAACTGCTTCCTTCTAAATGAAGTGTCGTGATTTTTATCGATAAACTCTACCGTTTGATTAATTGATGCTGTGGCGTGTCCTCACGCAGACGCCGATGAATTGGGACTCGGAACAGGTATTGTGTGAAACAATATAAAATAAATATGTTTGCTAAGCTTTGGTTTGTTTTGTTATGCAGGATCGTAATGTATGTTTTTATATCAGGTGCATCCGTAGTTAGGGGTGTAATTTTTTCCAATTTTGTGTATTTTACAAGGCAAGACATGATCTTTTATCTGTTCTTTTCAATAAATTAATCACAAGATTGGCTTCTATTAATATAACCAAATCTAGCTAGTTTGTCGCTCTGTAAACTTTTATTAGAGGTATTTGTATTGTAGGTAGGTATATTATTTCGGATTGCAGTAAATTCGTTTCTTGATTTTTTTATTTTATATTTTATATAGGTATACCTATCCCTTTTCTTTGCTAATTTCAGTTTTACGTTCTACTGTAATAGATGAGCATCTATTACTAGCGCACGCTGCAAAGGACAGCTGTTTAGCGCAATCATGAGACGCATAATTTGATCAACAATTAGCACTAATTGCTGATCGAAGGACGTGCGTGAAGCGCATAATGACCATTAAACTGACAATTTATGGTTTTACTACTGATTGACCTAAAGGAATACGTACATTTTTGTTTGTTTTAAATGCTCTTACATTGGATATTCAAGTCTGATAAACTGTGAGCAGTAGACCAAAATCTTCATTTGTTTCACGGTAAACGGTAGTATATCGATAGGCATTTATGTTTTTCTTCACCGATAGTGTTGTCTTTAAATATCAAAAAAGTCACACTTGTACAAATACATCCGGTCTGTCTAGCAAAATAGGTTACTACGACACAACACAGGTTTCCCAACGCCTAGGAAAACTCAGGCGTGACGTAATACATTTTCTATTTATTATTATGCTACGTAACGTGTGTCGTGGTTGGTCCCCTTTGATGTCGGCAGAGGAACCGTCTCGCGCTGGTAATAGCCAGATGTTGCCTACATGTACGCAACTACGCTGGTTGCATTTGAAAATAGTTGAGCCACTTGTTCCAATGTGGTGACAATGCACAGATTTTTCACTTTATTACTTGTATTTTACAAAGTAGTTTGATTCTGACATCGACAATCCTGAGTAAGTTAATATGGTGATCATTGGTACACATTCCTTATCTGGACCTATAATATTAGAGGCCATGTAGGCAACATATTATTCTAAGCACGTTGGGTAAAAAATTGCTCTATTCTTCCTTTCATGCCATTGTTATTGTAGATTATAACGCGCGTTGATACTTTATCATCAAAAAGAGGTTGTAAGAGTTTTTCAACGTTCACATTTAATTCCATTTATTTTTCCTATGTGTCGAGTGTCATTGAAACATAATAGCGCAGACTCGGGACAAATATCCTCGGGCCAAACACAAACCTCTCCACCAATCTGATCGCCAATTATTGTCTTAAGTAAGCAGCTCTTAAAAGCTGTCCTATTCATAATAAGCTCTTACTATCCATTTACGCATTTCCATGTAGCCGTCATAGTGGATTTGATTACCTTTCCATTCTCATGCAATCTGTATGAAATGAAAGGCAGCTGGCTCTAGCATGGCTTTGAAAGGCAATTCTCTTGTAATATGATGCAACGTGCGCCATTCAAGTTTAATCGTTCTAATTCACGGTAAAGTTTAAGATCGGTGTTTCATATCAGTGTTTGTGAGCGGCTTGTTAAATCTTTGCTTTCTGAGACAATCGTAAAATGCTTTTTTAGATTATATGTTTTTGGGAAAACGTTTTTACGATATACATATGTTTTGTTGTACACGAGTAACCCATTTTAGTCTTGTTTTTTCTCTATTACTAAATACGATACGAAATTCTAATTTTAAGTTTAAATTTTACCTCCCCACTTATTCATAAAAAAAAACAGTTTGAATCATGGACTTCGGACCGTCACTGTCGTTTTAATGTCAAAGATGTCAATAGATTTAATACGGGGTATAGTTAATACCGGTACGATCCTCCTTTATGAATAAGAGGGTATGTGTTCAAAGAAAAAGATTTATTAGAATATGGTTACAATTGTTAATTCGATCAATATCAAAATTCTATGTATTATAATTATTCATATTATATTCGTTACCTAGTTTGGAAATGGAAAATTCCAGAAACTGGAACTGTGTTTTATATTTCGGTTTTGCCTATCCTTATAATTCAGTGTCATAGAAAAAGCTCGTAATCAAAGATTAACATAGTTAAATAGAGTTTAGAGATGTTTAACTGCATGACTACTGCAGTATTAAGTAAATCTCTAGTAGCTACAGCGGACACGGTACATTAGTTAAGCTTGACTCTCCTGCAGCCCCAACCGTACTGACCGTAATGTAATGTCCGTACCGTCTCTAAACGTAACATTTCTTACAAATAACATTTTACAAGGAAAACCTCTTACACGTATGACCGGCGCTAACGGCGGGATCGGTTATATCTACAGTTAAGCGAAAATAGTCATCTTCGCCAGAGCTGGATACAGAAATCCATTTTGTTTTAGTGTGCGGTCATTGTGTTGCGACGGTGGCGTTAGCGGGAACTTAAGTGTGGTGCCACCGTACGTGTTACTAGTGAAACCACGACGATGCGTTTTGATTGAACTTATTCTCTACTTATTTTAATGTGTGCTACAGTAACTTTACTGGGACGTAGGTGTAGATTGTAAACATGAATGGTTTAAAAGGTGAGATGGTTTGAAAGGGTTCTGAAAAGAATCTGGTTTATGGATATTTTGACCATTCACAACTCAGTCGCAAATTTTTGGGAAGTAAAGGAAAAAAAAGGTCTCTATATATTGCAGAACTTTAATAGGCCGTAGTCCCAATCCATTTCACTAAAAATAAAGTATAATTTACCGTTTCGATAACAATTTGAAATCCTCTTGGGCGTCTTTACAAGACCCTGCCAAAGTTTCATCGCAATCTGATCAATGATTTAGGAACGCACAGAAGACAAAGATAACAAAAATATTTTTTTTGGCTGGAGAAAACTGTTTGTAGCTTCATATAGTGCACGTTATAAATATTATGTGCCATCGCTCCGCTAGCTGTCATGAACACCGCTTTACCAGCAAACTTCTTGCAACTGAATAACTGAAGGCGCTTGATTGATGTGCTACAATGGCATTCCACTGACATAACTGTTGCGTCGCCTCCCCCTCCGTTATTTTGTAGTTCATCTCTTGTAACAGGGAAATGAGTAAATGGAAAAGATGAAATAATAAGTCGTTGCGGATATTCTTTTCTTTTCATTAAATATGGTTTAATGATTTAAAAAAATGGTTTTAACTAAACTTTGATCATAGAAAGTGTCAAGGACAGGTTTAAGAGTAAGATGAACAAATGTAGGCCTACCTGCATATTTTGCTTGCGCGTGTGACGTATTATGTGATGCTTCTGCTTTAGCATCGTTTTCCACGGGTCTGCACAGCAAAGCATTCAAGTAGCACACCTACCTATATAAATTTTCATTCGCGTTTCTGAATGTGCGGAGTTTGTCTTGTCAAGCAACTTGTAAAAATTCCTAGAATAAGCCCTTGGTCGCAAATAGTGTAATGTTTTAACTGATTGTAATCCGCAGAGTTATTTAAAGATCGATTACCATTTAGTTTACTAGTAATGCGGAGGAATAGTTTGCTTTGTTTAACGTTAAGTTTATTTAATTACTGCTTTTTAATAAACATTCGAGCCTCCAAGAAGACAACAAATGATATTTAATTGGACAAAAGGTTTAAAGATTTTCTTGCCGTGCTATGAGTGTGTCGTGTTTTTGTCAGTGCCCCGTTACCTATTAAAAATTTGAGAAATTGATGGAAACAATTTGCATTTTGCTTATTCTAAATTCAAATATCAGATTAGTGTGTCTACAACAAAAATAAATGGTTTGTGCTTTCCTTTTTTAATGTTGAAATGTAGTTTTGAAGATCTAAAAACCTTTTGCGATAAAATTCCTGCAATTTTTTTAATACTAGGTATGCTGCTACAAAGAAGATTTTCTAATGTAGCGGGCGACTCCAATCGTGGTTCAAGCGCGTGATAGACGCTGATGGCAGCCATGACCTGCTGCGATAGTAAGACGTATGGCCATCGTCTAAACGATCTACGCTTCAGGAAGGGCCAGCCTGGCTCTTAATGGCTAGCTGTACATTGACGGTTTTACGATGGCTCGGTGTCGAGGTATCGAGCTATCAGAGTGATTGCGGTATGATAGCTGCAGCGACTAATTGTGCCAGCTTTTAGTTGTTGATGCGTTCACTGGGAATGCGCTTTTACTTATCGATTGCGCTCGGCGCTCTAAAAGCGCCTTTGGTTTAAATCGATTGGAGATGTAGGTATGTCAGTTCTCAGAAGCTTAGTATTTATATTGAGGGATTCTTTCTGTAATTTATTTATATATGCAGAGACTGAAACTGCTCGAGTATTGTACTCGAATAAAATCCGAACAATTTTTCATCGATTGTTCGATCGATTACAATCAATCGATGGTGGCCAATTGCATCTTATCGATGTTATCTAATCACGTAAACATTTGGACGTCCCGCGTGTCGGTGCTCAGCGTTCGCTCACGAACTCCCATTGTGTCGCGTTTCACGCCTGCGCCTGCGCCGCCATTCGAAAGTAGGGCCCTTGCCGAGAATGCGATTAAAAAAATGTATTCGGAACACTGATTGTGTACAAGAAATATTTGTTCGATTGCATCGCGGGTTTTATTAAGATGAGAGTAACATTTATGTTCTTGCTAATAAGTGTGAATGTAAGGTTTTATTATGGTTTCATTGCGTTGTTACATATTTTTGAATTATAAATCAGAATACTCACAATTCAATAATAATAATGTCCGTAGACAAAAAAAAAAATTGGTATTATGATATCTAACTTGTATATAGTTATATACTTAAACAAAACTATGTCTAAAAGTATCTCGTTAAGTAAAAACAAAATATTCCAAATTCTAGTTTCAATTCCTAATCACCCTATCACTCCCGGTATTACCAAATACACTTTCATTCGAAACCTTTCACCCGTTGCGGCACATCTGGTAAAATAGGTAGTGTAGTGACTATGTTCTCGTGTTACCTCACGCCGCTTTGATTAATGTATCGTTGCACCGCGGACCGTCTTATTGACAAGCGGTCCTACTGCATGTATTGTTAGAAATTCTCACACGCTCCCAATATGTGAGCGGGCTAGGTGCTATTGAGAGCGGATTGATGGAGCGCCAGATTTATTTTCTTATATGCAAAAGTAACTCTATTTTGTCTCTTTGCTAGCTCATGATCACTAAAAAAGAAAACCATAGGTTTACGATTTATCCCAGAAAATACGTGACATTATTTTACACGCAAACTAAGGAGCCGTAGATGTCTAGGATCTGTTTATTAAAAGGACCCAAGGAAACGAAGCCGCAATCCCTAGGATAGCAGTCGCGTACTCACTACGCCGATCAGATAGTCAAATTATTCGGTTAAGCCGTTTTGGAGAAAATTGGCAAACAACACAAAGAACCTCTCACACTAAACGCATATACCTTCTCCGTTCCGTCGTGGGTATATTATTACTTTCTTCACTTAGTTATTTTTAGTCGGGGCTTGTACAAGAAAAATCCATTTGTATTATAACCGTGGTAACCATCGTGGGTATTTTCAAAATTTTGAAGACTTCATCTCTTGTCGATACAGTGATCTCCAGTGTTCTAGCCTCTGCTTTAATTTAACCTCTTGATGTAACCTTACTCTAATTTACTATTTCATTTGTTTATACATTAGTACTTCGGAAACGTCTTTCTAGTGTTTGTATTGTAACCTTTGTAAATATAAATCCACGGCGCCTCATGATTGGGTAATAAGTAGTGGCCTCCCGCTGTTTTCCAGCGGTCTAGACGATCCGTCGTACACTCTACAATGTTCTTAGCTCGTAATCTGTCAATCGTGATGCCCGCAAATGATCTGCCAGTGGTGAACTCATTTCCTTCCTCGTACATTTGTCATTCACCTTATTAGTTTTCGCAGTATATCTCAGAAACATCGAATTTTGTTAACTATCAATTATAATATGAAAGTTGTGTATTATTCACTATCTTAGCGGGTCATCTAGATTTTATTAACGACTCCTCTTCTTGAAAATATGTTTGTAATGAGTAGTTGTTGTATATTTTTTTATGAATTGTGTATCGCCTCGGGCAGTGCGGACTTATTATAGGTAGTAGTTATATGCAATAGATAGTGGTGGGACGGAAAGTAACATGAATTTAATTTCGGTTTCCATTGATCTTTGCAGTGATACTCGTACTGGGAGGTGTTAATGGTCCACTTTTGATGCAAACTGGTAATGGATGTGGAATATTGTTTGGTACATTTGCGCATCTAAGTGAGTTATTTCGGTAACGGACCACCCGGTCTTGGGATTGTTATCTATTTAATGTTAAAACTTTCTATGATACACGTTTTTTGTGATTAAGAATAAATACATTTTACCTGCGGGCCAGAGACCTGTTTCAGTAGCAGCTTTTTTAGCGACAACATGCAGGTTTTCTGTAGTAAGAGTAGGTACCAATAGGCCCCTATAAATACATAATATATTTATTGGTACTCATTTCGGTGAATCAACAAAAGGAATTTATGCATTTAAAACTGACGCACTCATATCGTATCGTGAATGAATATTGGTAACTGTCACATTGAATCGCTTCGTGAAGATAAAGGTATAATGTAAATGATATAAAAACTTTATACTCCTGCAGTATAAATGTAAATTTAACTGTAACGCAGTAAATAAAATGTTATCTCAACGTAGTAAAAGTATAATACTCAAAATCTTAATTATCATAAAGCTACGGGAAGTCAAGTAAAAGGACGTGGTCAGTGTTCCGGTCAGTTTCATATTAATTGCCTGTTAATTACAGGAAACTGGGAAATTGCACTAATGTACCCCGTAATGTACTCGAACATACGTCTGGACGCAACGCTATACTTGCATTTACTTTACACTTCCAGCTCGCATTACATCGCATTAAAATACGAATATCCGACTTTCTATGACATGGAAATAATGTTTATGTGCAACGCAAATTAAAACGTTTTGAAGACAATGAAATAATGTTCCCATAGTGCGCATATTCAGTTGGCCAGCGTAGGGTTAATAAGATCGCGTAGTTTTTGCATCATTCGTTTTACATTTTTAGTATTCTAACTGTTACCGAAATGAGGTAATACTCCTCTGCCTACTGCCTTTAGAAATATAAACTTCACCTCAGTAGCATGAGTGTAATGTGGCCAATAGCCAATCAAAAAAGATTTAAAGTTAAAGTTATCAATTTGGTAAGTTATGCGTGCCACGGTCAAAATACTTTAATTCATTTTATTTTATTGGCAATCTGTACTACATTACGTTGGCACAATATCCATGGTGTCATGCATTGCATGTTGCATTTCATAACTGAAACAAGGGCACATTTATTTCACCAGTACTAACCTCCTTATCTAAAACTTTTTAGAGTTAACGAGCAATTAGCAAGTAAAAGTCCAGTCTTTTTGTATTTCCGAAGGCGGCTCCTATACTACAAAACGTTAGAACACAGACAAATGTATGTATAGGTCAGAAACTGTCGCCTAATAAGACAATAATGATCATGAGGAAAGTGATGTGCTAGGGTACGTCAAAAGACCACCATATTTGGTTAAACAACCGCAACTTTCCCATTATCACCCAACAAATGTCAAATTCCCAACAATTCTATTCTTAGCAAAACTGTCAAATTTGAACAGCATCGAAGCTTATATTGATACTAACTCTATCATTCCGGTTCTAAAATCAAACACGCAGTTCAAAGCGTGAGAAATCAAGGTGTTTGAAAATATAGGTGCGTATAAAAAGGTTCCTTCTTCGCCTGTTAAAGTCTGGGACACGCATAAAATGAATGTGGTAACTGGTAAAGAGCCAGGCGGGTGCATGTCGGTCTCGTTAGCCTCCAACAATTTATCTTGTGGACGCTGAGTATCTTACTTACATTGTTACGTTATTCACGTCCTCTCTCTCACTATTTACTGGCGTTACACTGGTAACATAGTCCTCCTATTTTAATTACCTTAGCACTTGTTATGAAACTTATGGATTATTTGACTTTTAATTATACGTACATAATGTTTTATTTACTTACTTACGTAGACGTAGGTACGGTTTTCTTAAGCAGAAGACGTATATTTCCTAACTTATAAATAACTTAAGCGCTTTACTCTCAATTCTTTTATGTCATTAATTTTCATTTAATGTCTTTCTTAAATAAAAAATCTAATTTTGGCTCACTTTTTTAAAGCGGATTAACATTGTTAGGCTTAGTTTTTATGAAGGCAATGAGCAAAATATCTTAATGAAAATTACACTTTTAATTAAAGGAAACGGATATGCTTTAAAAAAGTGCTGTCAAAAATTCCACTTTATTATTTCAAACCGTGATCCACAATACGTTAGCGCTAACTTCAGATTAACCGACTGTCAGGCGTCTAGATTTCATGCAATTAAACCGTCGACTACAATTATAATTAAATTAACACCATAAATCCCGTCTCCCTTGACCGGATTATGTTGGCAAAAACTTAGAAATCTTGTCAAATTGAATGCGGCGTGGACGACGGACGTGTCTAATTGTAAGATGCTTTAAACACTGGCTATTTTTATACCTCCTAGAATTCGAGGTAAAAGTCTAACTTTCACTCCTCGAGCAACAAAATTTTCTAACCCTGTAGAGATTTTAAAGAAGCTTACAAAATGATTGATTTGCACGCTTGTGTTTAATTTATGTTTTTATACAGTAGTGCAGATAGTGTGGAAACAATTATTTACGGAACTTGCTTTTGATGCTTGTTTTGAGTTATCTGATTTACAACTAAGGATTTTATTGAATTCAAAAGAGTTCATTGGGTTTTTTCCAACTCTGTACCTACCTATTTTCCCTTGTGTAGAGGTTTTGTTCAAAGTACATAAAATATCCCAGTCTCAAACGCTGACTATGCGGTCCTACAATAATAATTTGCAGTTGCATTCGGTCAGTTCGCTTAATATTCTTATTAAACTGACAGTATTTTTAGTTTAGAAAGACTAAAAGCAATTACAGAAACAATTCAATCCTACAACAACAAACAACATTGTAAAACTTAAGAATGAGCGCCTAGATTTAAATCTTTAATATTATTGAGCACAATCTGTTAGGCATGTTTTCACTTAGTCGATTTAGATAAAAATCAACACAACGATCTCCTTAATGGTTTTCGAAAACTCAATTAATAACCGCAACAATTCGCAGGTCTAAGTAAGAAACGCCGCAGCCACGCCAGCAGTTTATTAGTTACGCCTCGTCCAAAGCACATTCTAGTTTCGAGGTTTATATCCGCGTAATCTCAAAACATTTGAACAAATGTAAAAGCCGTGTACCCGTATAGCGTTGGCATTGGCAGTTTGTTTTCCATATAAAAGCTTAGATATTAAAATTCTAAACAGCTTACGCCCCTAAGGTATTTCACGATGTTCGGCTTTCAGGTTGTATTGGATAAGAGTATACTTGAGCAGTTAATGTAATTTTGGATGTAACCTAATCATCTATAAAATTTACAACGAATAAAATAAAATGTATACAATTGTTCTCTTTGCTCGAGCTATTCATATAAAAAGTTAATGTGATACTAAATAATCCGCAACTTCATGCAAATAACAAATTCTAAAACATTCAGATACATTCACTACAGATATCTATAGTAATCGTAATCATTCGATACACTTTGACCTGCATCCGACCTGTTATTAAAAGTTCCGATGATGTTCCGAAAATTATAGACGATGTTATAGATTACGTAAGTCGATCTCTTGGCAGATTTCAAATGTTAATGCTACGTAACAATGCTTCGTTTGCTGATGTAGGTTACATTAATAAAGGGCATGAGGGCCAGATGACAGCCAGTGGCTTTGATAAGGAATGAAAATGTAACTAATCTATCTAAGAGTGCATCAGAAAGTTTGTTTTGTAAAGGTTAAAGAGGTTTGTTTACCTTATCTACTTGAAGTAAGAAAGTGAAGGACTTAGATAGCTATTTATAATGCGATGTTACGTAAATTGGAAGGTTGTTATTAGTTAGGTATTTGAATCGGGCGTCGAATCTGTATAATTAGTTTTCCGTTATCCGGCGTTCGATGTAGATATTGCTTCGTGTTTGATTTCCTTTCTATCTGCGTATTTTACGTTTTTCGTAGTTCCTGTAGCATTTCTAACTTTCGAGTATTCTACGAGAATTGGAGATTAGGCGTGACTATTAATGTGAGATAACATTTTCTCATCCGAGAGGAATGGAGAAAGAAAAAGGGGAGGACTTTGCCCTGCAGTGGGACGATCATAACTGAAATTATAATTGCAACAGATTTACAATAAATAAAATAAAATATCTAATAATAAAGTAATAAAAAAAGAGTAAAAATCCTCAAAAGTAAGAATCCTCAAGAAAGAAAATTCTCAACGCTTGTATAAGGTCCATTTATATTATACATCACATAATCCGACGGATTGTTCGACATTTCGGAGTTCGCACGGCAGGCGCGGCGCCCGGCGCAGCCTCCATTATAGCATCGAAGAGGTTGGTTACGTAACTTTGCCGGGCACTAAGATTTTTTCCTACGTCAGCGAACGTAAAAAAAGTAATGCATAGGCATTAGCCATGCTTCCATGTAACCGTTCACTTTGAATGGTATCTTATTGCGGATCGAACGAATAGAAAATTATATAAATTGCTTCTCGTAGTACGCGGCCCCTCGCCCGGTTATGGGCAGTTCGTGAACAATTACTGGTGCTAAGAAGAAAATATATGCTTTTTCTTTTCATCGACGTTTTGTTTATGCTCACTGACACATGTGGGGATAAGTTTAAGAAGTCGTTGACCCAACGCCACGGTGATTGATGCTTGTAGGCTATTTTAAAAAACTTAGGAAAAATTACATGGCTCGTCCTTGCGTATACAACCATGTCTTCTGATTGCATCCGACATGTAATACCTTAGGCTCGAATAACTGAGTGGCAGCAAAATCATCAAATAATGAATAGGAATGGGCTACAGATAGGCAGCCTGGTCACTATTTCATGAAACTCGACTATGTAAAAGGGAATAATGCATTTCATATATTTGTTACTTCAAAATATTTTTGCCGTTAAATTCCATTCTAAATCACGTGTTTGTGTAAACAACATCTAAAGATGCTTTCAATAATAATGTTTTTATCCCACGTGGTAATTAGCTAGTTACCTCAGGTGCCGTCTATTTATATCTTCCCGTATGACACTGCCTACTTAATTATAGATGAAATAACATTATTAGCATCCAAAGCTTCCGCAAATTGCACATTCGTGTTAAATTCTCATTAGAACCTTGTACGTGCTTGGAATAAATCCTTCCACCTGTTGACGCGAGGTAAGTATTACTGCATCTTGACTTTTGTACTGAAGTTTGCTTTATTCTTTTAAGACTGTTGTGGATGTCAAAGGGAAGGTTTGATGATGGTAGTACCAGTAATATTAGATCAGCTGCATACTGCCTTATTGTACTTGTGTTACTTCGTTTCAGGTTAAATCATCATTTGTAAATGTTTCGCTTCGCTTTTGAATCTTTCTTCGGTTAAGTTCAACCCTACACGACATTGCTTTTAATGTGCAGGCTTTTGCGTGTTATTTACGTTATATGAGCAAGATACTTATTCATTTTGGTGTAACAAATTCGAGTAAAATTACAAGAAATGAGTCAAATTGAATGCTGCACCGTATTACTAGAATAGGGGTTCCAGCCGGAGGGCAGCAGCGCACACGCACATTAATCAGCGGCTCAATGGGCATGTTACAGACAATTAATGTTCGATAAGTCATCGCCGGCCTGTTGCGAGTCTACTATAATTTACCCCTTACTATTACAACTTGATATTAGATTTCGCTGCGTTTTCACATGTGCATATTCGAAAGCGTGATTTAATAAGACCTAAATTAACAGGAGTGGAGATAGTGTTTTGTAAATGGTTCGTTTAATGGAGTTACGAGAGCCGACTGTTGTTTATGTAGGCGAGGTATAATTTTATAAATGTCACGTGTTAAGGTGCTGGAGTAAATACGTTTTATAAATGAGCTGCAGTTTGTGGTTATAGTGGAATGGAAGGATGTGTGCGAGAATAATTGTGGAGTTAGTTGATCGCTTAACGAACACAACTTGGTTCTACACGGAGTTTGATGAGAAAAGTAATTCTGTGGTTATGCAAAGTGGTTAGTGGGAAAATTAAAAATAATGATTACCATCTTTAAATCACACTGACGCTGTTCTCATTATATACACTACGACACAATCGTGCTGAAACTATCGCTAACATGAAGTCGTGCCGATCTGCGCTTGTTCCTTTCTGGATGAGAAGAGCCCGTTGATCTAAAGTAAGGCAGTCACAGGCTAGTATTGGCCTGTCTATTGACTGACAACAGATTGCCTTTTTATTTCAAAAAATACATTAAGAGAAATAAGAATAAAACCATTTTTATTAAATAGGTCTGTATCACTAAATCGGAGACAGACTAATAAATTGTTATTGTAACTAAAAATCTGGGGACACTACCAGGGTTTAAGGTAGCAAGGAGAAGTAAGGGATTTATAAAGGTAAATATTTAACTAGTACACCTCATTCTTCTCACTGTGCATTGATTTCAAATTCAGGAGCTCGAATAATTATTTCCACAGAATGGCTCAGTGAAATGCAGACTACAAAACAAACCGCTACTCTGTTCCTACTTCATTAAATCTAATCGAACATTGCGGTTATATTTCGTTCCATCGAATCGCAACAGATTATTAATCGAGATCAAATCGCATTAATTATAATCGAGTGGAACCGTCGATACTTAATGAAGAGAGCCAGGATTATATTGCAAATAAACAAGTTAAACAAACACTTTGACAGCACAATTCGATTGATACGACAGGTGAAATGTACTGAATTAAACTCTTACATTCATCGCTTGATATTGAATTATTTAATGAAGATTGAGTTTCTTTTTTTATGGTTACATTAGAGTATAGGTTACTATGTTTTGTTGTTGTAATCTTTGAACGATGTTCCCTAAAAGCGCTTCTATGCTTGATCATGTTCTTGAAATTTGAATAATTCTCGTTTTGTTTAATTCTCGCTGTATCTTCAACGGAAAAATTCGACATGTCTTGAATCATAGCTTAATCGGTACTACGAATTTACAAGTTTAACGATCCGAAAACGATAGGATTTTAGTTTCCAGCACCGTCCAAAAGCGTGCTTATTTATTGTTATGGACTCTTGATGAAGGAAAATAAACTATATCTATTTTAATTGTGGTAAATAAAATAAGCTGATGATGATGATGATGAAATAAAATAAATTGTTGTTGAAAGTATGATGATAACATAAGTCCTTGGCAGGGCCGATTACTGATGGCCAGTGGGTACTCGCGTATCAAGAACATAATTATAAAATAATATTGTTATAGGATAAATGCTATAATAATATTTATATAAATACAATTTCTAGAACTATTACTGTTACTGAATCATATCAAATAGGCGCACATTATTCAAACCATTTTTCCTGTTATGCTTTTGTATTTATTTTTTCGATACCATTATTAAGCTGTAATGTAAGTTGTGACACATTACTTAAGTAATAAGTTATTAAAACCATTCATTAACAAAGCCAACATAATTTCATTTTTTCGTAACGCCAATAAACGAGATCAGTTTCTCAGTTCCGGTTATCATTGACGTCATTCGTTTCCGATTCCATCGAGGCTCGAGAGTGTAATCCGATTACAAGTGGAACTATAATAATGTTCATAAAGAGACGAGAGATATTCAGCGGCTTTATTTAGATTAATTCAGTTTGATTAATGAAGAGTGCAGAGAAAGTCGGCCCGCCTCGCCTTGCCTTTGTTTCGCACCGTGATTTGGGATTAGATTTACTTGCATTCAGTTTCACCTTTTTGCCGATAATACTGACTTATGTAACCGCGCAGTACTCGACTTTATTTATGCTTTTTCTTTTTTTGCCATCGATGTTATGAGATTGCTGTCGAAATAATTGTTTTACAGCTTGTCAATATTTTTAGTTTTATGTAATGTACTTTTAAATTAACTAAAATGTTATTGACGGATCCATTAAACATGGTGTTAAATAATCAGATGGTAGAATTTATTTTCTATTAAAGCGGCAAATAGTAAAAATTACATGCAATTTCATATCAATCTGGCATCGTGACTTGGAAGATTTGAATGAGGGCGTCTAGACAAACTTTTTAAGCAGACAAAGGCGTTCCGCGCTGTCTAGTATTTGGATTAAAAGCTGTTTTGTTGAATGACACAAATTGTTATAAAATGTGTAATTTATAGTTACATTGGAAAGTAGCCGCGATTTGTGGCATGGATCATTGTACCGCGTTGTAGGTACCACCGTTTATTAACATTATCTTTTGTATGGACAGTGATGAACTCGTTTCATATATCCTCGGGTTCTGTATCAATTAATGGGGAAATAGAAGCAATACCTAACACTTATAGTTATTGTATTCGGGGAAATTATGGCAGACAATATTTTCCTGTCGGTACAATACATTTAGATATTAAGGCTAAATATATATTAAAATCAATTAATTTGCCTTGTTATGCGTTCTTTATTGTAACCACAAAGGTTTTTTATAGGCTTGTTGTGTCGATATCTAGCAGGATAGAATTACATAGAATGTGTTCGTGACTCCTGGCACATTATCGTGTACACTGGTTAGACCATAATGACAGCTTTGCTATATCTAATGGGGAAGAAGGATTTTTACTCGGCCAGCTGTTGTTATGGGTATAAATAAAAACGACGGTTACCCTAAGCGGTAGGCAATATACGCGCACATATGTGATTTTTCAACCGTGTTGAAATTAGGAACGTTACATATTGTGTTAGGAGTTTTAAACTTATCGCTATTATAGGTACTTAATCCAAGGTTTTGGTTCAATAAAGATTATATATGCATTATGTAGAACATAGGTAAACTATTGGTAGGCGTTTATAAACGGTCAAAGCTTTAGTTTCCATTCCAATAGAGAAGAACGGCAAGGAATTACACAGTTACAGTTACTTTTTTAATTAGATTTGCATTTGACGCCGTCCAAAGGTAGAGAAGTAAGTCTGGAGCACTGGGCACTGGGCACTTTCAGACTTTGCGGTACTCCAAACAGCATTAGTAATGAGTTGTCGCACAAATGCATCGACAATAGAGCACGTCTACGATCGTTAGTGCCGGCGACGAACGCGACGCCCAATTTCATCATTACTTTTTTAATCCACCCGTTATCATTAACTGTCATTTGGGTCATTTCACGAACCGTTAGTTGCCGGTACGTCTGCGCGGTAAATGGCGAAAACAAGCACAATTGTTTGTTGTCTAGCTGGCCTGACCTATCGCGTAATGGTATGATTTGATATGCATTGTAGGATTAATAACTGTTTGGTGGTATACCTTGAGAACTATTCAAGTGATGGAGTTTGAAATGCGTATTTATAAGTACCGTGTGCCGTGTGGTATCCGGCCTAGAATTAACCAGCGTCTTTCTTCCTGTGGGTGTCGTAACAGGCGACTAAGGGAAAATCCAGACAGAGGGGGAGGCCTTTGCTCAACAGTGGACGTCTCCGGCTGGTGGTGATAAATTAAAAGTAGGTTCATTGTTTGCCGTTTATTTTGTCCGGTGGCAAAAAAATAAGATTGTCCTCTAGCTTTCCAGGTTTGCTCCATCGGGTAATGATATAATTTTTTATGCATTCAGGTATTAGTAACTGTTTGGTTTTATACCTGAAGTACAATTTAGAACGTGGGCGTAAATTAGACTTACATTGACATATTACTTGTTGCTACGATATACATCTTGTATACAAATAGAGTAATAGATGCTGAGAAAGCCACGCCTCTCATTACTCATATCATGCGTTATTTACTAAGCTGCGGAGTATATCAATTAATTGTTGCAAAAACATTTGATGGGTAATCGTTACTCTAGCTTGAATTATTTGTGTTTAAATATTTTGAATTAAAATCCTGAGATGTTGGTAGTACGTAGGAATTAAAGGGTAATATGTAAAAACCTGAGACTAATGTCTGCGTCATTTTGAGGTGTAGAGTAACAATACAGCCAGGAACATCTATACATCTATTGCCTTAGTCAAATCAAAAAGCCAAGCTATATATCACGTTTTTTATATACGTAGAAAAATGAATGATTGTTCATTTTAAACGCCATACCTATTATAGTGCCCACCTTTTTCTTCCCGAGACAAATGCATATCGTAGGATGATTATATGTTTGTCAGAACTATATCCCACATTTAAGGCGGCCATCGAATCATCATTTAGATATCAGGCACAACTTCTAACCGCTACAACTGAGATTTTTTCTAACAGAAAAACTCAATGACTCTGTGCCTGACCTGAGGATCAAACTTAGGACCTCATGACCCGCAGCCGCGCTAGCTCCCATGATGAGGTCAATGTGGTGAGTTCTCACACAAAGTATCATTAGTAGTTCGTTGCCATTGTTAAGACCCTAAAACACTGCATTGTGGACGTAAAATATGATTTAATGAGCTTTCTATCGGCCGCGAAATTTTTTTTTTTAATGAGTAAATTAATTTGTACAACAGATTGATGTTAGAATATCGATAAATATAGCGATACATCGTCGTTAAAAATAAAATTTCCACGACAAATAAAATTGTTAATCTTTTTTACCTTTTGAAATTCGAATTTAATGAGCGTGCATGTGATTGTTTCTTGTGACATTTCTAGTTACTGTCACAGTAGACACTGTAACTGTCACTTTTCCCGCCTAAATGTCTGTCATTGTAATCATGGTTTAATAGCGGATTCGCCCTCAATGCGATATTTATGATGAATCCGCGCAATTAGAGTAAAACGCAGGTAAACAGTAATTTCAACGAATTTCCCGTGTTTAACGCGCCATATAACTTTCTTTTTGGTGAGCGACGCGGTCAAGAGGTTAAATAGACTGTAAACGCAGGGGCCAATTTGCTTTTTTTATTCCAGAGACAATGGTTTTATTTTCCTTTTTACCTTATTTTTAAATACAATACAACAATGAGGCTAATGCCGCAGTATTATGGGATTTATTTAAAGAGGGGTTTTCCGGTTATCTGATTTTATTTTATTTGCATATTTCCTGATTTAATATCACAATAATGTGCATGATACTAATTATGTAACAATGAATTATATTGTTATTTTAAAATAGATTATCAGGTACCTACTACAATTTAGCGATAGGCTGGCCAATTTTCATATATCTTTAATCAAAACAAATATTTTTTTATATTAATGGTAAATACGATCATTAACTGTTTTGTATACCGGTAGGTTCCACAATATATTTAAGTGTCACTCTTCAAGAAGGGTATTTGCCGCATTTCTTTCAGACGTTTGAATTGAATGCTTGAGCGAAGATTTTCGCGTCACTTTCGTAAACTAATAGGCAGAACTAAATGTTGAGTCACCATGCCATTATAACAGCTTGTTAAACTTACCTGCTAATTGGCAAGCCATTGTAGGCCTTATCGTGTTTCGATCAAGGGCGATAACTGTCTGCTTTCGTTGGTTTTAATTGAACTAATTGTGTTCGCGTCCGTACGAGAGAGCATTGAGAGGCGTCAGAAACGACTGCTAATACTATTATTGAAAGCGAATAAGCAACGATTCGATGTTTCGATTATGCTGAAAGATGACAATAATGACTTGTGTAAATCATTGTTGTAGATTACGTATAAAATGTATTATGACTGATTTAGTATTAATTTTACTTAGTCATTTTAGCGCAAAACGAATGTGTATTTTGGGAAAAGATACCTACATATTACGTGCGCAGCCATCCAGGTATAGGACAAATTATAATATTACAAATATTGGTCCTGTACGTATTTCAAAACTGAAATGCCCGTATCCGTAGCACCAGCGAATTTAAAGTTTATTGTCTACTTTACATAAAATACCTGCACTTTCAATTATAATAAAAAAGAAACAAAATCTTTATGGAGGTAGGTATTTATTTATGACTTCAGTTATTATTAAATAAAATAATAATATACCAAAAACTATTAACGCGGCTTATCATTTAATTTCGCTACAACAAAGGCTCAAGCAAATTTACCGAGAAACACTGCGTCATAGTGTCGTACATTCGCGTACACAATACTAACGGCATCAATATGCGCTCGCATACATCTAGATATAATTCGCGTGTGCCCGGTCCATTCGTTGTGCCTGTATTCCCGACGCGCTATCTACTCGGCCGCTACACTCCAGTACAGTCGAGGGCACAACTCGAGACAAGTGGTCAATGAAAAGATGTTGCATTTTTATTGATTTATAGGATGTTCGTTGAGCAAATCAGCGAAGATGAATGTAAATGGCGTTTTGTATTGATAATCGTTTGAGTGCTTTTTTACATTTGGTTCATTGTTTGCTGTTCAATGATTTCTTATAACGGATTTTATTCTCAGATATGATGTGAACAGTATAGCCATTGAACATAATGTAATCTTAGGAATAAAAAAATGTCCACTCCTGTAACACATGGTTTTAAGTAGTTGCAATACCCTTGCATCACTTGAACCTGAAGCATTGCTTATCTTGACAGGAAAAAAACGTGCGCGTAACACATGTTTCTAGCTTAGTAATACTTGGTGTCGTAAGATTCAGGAATATGCGAATTAACAATGGTCGACGTGTATTTTTAATACATAACGTCCATTTCTTGTATTAATCTTGTAGTATAGTAAAAAATGGAAGAGGTTTATTGCAGAAAATAAAAATATGCGAACCTATGTACTCTTTAATCATTTAAGTTGATTAATATCTAACGCCCTGATTGGCGCAGTGGCTAAGTGAATGCACGGGATAACATTTTGTGCGATCCGAAGATGTTTGTCTCGAGTCTGGGTGTTCGTGTATGTGATATTTCATGTTTGTGAAACGCACTCACGATACCTACAGGAAATAATCCTAGTGTGAGGTGACGTTTTTTTTGCCAAAAAAAGGACATTTTGTGTTTGATCACTAAAATAAATAATACCTTTGTGGAAATGAAATATTTTTGTAAAGCGTTTGTGCTCGTATACCCTTAGTGAACACTTTCCGTTGTTATTGCGGTCCCTTGTTGGCTCGATTATTGTTGTTAATTTGTATCGCCTCTGTTTATCACAGTTTGTTCGTATTTAGGACGCTCTCGGCTCGCCCCACCTGACCGTGTCTCTCTTGAAGATAATTTCGACATGTATTTTCTATGTTGTAAGTTTCCTTGCGCATAATTGTTTTATGTATGTGTGTGTGAGTTTGTCGTTCAGCATTAGGGGAATCGTATCAGTTGCTGTACTGTCAAGAGCTGAGTTTATATTAGGCCTTTTTAGTAATATATGATTGAAATATTTTCTTAACGACATTTTTAAAGTATTGTTTGACATTTTTGCTGTACGTTTGTCGAAGTGCTCATAGCTGTTTAACGGACAATACATTAGTCATCTATCAAATTCTGGTAAAGGTCTCGAATCGGACACGGAAGCTTTGGAGATATTTACTCGCTCGTCGTCACGTACTTACCAAAACAATTGTTAGAGTACATTATTTAAACCTGAAATTAAGTACAAAGAGGTTACCGTGTTAGCATGAATAAAGTACCCTTGTGTAATATGTATAACACATGCACATAACATTAATTAATGCTGCTTTTACAGTGAATGGCTGGTGCTATATAAAGTTGTTAAGTTATTGTGTGAAATTTTCTGTTACCATTACAGAACTAGCAATAAGGATCATTCAATTAATTTATACATTAAATATTTTATAGTAAGTGGTTTTACTACCTGGTTTCGTGTTACCGACAATATTTTAAGATAAAACGACGGTATAGATGTTTTACGCTCCATTAAAAAGCGGCTAATGGTTAAGAAAATAATAACGGCAATAAATTGTAGAGATGATAATTATCTACACAGTTACAAGGGCGTATCGCTAAAACTAAGCGGCGCGTGCGCACTTCTACGCCTTTCCTTAGAGCTAGTCTGAACCGAACTTAGATTTATGTATCACTTTATGTTGTCCGCAACTTTGGCTGCAGGCTGTTTGTATTTTACGAGTCATTTTATTACTTTGAATTGGTTCCGAGACATTTTGTGTACTAGATATTTTGGTCTAGGTATATTATGAACTGTTACACACATTGTGAAGAAGACATTTTGGTACATAAGACAATGCAACAGCACAAAGTAAAAGTTACGGAAATGAAGGTGGTCAAAAATTGTGTATTTTAGAAAAAAATCTTCTATGTTTTTTTTTATCGTGTCTTCGAAAGAAGTCGTTTACAAAAATGCTAGTGTTATAATCATCTCAATAAAAAGCATATCAAACTATAAATGTCCGGAAGGAGATAGTGCATCTTTACGCAAGATCGATGAGATACACGTCATTATCATTACATGGTGAGTTATAAAACCTGATGCTTACTCATATTTATAGAATTAGATGCTATCGATTCAAATTGGTCGAATTATTGTATACTTCACGCACAATCCGGTCTGGGTAATTACATGAAGGCGGGCTGCACAGATGCGGACCTGAAATTACAGTCCGATACGTTTTCTAAACGGCTGTTATATTTCTGTAAGTTAGTGCTCAGTTCGAGCTCCTAAAACTAAGATTTTAGTAGAACAAGTAGGTGCTTACCATGTGCATGATGAATGGGAGATTATTTTTAGTAGTATTTGGTGAGTAAGCTCAACTTAGATATATTTATAATGGGTGTCTCATAGCGTTCTGAGACACCCATTATAAATATATCTAAGTTTTCCTCAATACGTTTTCAGTGCAATGGGAGTTAATGAAAAAATTAAATAGCGATCATAAATCATTAGAACAGTTGAAAAATACCCAGGATATATAATATGCAGGATCATATTGGTTTGACAGTGCATCAGATAATACACTCGCTTTTATTTGCAACTGCATTGTGTTATGGTATTTAAGACATATATTTTGCGTAACAATCATAGCATTATTCATAATTACAAATCGAACTATGTAATTATTGTCTAAGCCGCGCTTTTGTGCAACTAACGACGAAACATTTGTTGCTTATGTAATAACTGATAGTGTTCCCCGAGCAATAAGTTACTAAGATTTGTTGCCGTTTTATGTTAATTGTGCAGGTGTTAAAGAAATTACTATTATTGGTGCTGTTGAATTAGTGTGAAGAGCTTTTATTATTCTTGATCAACAGCTTCATTTGTTTACGTATTTGGACTTGCATGATCCAGCACCCTGGTTCCAGCATTGGATGGTACAATACATGTTTACACAATGGTGGATGATGGTCGGAGAGTAGTGGAGCTTGAAGTGTGTTTTATCTAGTTACGAACCTTTTAGTTCTACATAGCGATACTCATTAGATTGGAGGCATGATTGTGAATAGATAATGTATGCAAAAAAACATGGTTTAAGAAAAACAAGCAAATTAGAAGCAAGTCTCCATAATTGTAACATAATAAATAGATAAACCTGAATTCGCAATAAATTATTTGAAAAACAAGAACCGTTTCACTGAGACTTTTTGTAGATATCTGAACACAACGAGATATTTACAAGAGGCAACCACCGTGAGTATTGTCGGTCGTTACCACCGGTTTTTACTTGTATCCGACAATCGTTAGCGGTTACGCGGTTGGCCGCTGAGGAAAATAGCGATTCGTAAGGAAAGATGTGAATTTCACTAGAATAGATACGCTGAGACGCAAATTGAATATGAACTTTCGTTGGCAGCGAAATGTGCCAGTAATGTGGGGTTTGGTTGGAAAGTTATTGTCTGAGATATGCTATCAAATGCTGATGAGATCTACGGTCAGTTCTGATGAGTTTTATGAAAGAGCCATGATTGATGTTCGCACAATGCAATTGTATGTTTTGATGTTTTTGTGATTGTGTTCCTTGGATATTTTTTTGTTGTGGTACAAAATAGTGTTACAACAGCACTTCCCAGATGTTTATCAAGGTCCTTGCTATCAATGTAAAATTATATTATTTATTTATTTGTTTTGGAACCGGGTTACTAAGCGTTAGAATAAGACTGAATCTGTGAACGGGCATTTTTAGCTGTGGTTCGGTATCGTTTCTGGTTCTGCTGTTTCTCAAGTCAATGCTATCTGGGATAAATAGGTGACGTATTTGTCAATTTTTTTATTGTTTCGAAGCACAAACTACTGCGCACTGAGCTATAAAATGTTACATGGTTAAATCTAGGACCATTTACTTTACGCTGAAATAAATCAAATGCTAAAAACCCATATATTAAAAAGATGTTCAAGCACCGTGCGAGTTCATGTTGTGCGTATTTAACTGGTTCCACTCAGTGATTTAGAAAATAATAATCATCATTTTTTACTTTCTATGCACTTAATTTAAATTTAAATATTTGTGCAACAATTTCATCACTATCATTTTTGACGACGTGAAATGACAATTCGAAGAAGATAATAGTTTTTGTTGTTTAGTTAGAGCGATTTGATGTGCTCTTATTTGAGTCTTTGCTACAGTAGGTACCTCTTATGCATTTATTTGCACACTTTCATCGTTTTATCTGAAAAATCATTTCGCGAAGGTAAATTGAATTTATTATTATGTAGGAAAAATAATTATACATTTTTGTACGCGAAATTATAATTATGTAGATGTGATAAAAACAGAAACTTTATTATAAACTTGCTTGTTTTTTTATTGGAATTATATTTAGGATTTCAATGTAATTTCTTGTAATTTCTTTTTGCGGTTTTGGAGTCGACCATGTTCAACCTATATCGTTGACGAAACTGTACGTAAAGTCTATAACATCGTAAATCCATGTTACGAAATAAAAAAGATGTCAGACTGCAGAGAAATTTCATTCAGATGTTTTCATGTTTTATTTCCTAACAACGTTATTAGCTAAGAAAACAGCAAGAATAACAAAAATACATTCTAAATATTAGAAGGGTTTCGCAAGTCAGCTGTTCAGTATCAACAAAAAATAATTCCTTGACAAAGCTATAAAATATCAACAGTGTCCTCTATAACATATACTTCCTTGTCCTAAATTCCGTCGGCTTTTCTATGACGGTGTAAATTATACTGTCACAGCTCAGATCGCCTTACTCTCTTAAATCACAATATAAACACATTTACGAGCAAATCAATTAAACATTTATTGATCGTATAATGCCGCGTGAAAGTTTTATAGGTCAACCCTATGATGATTTTGGCAGCTGGTTTAATAGTGCTTAGTGGTCACCCGGAGGTTGAAATTCGACCTCAAATTCACATGAATTTTAGTTTTTTCTTTCTTTTTTCTCTATATATACATAATTTATGCTTAATCCCACCGTCTAGAGTGCAGCCAATTTTCCTAAAAATGGTTCACGTATCTCTAGTCGTCCGAAATACAAAATTAAACCATTGATTAATAAAAAAATATTGAATTTTAGCTTTCTGACTTTTTCGCCTATGCCAAATTTTCTTAGAAGGCATCCCAAGTTTTCGGTCCTCGTATAAAGAATTGATTTCTCACCTTTCGCCCGGTTGAAAACCAAATCGCTTATATTCATTCGTAATAGAGTGAGATTCTGATTAGTTGCCAACAATCGATTTGTTATGATTGAATTTCGGCACTTCCGTTGTTTCGTTTGAAACAATCGTTTAAGAAAGTGTGTCGCTGATTTGTTTGTGAAATAGATAATTATTGTAAATGTATTTTGAAACGGGAAATATTGATTGCTTTTGTGTTTTCACTTAACGTTTTTAAGAGGTTGGTGGAAATGCGTTTTTAAATGCGTGATAATTACGGACGACTGTTCGTGGATAGACAAGTCACCTGTCAGAACGTATTTACAACCAACACGACGCTGGAGCCGCTTTTAAACATGTCCAAGAATTCACCTTTAATCACTGTTGACAACCAACTTTGTATGTACTTCACAATGACATTCACTTGTTTTTTTAAATATAATGTCTTAATTAGTGTCGGTGTAAAACAAGTTCAAGTATTCATTACATATTTAGTACCTGTCAGATTATTAAATGTTTCAATTATTATTATTCAAAGGGATTTAAAGATATGTTTATTGTTTTTATCTAAGACTTTCGAACTCGATTGTCTAATTTTGAACAGTGCCTTTATTGGTAATAGGATTTGCACTTTATTATAGGACTCGTACTTCCCGAGCTAACAAAATGTGACGCATATATTACGACTGTACCTACTATTCTAAAGGTACATTATTTTTGTTAGAGGTATAATTGCACCATCCTCAGCAGTTTTAAGGTCACAGTTATTGTCTTTAGTTGCACAAATTCAGCCTCAATTACTGTAAATATTTTCCGCTAGTATTTAATATGCTTATCCAGAATTATAATAGGACATCAAACATTTACGTTACTTAAAGCACGACCATAAAACCATACGGATCCAATCTTCAATTCACCAACAACATGACACTACACTTATTGTAACAAGACAGAACTTTTCAATACAAGGCGACTGCTCACGATCCTCTATAACTTTTGAACTTCTTTGTATTTTACTAAGTTCATTATAAGAAAGTCTGTAGTAACAATCCAAGCACAATGTAGGCCTCGTTCCGCAGAACAGCCGCGTCAATGGGAAAGGACACTTGAATGGAGCCCGCCGTACTTTTTAATAGCTTCACCTATTAAACTGTCTTCGTCAGAATCTGAAACTGACGACAGGTCTACTCGAGGTTCTCACCTTCCCACAGCTGCAGTGATTTTAGTAGGGTTACTCTATGTTCGTTTGTTTTTAGGATAGTATAGCTTATTGTAGTTTGGAAGGTAACCCTATCGTTGTTTGTACAGTACTCAAACAGATATAGGGTACCTACCCAGTATACACGGTTGTTGTTTAATTATTGTCTGTTTCGCGGACAGGTAAAAGTTTTCAGTTTTATTTGTTTTCTATAATTAAAGTGTTACTCGTATATTTTATTACGCGCATATGAAATTAATTAGGCATAACTCACCCTACACATAATTTCCACGTCAAAAACATGGCTACATGTACATTATTAATAAATAAATGCTTGTTAAATTATTGGCCCGTCTATTCGTTCTAATAATTAGTCTTGGTCAGTAGGTAGTTGATAATAATTGAAAAGTATTAGTTTATTATTAACTTTTTTATATAGGGCTGTATCATCATCATCATCAGGAAGACGGGCTTTATATTATCTACTAACAAATATTCCGTATCCATGAAACTTGTTGGCCAACCTTACTCAAACAGTATATTTTACAAAGCAGAGGCTCAGTATTGTTGATTGAATCAGAGTGAGAGTCCTATTCAAATATCGCTATTGTTTCTCTTGTTTAAAAATGAAACGTCCTTTCAAGTCGACTTGACGTTGTCATGGGAACGAAACGTCACCTGTCATCTTGACAGAATATATTTCGTCATAAAATTAATAAAAAGGTTAGTCACTTTCTCGTAAATGAAAATATTTGTTGTGCGTTAAATCAATGTCAGCAGTAAAAGTAATAGTTTAAATATCAAGAGTGGGTTTTTTTAAACGCATTTGTCTTTGTGATGAATATTATGAACTGTGTACGTCTCGAATGGCTAAACATTAACACAAATTAGAGTTTAACGTTAAAGTTAATGATGCAACATTTTCATTGTACGCGAGTCCGGTGTTGGTTAAACAGTAATTTGTTTTTGTTAGCTAACGTTTTGAAAAGAAATAATTAATACGAGCCGAGTAACTTCTTTGTGCTTGCATTTAACTATCAGTGAACTTTGACTTGGACTAAATTAAACAAACTAAATAGGTGGCGCATAATAATAGTTAAAATTCTTAAAAAAAATGTTAAACATTTTTCTTCTTTGGTTTTTAGTAAAAGATTAAGATTTTATAGCCCCTATATAGAAATGAAATCGCTATTTACATACCTACAGTTCATTTGAATTACCCATTTGCCATTCTAGTCTAACGGTCGCTAGCATTTCCAGCGGTCCTCTATTAACGTTGTACAATCTTCTGCTTTATTAGTCCATATCCGCCCACTGCTTGTAATAGGCCTGTGCATATTTGGATCACAGCTAGCCATAAAACACAGTGCGGGGCCGACTAGACCGCGTGGTTCTCTTCATAGTTTAAGGCACCGACACACAAGCCTATTGAAATGTATACTGGATTTGTTGACGTACCGAAAATTACATGCTTTCTAACTATAAACTTACAAACACACTGTTTTGTGAAATGTCTTTATGTGTACAATGTTTGTTACTATATTGCTGGTAGTATATTAGGCATACGATACTTAATACAAGGTACAGGTTACATTATAGGTTGTCGTAGAAAATTTGAATATTTTGGAGCTGTAATGGTAGTCATATGGAGTGTGGCAGCAAGTTATAGTGGTAACACCGTCTTGACGTCAATGTTAACCTAAAAAGGGTTGCAGGGAACGATACGGATAGACAGTTACTGACTAGAGACAGTAGAGTGGAGATACAAAGAAAGGGCTACAACCAGCAGTGGGTTATTCAAGGCAGGTGATTATGTGATGGTATGGTATACATTGAGGGCGAAACATGTTTTAACAGTCATAAAGTGCAGTTTGCATAAAAAAGTATAATACAGGTGTATAATTCAATATATAGTCCAATGGTATAGTGGACACCTGTCGTCGGCAATGTGTCGGCTTTCCTCGGTGGGTCGTGCGCACGCGCTTGCGATAAGGCTGCGCACGCGGCGCCGCCTGCGCCTGCGGTGCGTGCGACCGCGTGGGAAACGCATTATGCCTCCTAATGGCACTTTGAGTACGCTAGAGATTGAATCGTTTGACCAAGTAGCACTTGTGGAAGTGTAACAAGTGACCCGATTGTAAGAAGGAATGTAGTATTAGAATATAGTCTTAATCTTAATGCCTGGCTTATAATCTGGGCTTAAGGGCCGAGGGTTCAGTTCCCGCATTGTACCATTGCAGCTTAAACATGTGTTCTATAATAGGCATCACTCTTCATACTAGAAAAACGATTCTTTAGAAGTTGTTAAAGATCAACATTGTAGAAGCTTTTCAGACTTCCAGGTTATGGTTGACGTAAACTCTTAACTTTTCTCATAAATATCCCTATATAGTTAACTATATTGTACTGTAATGTTTAACCAACCAGGGGCCTAGCTATGTTTTGCTTTTACTTGCAACGGCGGCGCGTGCTAGCTTTGTTTATCCGTGGCGTAAGGTTTTTTTACTAAATATAGACATGTTGAATGACTTACCGGCGTTCACGTAATCTATACAAACGCAGGACGCTCAAGGTAAACACTGACTTCTGTGAAAGCATCGCACGATGAAAGGGCAAACGTTTTCATGTATTTGTAAACGATGCTGCAACTGAAGAGCCGTCACCGAGACCGACTCCCGAAACATTTTCTCTAATAAGTTTACATTGAGCAAAGCCAGATGTGCTCATTTCCGTGTGGCGTATTTTTTAGGTCTTTGGTGTTCCGCGTGCCAGTATGTACTTAACAACTTAAAATCTAACTTAGATCCTACCATTTGTTTTAGTAAAAAAGTTACGCCGCGTTGTTAATTTTTGGAATGAAAAATAGCCCAAGGATTAAACATTTCTTCAAAATTATGTCTACGTAACACAGTACACAGTAACTACTAATGATAAGGCCTAAGATTTAAAAACTTTGTCAGATAATGAGGGATATCTCTTTAGAAGGCTATCATC
This sequence comes from Abrostola triplasia, assembly GCA_946251915.1. Classification (NCBI taxonomy): domain Eukaryota; kingdom Metazoa; phylum Arthropoda; class Insecta; order Lepidoptera; family Noctuidae; genus Abrostola; species Abrostola triplasia. The sequence goes on from OX276439.1 coordinate 6,164,408, forward strand.
ATCATTTTTGTTCTTTGATTATTTAATTTTCACTCTCCGTACAGATATCCTAATGATAAGCTTCTGCGCTTATCGAATCAAACGTGAATTTATCATAATTAGTGACAACTTCTGTTACAGAATGACGTAACAAACAAAATAATCTTTGTCTGAAATGTGTTTTTTGTTTACCATAGTCCTTTGTTTGGCTACCGTCGGCTGGCAAACGACAGCTTAATCTGAGATAGGACACGCTCTGAATACAAACATTTTGGAAATACAGACACACCATGTTGGATTATGTTGTTCCGTTTTAAATTATTTAGCAATATAAGCGATTATCGCGAGTCTTTCCACTTTTAAGCGAGTTTGCAAACAAAACATAAATTTAATTTAGTAACTTGATCCACTTGGTGCAAGATGGTTTTATTATATTATCAATGACGTCTTTAAATCTCATCTGAAATCCTTGAAGTGACGGACAGAGTTGTTCTCTGATATCAGGACTCCATACTTTTTACAGCTTATCACTAGTAGGCACCATGTAGCGTGGTGCCGCATATCGGTTTCACACCGGCTTCGTCGGTTCTCACCACTCGTTTTATCGTTGATTGAAGGGAATTGCATTCTTAATCCACGCCTCCCACAGATTCAGATGCAAAATATGTATTTTACCGTCGCTGGACGTCTCAATTTGCAGCTGCCTCCAGCCTACTTATGGAATGTAAAATAATGGCCCGCATTCTACGTCGAGGGACCCGCATCGTTTGCAAATTGTGGCTTTAAGCATTCAATGCACTTTAGTGCTTAAATACCTGATCCACTGCAGTGTGATGACACACTTACACTTTATACGTAAGGCAGCTGATACCTTTTTACTCAAAGGAAGTGTAAACAATTATTTAAATTTGCATTACAGGAAGAACAAACAATGTTAAATTAAAAAGGTAGCTGCTTTCTTTTCTTGTTATGTCGAAGTTTCGGTGTTTTAATATGTCGGTCGTTAAAGCCAATTTAATAAAAAATACATAATCGAATTGTCAAATCTACCATTTGTTATTTCTTCAATCTATAGAAAAAGTGTAGGCGTGTAACCGGTACGTTAATAACATTGTCTACGAAAATTTTAGAGGAAACTATTTTATGAGTCGCAAAAAGAAAAGGGGTGATGTATACATTTGAGACGTACAGTAAAGTTTTGGCTTATGTTTAGTAAGGTTTTAAGCGAACTTTATTGTAATTTATCTACAAATACGTATCAGAAGTTTTTACTAAAATGTAATCGGCTCGACCTAATATCGTCTCGTTAAATTCCCACGCTGGCTACCTACCAGATACTTTTAATACTTTATGTAAAGCTAAAAGCCTTTTTATTGTAGTTGTTGTTATATGACTTAAGTGGCTCGTTAGACTTACTGGTGGGGTTTAGTGTTAGCAAACGTCCTTATTTACCCAGAAAACTTTCATTGCACTAAAACTTGCATTGGACCTCGTGCTTAGCAGGTCCCCTAAGCACGAGGTCCTTGGATCGAATGGTCGGACAAAGTGTTACTGGGTTTCTCCATTAGGTAACTCTCAGTAGCAGCACGGAGTCTGGATCTGTGCCCGGTTGATGGCAATGATCTGCTAATACACATGCATTGTCCAGAAAGTGAACTGAGGCGTAGCAATATGCACTATACGAGACGTAACGAACTTACTAAAGTATAATTATGGCAATAATACAAAGTAATCTTAACAAAATAAGCACGATTTAACTCGCCAACAGTGAGAAACATAAGTAACTCTGCACGTACCTTAAATAAAAGATAAGTGTTTACTATTCTACGTAGCGCGTAGCACTTTCATTTGATGAGGTGAAATAGACCGTATTTCATATATTATTGCCATTATGATTATTATTTGAATTAGTCACAAAACTTTCTCTTGTTTGTGTACTTGATAGCGTACCATGTCTCGTCTCTGACTCATCATCGTCTAGCTTAAAGTGTTGGATCTTGGTAACGGGTTGGAATGACTCTCATAACAATTACGCTTATTCTCTGAAGGGTTCGAGCAGTTACGTATAGTTTTTGCTTTACCAGAACAATATACATGTTTTATTTTAAGTCTCCTGTGAAAAGGTGCCAAGTCTAATGCAATTTCTCGGGATAAATTTCATACCCATGTTAAGGACTTTGGTTTGATCGATTTTAAATATAGCGATTTTTAATATTAATTTATTTAATACTTAAGTACAGTTGTGTACAAGGCGGACAAATATTCATGTTTGCTATTATTCTTGTCGATATGCATTCAAAAATTATTATATCTGCCTGCTTTACATCTGACTGTAGCTCAGCCTGTTATACCTGTACAATTTGTTTTGAGTATTGCTTACTTTTCATAGCAGGTGTCCGCAGTAGCAGCTTTGGTGTTCGATAAACAATCATTACGATTTGAATACAGTATATTGTTCTGATGTCTCCATTCCTTTATCTATATATACTTACAGTTATTTACAAAAGTTAAATTATAGGTACCATTGTCACATTTAGATATCAGTTGCTAAAAACGGTGAAGGAAAGCATTCTGAGGAAACCGGCAGACACCTAAAAGATTTTTTAACGGTGTGTAAAGTCATGTCAGGGCCTACAGACGGTTTAAATTCTGATACCAAGTTGTTTATTAACTATACCATAAGAAGAAGACACTGTGGTCACTATAAGCTCCCACCAATGTTCTAATATTAGAAAAAGGTATTATAATACTTACTGGAAAGGGGTTAGTTGGCTATTTTGTTGCTAATTATACAAACTATTCGCAGAAAGGTATCAAATGGTATTTTAGGGTGTAGGACTGTAGGTATGAGTGCGTGCGTCACTAACTGTTACACTGTGACGTCAAATGCTAATCTGTAATGGTTCTTCCGTTACTGAAGGTTATGTTATACCGTTCCCAAAAGTTCCTAATATTGATCTCTTTGTTTCGTATGTTACTAATCGACTGAAAATAGTAATTCTTGTTCTAAGAGTTGGTTTTTAATTCACGTTAATAATTCGATAAACAGAACAGGCTTTTACAAAAATTCAAAATTATTGTTTGTGTCTATTTTGTTTCTATTCTCTTCATAAGTATGAAGCTTTTGGATTGACAATGCCTCATAAAAAACCCTAAAGAACAATCATGAAACATTCAATGATTGTAACTCAATCGTGTCACGGCTGAATGGGTCCAAAAAATGTTTGGCCTACCTATTTAGATGACGAATGTCTTCTGAATCATCAATTAAAGTACTTTTCTCACAACATTTCCGATAAATTATGTTTTTTACATTGTTGCAAATCAATATACCTTTATTTCCGTCCGTGGAATTTTGTAGGGATAACTTGAAGGCTTTATAAAATTATTGTGTTTGTCATACAATATCTGATAAAATTTATTGCTATTTAAGTTAGGTATACAACAGTTGATAGTATTGTTTTCTTTATAAAATATTTAATAATACCTACCTATAGCATTTTTTTGCTAAAGTTGTTGTTTTTTTGTAGAGCCTGCTGTAATGTTATATCTAGGCTGTTTTGTAGTAAAGTGAGGTATCAGATTACTGTCCGTCATTAAGTCCCCTTTCAACATTGGCTAATAAAGATACCGTTTGCACAAATATCCGTCTAAACTGTTTAGTATCATTCATCTCCTACCTCTACCGTATCACCGAACCTGTTCTCGACATCTGTTTGTTGACACTGATCATCTGGCTGAGCAGCCATATGTCACGGGGATCTGGAGAAAAAAAACAAAACATGGTGCGGAAGTGGCGGCTCGCGCATGCGCGGCTGCGCGGTTCATTTTCACGGCGCGGGCGGAGGGTGGCAGCATCGACTTAAGCGAGGGTACCGGCCCGCGCGCGCCAGTCAGCTGACGAACCTCGTCGCGCACGCACGCTCATCTCCACGCTTATATCGCGCCGGTAACAGTGACCGCACTATCGTGTGATAAAACCCCCTCGTGTTTTCAACAACAATGGCAACTTACGCACAGTTCAAACATGTCGAGCTCTACAAAATCGGGCACGGAAAGAACAGGTAAGAATTATCTTTCAGTTCTCGTAAGGATGCTGCAGCTGAAGCATTTTCAGTTTCATCTTTGTTCAAAAGGTCAGGGGTTGCAGGGAAGCATTTATTAAGGGGTGCTTCAATAAGTATTTTATCAGTGTCAGATACCTATAATTTTACCAAAATTATGTATTTTAGGTTTTTGCATGAAATATTTTTCACGTTTTTTTTCCCTGAAAATGTCTCACTTACATTATTTAACCAAAAATTTAATTTTTGATTTGATGTTGAGGTCGATATAATGATAATTATAATTTATCATATTCTTAAGTTTGGAAATCCTTTCTAGCAGCCATACTTCTCGGGGTGTGAAAATGGCAATATTCGCAGCAAGCCTTTGTCATAAGGTTATACTTTACCCTGATTAAATTGATATTTATCGAATGGAAGGTAAGGTGTAATATCTTACCTTCCATTCGATAAATACTAACTGTGATTTAGTAAATAAAAAATACATTAAGGAACCCCCTATTGAACATAGTTACATTAACGAGACCACTACCCTTATAACTAATTTAATACACGCGTTAATGTGAGAAATTATTACTTTTACCTTTTATCTTTGTCAGACATCGGAAAATGTGATTTTCACGTAGGTGCGTTGAACCCGCTGGTGTATTGCGGAGGTCGCTACCACTCCGATAACATAGAGTTACTACATTTTTCTGTTACTATTACGGCCTTTTTAATTCTGACACAATTAAATTAACAGCAAAAAAACGTACGGATTGTGGATTTTTTGTAGACAAAGTTAGAGAAAATAATTAAAATTTTAGTATTTTGTTAATAAATAATGCATCAGTATATCATCAGTATTTAAATATAGCTTTGGTGTAAAATATCGAATAACAAGGAAATACGCGTGTTCTATGATGGAACAATCCTTAATTATACGGAAAATGAAACATAATTAGTATCTGTTAATTTTATTACAGCTATATGAATACGTCATAAATGTTTCAGATATAACTTATCATGCATATAATTTGAAAATCAGTCACATTGTAGGTATATAACTACATATAATATGACAACCATTATCTTATACATATCGCGGCAGATTGTTAGCCTAGTTTGTCCCAGGTTGGGCCACAATAATTAAAGTAAATCATTGTCATACTTTCATAATTACTTTCAGAATTTTCAATCTGAGGATGATATTTCGATACACAATATTTCTCACATTACTTCGATTTTTTATGACGGTATCATAACAGTTATGATGATATAAAATCTGTGTAGATTGGAACATGCGAAGCGGTCGTAGGAAGCATAATACCATAACACGCAACTTTTACAATGCGTGCCTAATCATTTTACCTAGATTTTTAAATGGCAACCGTCTGGTTGTTAGACAGAAATCCAAGGCTGTGGAAACAGGTCATGTGAGAAATAGGCTTGTTTCTATAGGGCGGAATTTAATGGAAATGGGTATCAACAAAATATAAACTTGGATAGAAGTGTTCGTAATTTTATTCTGTTAGATATATTTTTTAGTAGATTTTCCATATTTAATGTTAATTTTGCCATCTGCATCTTGTGTAATTATAATGTGAATTTTGTTAAGACTGTATTGAAGAAAAAAGCAGTTAAGACAAGACATACCCTATAAGAATCGAAATCTACGAAGTCTTCCAAATAACAAGAAGCAATTTTATGGCAGCGACTGATTTTACCACACGTTTTAATTTACGTTCACTTCCGACGTTAAGTAAATCAGACGTCTAAGAAAGTCGAGTTACATTCATAAAGCCCTTCGCATTAACAGTAATCAGAATCACGATGTGCATAACGGAGTTGTAAATTAATTTACAAGTCCGTTGTTTATTTTATTCACGTAACGGTAACAGAGTGGCTCTTGCCATCCCTCGACGAGTGCTCGGCTGGTCCATCGGAGTTATCAGCAGCACCGTTAGTGCTTATTGATTATTTTATCGAATCGTGCTTAATTTAAACGCGCCTCTCATGCGCTCCAGATTAATTCACAGCCCTTGAACAAGATTTATGTTCTACAGATTTTATGCAGATGTATCTGGTTTGATTTTTCTTAGCCTCGTTCTACCGTTGCATTATGACAAGGTGTTGACGCGTAAGAAAATTCCGTTGACAAGTTAAACTTTTGTTATACCAAAGTTACACAATAGCTTGGGGGTATTATAACAGCATAAAATAAACTGACTGAAACAGTTATAAAGGCAAAGGCTGTTTTATGGAGGTTCTGTAGCGTACATTTTTAGTCTCTACGTCAATAAAATACTATTACATAAAAGCCAGTTGTAACGCCCAAATTAAACTAGACAAGGATTTTCAAATACAGTTATATGGCGTAATGTAGGCAAAGGCTACGGGGTGGCCGGCGGTCGCGTGCCGTCGACCGCCATTAGCATATCCATAGGAAGTGTGTGATTACTCGCGACGGACAGACAAACGCGCAGCCGACTCCGTCCCTTCGTCAGTATTCGCTGTACATAAGGCCAGCCCGATCGCTACCAGGGGCTGGCTCGACCTTGGCTAACCCCATAAATATTGTTATTAGGATTAACCTCATTTGAATTTACGTTTGCCAAAGGTAGAAGAATTATATGTCGGTAACCCTCGGTAGGGCTTTGTTTTATTGCGGTCGTATTTTAATTCGCGATTTACGAGTATTTACGTGACTGTCGACATTGATATTAAGTAGATATCTTAAGACGGCGCTTCATATTAGTCACATAAATATGTTACTTTACCCGCACACGTTAACTTAACTCAAATCAGTTAAGTTAGTAAGCAAATCAAGGCAAGTCATATGTATTTCTAAGTTACCAAAACGTAGCCCATAAAATACAGAATTAATATTTAAAAATCTACTGCGAATAAAACCCTGATTTAGTACCTAGTTATGTTAATAACAAGGAAGGATAATGTTTCTAAATAACTGTAGTTGCTTTGACAGTGTACACCATAGCTGCTTTAATGTCTGTCTGTGGTATACCATTATCCTCAACCAGACAGAAATTCCGTAGTTAGCCTGTAAAAATGATTGAACTAGGCATTCATAAATTACCAGAGTATTTATAGTGTTAGGTAGTTAAGTGGGCAAGGCGACACTTATTTATTGAGTGGAGTATCGGTATGTGTCGTTAATCAAACCACGAAGGGTGGAATGCGCATGTGGTTGTAGTTAGCGTTTCTTCGTCCTACGAGTTAGATGGAAAGCTATTTATGACTAAGGCTAGACGGGTATGTTGGTGGCTACGAAAATAATGCTAAATATAGTTTTTTAATTATTGTTGGCTTTATTAATAGTATAATGACGAATATAGGTACTTACCTACTACTTGTGGCGATAAGCTTACAGAGTCACAGAATAATGTAGAGGAAGTCCGTTTTTGACGCACGATATATTGTCTACTACACTGGTAATCTTTTGTAGCAAATAATCAACGCAATTACAGAAGATTCCTATAGTATGGAAAACTACAGTAATTACAGTTTGTTATAGTCAAACCATATTTTAACTCCTACGTAGTCATTTAAACATTATCCTATAAACATAGATGCGTTCAATAGATAACTGCACTACATTTTTTATATCGTCAACTCGGCCGATGGCCGTGTTTAAACAGCGATTTAATCGTGGCAAAAACTCGATTGAGATGTGCGACCGCTTTAAAACGATAATCGATGTATCGATAAAAAGTCGCAACATCGATTCCTTGGCGACAGCTGTGGTTCGTCACTACATGTCAAGTCGCGATCCGTGATGCTTTACTAATGATGTTTTAATAAGGGCAGGCTTTTACATGTTGTTACGATTTAGTGTTTAATGATTATAGTGCTAAGAATATGCAAAGTTGTTGTCAAGGGCCGGTAGGTTTGGCGCAGAAACACGTACTTTTTCTTACACTGAAATAACCTTTAAGTTTAAAGTGCAGATTTGTGTGCTTTTCTACTTTTATTCTTGTTGAAAGGACAAGGGAGCAAAATATTTTCCTTGTGCACGTTGTATTCTTACGAGCATAGAAAACATTACGGTTTATCGTTCATGTGTGCCTTGCAATGGGTAAAACAACTTTAAAACCAAAATAACGAAATTGAATATTACCGTAATAAAAGAAGAACACGCCACGTGTATACATATGTATGTCTATCTATATATAGTTTGTATGTTCGTGGCAGATACCGTTGCGTGCGTACACAATATTTATTTGATAGTTCATGTAAATTTCACATTAGGTGTCTCACAATTTTATGTAATATTCAGATATTATATAATACGTGGCTCGCAGATTGTATAAATGTCAAAAAATGATGGACGGCCTCGCGAATTAATGACAAACCCCGACGAGGTTTTGCCAAAACGGAAATTGGGGAACATTTTTATGTAAATATAATTTCAGGAAAATGCAAGACTCTGGTTTTAAATACCAAAGACGTGGGTCCGTTTACACGTTGCTTTTTATGTCTAATGGAAGCTAAAGTAACGGAAGCTTTGGCAGTTAACTTCCTAAAAACGCCTTAGACCTGTCAGCGTATTATGGTCAGGCATGACCTGCGCAAGCCGCATTGCGCCTAACTCAACACTCATCTAAATCTTCTTCATGAAAAACTTGAATTAACTTTGAAGTCAACCGTAATCAACATATTTGTATGTGACAAAATACCCTTTTCGTAAAGTTTAAGCAGAAATTACAGACCGCTACGTGCTGCGATCCTATAGCTGGAAAAATTATGTATTTTCGTTATCGCGTCTGTAATCAGAATATTTTGAAACAGCGATCTCTGCATACCTTTTTATCGACTTATATGACCAGCCTACTGTTTAATCGATAGTTGTAAGAAACAATTACCTACATAGGCTACATACCTCTTACTTCTCACTATAAAATATTCTTTTTAATATTCTGCCCGGACTTTTCATGTGAAAATGTTCTTGTTCCATTCAGAAAGATAAATATGTTGAGTACGGCGTCCTGAGCCTATAAGAAGGTATAAAGTAAATACTAGTATTATTTTATTACCTAGTTTGTTGTACTATTTCCTCTTTAGAGCCCAGTAAAGTAGAAATGATGGTTCAAATGTGGCAGCACTTTGGTATGTAAACTTTACTGTAATTTTTACTGGTCACATAAATTATCAGTTTTGTGTAGGCTAAATGTATCGGTGTTTAGCCTGCTGGGTGATTTATCCAGACTAGCTTTGCTTTTAAAGCTGAGTAAGTAAAGTATAACTACAACAAGAATACCTTATAATTTATGCAGCGATCTAATAAAATACCTTTCATCATCATCATCATCATCATCAGCCTATCTCAGTCCACTGCCTGTAAAATACCTTTATTATGTGACAAATTCAACACTTCCAATTTCCCTTTATAATTCAAATTGTAATATGGGCAGTCGGCCTAATACAATAGTCGTTGTTTTCCGACATAAAACGAAATCGGGCGATTGACGTACCTACCTTAAACATTTCACCACATTAGAACCGTGTGACCGCTGCAGCGTCGTCAACGTCGTAAATGACATTAAAACATTTCGATGTTGGAAATAGGAGCCCGCCATCAATCACCACCGTGCCCACAATGGCCCTTTTAGCTTTCGTCATAAAGTGTAAGCTTGCTTTAAGCTTTAACACCATTACGTGTTAGAAAATTATCTACGCTGGAAGACCACTGCTTAGCCTGAATGCAGTATACAATTTATCTTTTTGTGTTACTAACATTTTGAACTGAAACTGTTAAGACGCTGATCCATGTAGAGTTGCTTACAGAATGTTACGTGCAAAATATTTATGATTTTTTAAATAAATTAATTAAAATTAAAATATGAGTATCATAATGACTAACATGATGTTTACAGAAATGTAAAGTTCATCATCTGATGATGATCAACTTTTGACTAGCCTTTGCCTTTCTCCGTCCATTGCTGGACATAGGCCCCTCCTATGCAGTTAAAAGTTAAATAACTTAATTTCTTGTAAATTATTTTTTTCATTCTAGTGATAGCAGACGTTTCACGCGATTTCAAAGATTCACGTTTCAATATTTTTTAAACACGCATGTCCTCGGCTGTTTTAGCGAATAAATTACTGCATTCATAAAATGTTTTATAAGTAATAAATACTTTTCTTATTAGCTTCAAACAAGTATGTTTACATACGCTCGGGTCGGGTGTTAAAAGCTGAGATAGCACTCTTTTTACTTGTACTTTTATTTTATTATCTTGAATGGCAAGATTAACTGGACAGAAACCTTTGCAGGTACTTAAATGGACGCGGACGGCCGACGACGTTTATGTAAATAATCTTAGAGGCTCTCTTTGTAAATACTTGAAGGTATCGGAGACATAACTCCTCTTATCGAACAATTTTCGCCATTTACCTCTTAAACTCTCTTAAGTATTTGCGGCGTTACAGTGACACCTTCTTACAATTTAAGCAATGCTGATAAACATTGTTTTGTCTTCTTCTTTCGGTTCGTCAACTGTACGAAGATGGAATAAGACAGGCAATTATCGAACTTAAACGTGCTGACAGGCTTTATAGTAGTCTGATCCAAGTCTCACATGATATTTTAACGAGTATCATTAGCAACTCGTAAAGCTTTGATCATTTAGTAGCCATGCCATAAACATGAAAGCTTTTCTCAATTTGTCTCGCCAGATCAACCCGCGTAAGGATCAATATTCTATGTCTATTAAATTAGTAAACTACATTAGTTACAGTGGCTTTAAATTTGAGGTTTAGGAAATCATTGAGGCTAGATTATAAGCAACCAGTGTCCCTAGTAATAAGATCGTCTCATTAAGTAAATTTTATGTATAAAAAATCTCCCACAGTCTTCAGCCACTTTATAAGTAATTAGTAATGATATAAATGCTATTTATACCAATTAATTAGTGTTTAATTAGCATAAATTACTTATTCATATATGGTATAAACTGGCGTGGTGCGCGCTAAGTGATAAAAATTGGTGCGCATTAGACTTTTAAATTAACTGTCGGGATTTCTGTATCAGGTGATTGATGGGGGTCCCTTGTATTGTTAGATGTTAGGGTTCTTAGCACTTAAGTAGCGTTTTCATATAATACAATACCATAATTTTATTAATGTTCGTAGTTTGTTATTAACATCTTGGTAAGATTTCCACTTTGACCCAAAAATTTGAAAAGACTCTTCATTTAGCACGATCGCACCCAAAACTTGTGATGTCGTCGCTAGATTACAAATAATCACAAAATAAAAGAGACTCGGCGTTGCTCCACGCGACGCGGGCGCAGCGATCGCGATGACGGGCCAAGCGCATCGCGCGATCCGTTATGCGCTCGCTTCGCTTTTTTTATCGCGTCGCGATTATCGCCGGCCCGTTAGGCCGCCGCACGCGCACAATTTGTGCACTCACTTGCTGGAAATCACTGGAATCCATCCAAGATTAATTACCGCCATCCATTGTGATTATGAACTTGTAATTACACGGACGACGCTATCTTTCCACACCGTATTTACCGTGTCGTATGCAAATGTGTTATTAATTATTTAATTACAGTTTCATTAATAGAATATGAGGGAACAGTTTTTACTTGCATTCTTTGCCTAATAGCCGTAGCGTTATTACGCAAAATGTATTCCTATTTTGATAAGAGCTCGCCCATTTGCATTCCTTTCTGACTAGTTGGGGAGAATTTTATCGTAAATTAGTAATGTAACAATATAGTATTTTTTGCAAAAGAGTGTCGCCAGTACCAGAGAAACTTATGTTTATTTTTTTCTCAGTTCTAGTCATCTGTAGTTCACATCTACGTAGACAACGGCGTCTTTGATTAGATAATGTAATTCAGACGGCGTGCCTTCATGCATTTCAAATGTTTTTATCAGTTTCCCACATAAAATAAATTGCAATTTAGTGTTGCCTATGGATTCCTACTTTCTAATAGCAAAAAGATGATCATGGAACCGGTCAGTCGTGAACCGGCAACTGGTAATGAGGAACTTTTGATTGATATTACGTAGGCTTGCAAACTGTTAGGGTGCTGTTCATTAGGTGCGTTTCTCAGAAAATAGATAGTCGCCATTTGTTTATATGTCTTCGTTAATCAATAACTTTGAGGCAAGGTGAGGAATGTACGAATAATATTCCTAGGTGCGGAGAGAGGAATGTTTGACGATGTTACGTTTAAAAGTCTCGATTTATCTTGAACTGTCCAAACAGTACAGTTTGCTTTCTAACTCAGTCAGTTAATTTTATTCAAGAATTAATTAATGCTTGATTAAAGTTAAAAAAATAAAATTGCTATTCCTTTATACGTTTGCTGCACTAATAACTGCAGATTAATAGAAATAGATGAATCTGTATGTTATTCCAGTTATTGTAATATACACTTTGTGTTGAATCAACTGGTCGCCTTCACAAAAACGTCAATTAACAATACAGAGCACAATAAAGCGGATTAGATCGCGCGATATTGAGCGCACTCTAACATTCTTGAAAAGTTTGAAACATTGAAAGGCCAGGTTAAATAAGGCGAAAGCTACGGAACCAGTCTGTGTTGAATGTGGCGTTTTCAGTTTAATGAGCCATTGTAAGCTAAATGTTACAAATCGTTAAACATCAGACGGAATGTCGCCTTTTATCTTAAGGAAATGGGATTTCGCGCTTGGTCCCGACTGATAGTACCAATTACTATTGTTGCTTTATCATTTCTATTGTTCAGTCCATGTTGGTCACTTGGCATATCGTCGCTAAGTATTTGGTGCGGAAGACAGATAACAGCCGCTGCGATTGTTGGACTGATGTTTAGCCGTTCCTGGTTAGGTTTGACAGAAGGCGTTCTCAATCGAAGCAGCGGTCGGTCTTCTAAGCGTCGTTCAGTACATATTGATAAAGATTACGTACGTATTTAATATTTATTCAAGCATAACATTAGCTCTGTGTGTGCATTGTTGTGTAGCTCGTGAAGCGGGTTGTATGTGCTATGTATGATATCTTTAGTTTTTTGATTCACAGATTAAAATTTGAATTGGCAACGGTAGCTACGCTTGTCAATGCGTTCATAGTAAATTAGTAGTAGTTATTTATTATATTATAGTTTGTTCCAATAAACGGTTAGTCATGATGTTACACGCCGTCACTATTAGACCAACTGATACACATCCAATTACACGGTAAATCAATTCCGCATTTTCTAAGTATGTGACTATGAACAATAGATAAAGAGTGTTTTATAATCGTAGCATAAATAAAAGTCCGCTGACTGATGACTGCGAATTGTAAAAGCGTGAAATGACTGCGTTTAATTCTACATACAAAGCATTTCAATTTGCTGTGTATTTAATTTCAATGATGGTTGTGCGCAATTATTTTGTGTGATTGAGATGTTATCGTACGTGTTGTGACTAGGCTGTCTTAAATGTGACTGTTGTAATAGTCTATCGAACAATTGTGTTAGGAGCAACTGTAGAACATAGTCTTTGTCGAAGCATATAGGTGTTTGATTACCTACACAAGTCGTTGGAATGACGATGGATATCTCTTTTTGATAGTCTTAAATTTCTCTCTTTCTTAACTTTATTAATAAGTTTTTACTGTCATTCCATATAAATTATGTGAGTTTCGATTACCTTTTTCTTTTGTCTATATGTCCTTAAATTATTAACAAAAACGCATATGCAGTGTTTAAGTTAGCTATCAGCAAACTCACACAAGAGACCCCGTTCTTGCCCTTCTAATTAATGATGCAAATTGAATATAAGATATTAAAAAGAAATGTTTGTATAGTTTGTTAGTACGTAATATTCCTATAATAAACGTACCACATAAATAATGAAAGCAATACTTCAAAGAAAGTGTGGTGTTTACATTATAAAAATGATTAACAGCAGTAAGACGAATGACAGCCAATATATTTTTATCGAGCGCCCAATCAGAGTCTTCACTGAGATTTATGTGGGACAATAAAGATGTAAAGATATAAAATATCAAAGGGCTCAGTGGTAACAGTGTAGTGGGCTGATGTCGATGATTTAATGCCAGCGATCGTTATTAAGTGCACTTCACACTGCTGCGGGATTAACGATGGTCTAGGGCTTATAGCTCACGGAGTTTCAAATCACGTTCGCTATGATTTCTAATACAATTGGTATTGATGGCGCGTTCGAATATTGCCAAAAACCTTAGTTCTTAAAATACAAGTAGGCCTAGCTTGTCATAAGACAAATAAGTTAAAATCTACCATTACATATTACGTAAATTGTTTGATAAGGTTTTGGAGATATCTAAAGTATGTGAAGAATAAACACGTGCTTCTTTATATTAGGTTTCTAAACATTTACGATTTCTCCGAATCAAAATGTTTAATACGATAAGAATAAACATTTCCCATTCTAGGGAAACTTGCTAATATTGGTTTTATAATAAATATACGTCTGACTATTGACACGTGTATTGTGGATTGTGAAGAAAATAAACATTCTACCGGTTGAAGTTGTCGACAAACTTGTCCACGCGCCGCCGCGCCGGACCGATGCGAAAGCGTCAACATCAACATTAAATTATTTCCCAAAAATCTAAAATCAGGGAAAGTGTTTAAGACACGGTCCGTGTAAATGGGACTTAACGGGATGGCGATCGTGAGCGAAGCGTGCGCATGCAACGTCTAAATTTACAGGTGCGCTCGCGCACGAAAACGATGATCTACATCCAGATAGGGTTTATTACTACGGTGAGTTATGTACGCATCTGTCACGTACATCACCGACAGTTAGATTGATGCTCCAGCTTAAGGTACATAAACACGGGCCAAATGAGATGTTATTATTTTTTTGTACGTCTCGCGGTAATGCAGTGTGAAATGAAAGTTAGATAAAACACCGGTTGATGTGAAACTTAGATTGACTAGATTGTACCTACTGGCGACTTGAACTGCTACTGACGTACGATGTCACAAATTGTTACGACTTTTAACGAGAGTTGTTTCCTTGTTGTAAACATAACTCGCTTACAAGTTCTAAGTCAACTATTATCAAATGAAGAAACAGTTTTGTTTCAAATATAAATCTTTTACGTATTGTGTTCGTTAATTTGATTACTATTAAGAACACTTGAACTGACTGAATGATGACCGAAATGTCCACAGAGAGCAATAATAAATCTTGAGCAACGAACAATGCTGCTCGAAACATAACAGGAGATAATTTAGAAGATAAATATTTAGGATTAAAAGCTCTGAACGATGAAAAATGAGATCTCAACGATTCAGATCTAAAACAAGATGAAAGCTGGACCGGCTGCCTACTTACTTTCATAATATTTTGAAAGAGCGGACACTTAGGGTCATTATCTCCATCTTACAGTTACCCGTGACACATAAATGTAGTTTTTTATTTCGTTCTGAACAAAGCCTTCATTTGTCGTTAGTCACTGAGTTACTCATAGTACTTCTACGAAAATACAAACAATAATATCATGGAGGAAGTCTGGCAATTGTTAAATTGCCGACGATTAAACAATTTGGATTAAAACTCTGTTTTTGTACAAACTCTTGGACGTAATTTTGATCACGGTCATTATTTGATCGTATTTAATGAGTCAAGATTTATGGGGTTGTTCTACAATTATTGCCTATTGTGACAATGTACACTTCCTTGTTTTTATAACTACTTAGTTATAATAATACTTAGTAATAATTTCGGTACAGTAAATTACTTAATTTACTGTACCGAAATTATTGACGCACTTTTTTATGTCGATTAGTATAATGAACCCTATGCAATATGAACTTCAAAATATGTTGACTCATTAAAATAACACATGTTATAACTATTATTTGCTTCTGTAATAACAAATTCGAAATCGATAGTTCAAGAATGACAACCGCAAATTTATTCGGGGCGTTATATAATTTAATTAAATCGTAACACACGTATTGCTTTTACCTTTCTCTTGTACATCTTTCATGGACCTATAATTTCTTAAGACTAAATTGTTAGTTTCGCTAATATTAGACGATTAGTTATTAATGTATGAGATTACTTTTGTAATAGCTACACGAACATCTGTTCAGTAATCTATACTTATGTTACTTCAATAGTTTCTTAGTCACAGTCCACGGCTCCTGTAACGGATATGACAGCGTGCGTGCAATCTATTTGAAGTATCATTCAGATTTCTCTATTCCGTTATCGCCTTATTATGCTTTGAAATAGACGCGAAAGTTGCGTATATTTTTTGTGACCGAAATAAATCCTGTTGGGTTTGTTGATACATTGTCCCAGACCTTCAATTGTTTTAGGATGTAACCCGCCTCTACGTGCATTGTTCGTGCAAATATCTCGGGAACAATTCAAAAAGTTATCATCGATTTTACGGGCCATCGGATAGTCAATGGCCGTTGAAAAATACAATGCGTTTGGTTTTTAATCAATGTAAGTTCCTATCCAAAAAGTATTCCGATTCATGGGTGATTCATACGGGTTATTGTTTTTTTATTACAAGGTAACTAAACTATTATTGTAATTACTGAGCATCAGTCGTGGGCTGAGGGAATGGGACGCGGGTTCGTTTATTACATTGCGTTATTATTTTCATATCGAACCACGTCTACAACGTTTAAGTAAAAGATTACTATTGCTACTTGAACTTGAAACTTTTGAAACTTAAATCGAATCAATATAAAGGTAGTAAAGTAACAAGGCGCCAACAACACTCAGTAAGTTACCTGATAATTTGGTTAATATGCTAACGGAACAATGTCGAACACTAATTGTATAATGTGTGAACTAATTTGTAGAGCCCACCTTACATCGCGCCACTTACTAACGTAATGGACGATAAAAGCTTCGGCAAATTCTGGTAGTTAATAGAAAATGGTTCGTTCATAGTGGCATAGGTGCTACTCTTCGTTTAGTTAGGAATTTCTTAATATTTATACGAAATAAGAGCAGACAAAGTGAGCTTGTGTATAATAAATTCTACCTCAGAAATCAGATTTAATTTTACCGTCACGTATTTATATTTGATTAGATTTTATAAATGTAGCTATATAGATTGTGCACTTGTTACAAGGTATAGACAACTAAGTCAATTTAACATACAGGTTGACGTAAATTCAGCCTTTATTAATTTCTGATCTTGGCCTAGTGCTGAAAAATTCGAGTTTAGCTAATATTTAAATATTTAGCCAGTATTTATATCAGTGTACCAATATTTTACTTGCATAAATAAGAGATAGCGAAGTTATATTTGCACTAAATTTCCGCTCATAGTACGACGTGCATCAAACATCAATAGACACAGCAAGCATTAACTATTGACATCACATCAACACGTCTATTTAAATAGACGTAAAATTCATACAACCTATTGAAATATCATGTACCGTTAAAATACATGGGCATATTTTGCGGTAAAACTACCGTTCATTAGCCAAACAATAGCGTTTCGCTTTCATTGATACACGATAGCAATCCCGCACGTCGAAACTTGATATCACATGTAATTGACACTCGTCGGCCGAGTTAATTTCGCTAAACCAGTAGCTGTAAGTTTGAACGATCGGCACATAATGATAAATGCCCGCTCAAATTACATAGACATTCATAGCGATTTGTAGAGTGCACATCAATTAGGACATTCATTTAATTTATCTCATATTTGTAAGTAATAATAAATGGATGCGTGAAAGTGAAATTAAATTTTAACTGACTTTAAAAAAGAGTGGTAGGGTATCTGGTTCAAACAGTTTCGCTTTTTTGTCCGGTGACGCTTAATAAGACCCTTCTCGGGGTCTTCGGTAAACAAAAAAGAAGCATAATGCACATGAATACGACTGGCAGAAGTGTAAAGTTAAGTAGAAGAATATTTAACCTAAATATTGGTTGGGTTTTTACACTCATGAGTTACAATAAAATTTACGAAGCAAAATAAAGTTTAACTAAAACATCACCATGTATTATTATGTAAATTGAAACTATTATGTTACGACGTGTAAATCAGTTTGTCCTATTACAATCAATGTTCATAATGGCAACACTTTGTACACAATTGTTAGTTTGCATTTAATAATTATTTTAATAACATAATTGTTTTGAACCATGCGGTCGTAAACAACTTTATGCGATTAAAACGGCACTTACCAGTTGACACTGTATTTTTTCATTCATTACTGCCATGTGAATTTCTACACTAGAGATTTTTTGCACTATGTGAACCGGATTCTAAGCACTTGAACTCTCTCGTCCATAAGTGCGATACACAATAGTGAAATAAGTTAATTGGGTAGGAATATGCATATTTACTTAGAGTCGCACTCAATTTAAGATTGATGGCTGACGGTTGCTAAAAGCGAAGTAGAATTAAGAATATCTTTATACGTAGCGTAGTGCCAATTAACTATGCATAAATTATTTATTTCTTTACATAAAAATGTTTAGCTATGTATGTAAAGTGATGTGTATGCCGTTGGATGTGGAACTTTCTTGACGGTCTATTTGCTCCGTGGACATGTGAATCATTTAGGTATTCGCTAGTTTCCCGTCACTTGCGCACGTTTTCTATTGCATGCTGAGCATAGTATTGTAATCTATGAAAATATGCTCACGAAACTGGAACGAACTAGATAGGAGAAAATTTAAAATATGCGGTAAATACGTATGTTTAAGGTTAATATATTCCTGATATTACAGAGAAATGCAAAGTTTGTTCCTAATGACAATAAAATGTTATTAATGTTATCATTCCTTGCTAAATGTAGGTGGTACAGAATTCATCTGACCGGGTAAAAGTGAGGAAACTGTATCCAATATCGTTGATGACTGCTTTAATGCTAAATTCTATGAAGTTATACAAGAAAGCAATGTAAAAAATTAAAGGAACACATTTGTACGTGTCTGGCAGCTTGTCAAAGTAGACGTAAATGGTGGTTATGTAGTAGAGTTAAATACAAATAAGTGACTGGTAGGCGTTGGCAGAGTTAAGTTAACTGGAGCGTTAAAACTGACAGAAGTAATGATGGCAGGGCCATTCAAGACATAACTAGCTTTGCGTCACCAGGTTACAAAGAATAATGAACAACTTCAGCAAAAAATGTCCAAGACTTTCAAAGTGAGCTAAAAGAAAAGTAATAATTCAAGACAAGATTTTAGCAAAACACGAAGTTTTGTTTAACAAATAGATAAAGAAAAATACAATAATAAACAGGCTACGTCATAACACGAAGACGAACTTTCTCTAGATATTGAAGTGGTTAAAAGTAAAGATGTAACTGTACATAATTATAAATAGGAGAGTGACAGTTAATTTCGCTTTGTCATGATTGACATTAGGATGCTAAAAATTCATCTTAATCATGATTTCTTAAGTATTTCTAAAATTGAGTTCAGACTGGTATTGTTTACTCGCTAAATTGTATTTAATATTTTATTTTAAAATCATAAAGATTTGGCCTCCTCATGATGATGATTATATCTCCTTTAGACTGATCTCAAATTAATATCCAATATCAAGGCTTTTGCTATAAGCAGAAACTACATACAATGTAAAAATAAAACCATCCTTTTCCATACTTTTTTTTTATTGGCTTTCGTAGCTCTTTCTTTCGTTGTAGTTACCTGCAAGAACGTTTTATAAGTTATGCTGTTTATTTGTTTTATCTGATGCGACGTTGTTCAAGATAATATTTAAATACACTCTTATATTAACCTTCACATACTACCCAGTCATTAGTAAAAATGAAAGAATTAAATAACTACAGTTTCGTAACACCGGAAAAAAGTTTATAAATGTTGCTATCGTAAAAAAATATTTATTGCTGGAGTAAAAATGCCTTTAAAATTTTATTCAGACGAGTTTAAAGATTGATTGGATAATTAAAATCGTTCCGATTATAAATTGGTCTGAATTACAAATGAAAGGTAAACAACATTTGCAATTCGTAATTCGAACAAATATTTTTTAACGGCTTTTAATTGTGGGACTTCAATTTGTTTTTCAAATTGGTCTCGTCATTACTATCCATTAGGCATTGATAACATCTCTCTCACGAATGGTTAATTTAACTCGTCTTGACAAGCAATTAATGATACGGCCGATACGGGTGTTAGGAATGAATGATTTACCGTAAATAGGAAGATAACAGATTTATAATAACGTAGGTTCAATAATATTAGTGGAAGTTATCCCTAGGTCGAGGTTGGACAAGCATCTTCCTCTGAAGTTATAACAACATACTGCAATTACCAATCCGTTTGCCTTGCGTGGTGATTACCGTAAGCCAATATTCTCTCACGAGCGGTAATTGTAGCGGTCTCGTTGATGATACTCAAGTATTATCAGTTCTTAAGTATCTACAAAATACATGCATTCTTTATGGTGAATACTTGTGAACATTGGGTTCTTACTATCTTGATTGTAAAGGTTTACCTAAAAGATTTTTTCTAGTTTTGTCCAAACGGGTACACTGAGTAAAATATGTTTTCCTTTTTTTTTTATTTAATGTTTTGCAAATGCGGTTAATTCTATTTTTATAAGTAATAACTGCAGCAGGATAATTATCATATTCACAACCTCTACCGCTGTCACCGGATCAACATTGTTAGGTAGCGGCACATCACTCATAGGATTTAGTGCTGCGTAATACGTATCGACTATCGAGTAAGAATGCAAGTTAATTTATAAATAGTCGAGTAAACGAACCATGTCGGTATGAGTGTCCGTAATTGGAGGGTTATCTTCGTGCATGAGTGATGCTCGGATACTCGCCTAACGCAACCCATAAAACTATAGGACCATCAACGTTTTATCGATTGTAGATAATTTATAATCGTAATTCGATTAACACCACATATATTTCAATTTGTAGTGTACAGATCGAAGAGCGAGTTATCGGTATTGAGTTCGTTAGGAATTAGTGATGTCTCAATCTGTTCAATTATTCGATTTCATGTAGTCAATAAAATAACTAAACTATTAATATCTCATCACATAGCTTTCTTATCTTGTCTATATCTTTTCTAGTTTAACCGTTGCCTTAAGTGTATTTACTTCATTTTTATTTAATTTATGCTGCAAATAAACGCAACCTACCACACGTTTTCACAAAATAATTATATAGGAGATCAGAGAAGCATTAACAGCTACAACTTCTATGTCTTTTGGTGTCATTTTTACATGTTGCCCATCCTTTATCAATTTAGTTACAATTTCTTTAATTCCATTTAACAGCTAAGCACCCAATCATGTCGTAATAGTAACGGCCGTTGATCGTACCAAATGTGATGACACCAGATTGTTGTTATTTTACGTCAACATAATATACCTACATATAATGTGACTGAAGGAAGTATTGGCTGGGAATGTTCGCACGTTGAAATACGTAGGTATATTAAAAAGAAATAAGACGCCTGAGATTCTTATTCCCAATTTGGTGATGTTTTTAAATATATCTTCATCAAACTCTAATTTCAAAAATGGTTGTTGTGAGGAAGTACCTGTATATAATGTTTATTATTACTATATGTATGAATAAATAGTGGAGAATCATAGATGAGATTAGTATTTGTGTAAACACATTAATGTCTCCGGCAAGATTTCTTATTGCTCATATCCAATCCGTCGTGAGCATGAAAACGATAAGACAATGCCTATCAACGCCATTTAATGTGCTGCATCGTACATCAAACCCATATAACATCGACCAAGAATGCACATAAATACCAGTTAGTAATTGCGATAATTTCGATACGTCAACGTACTCTCCGTCGGGAACAGCGCTATAGATGTGGGCTGTGGCTAGCAATAGCCTGGGACAGGCTGCGTTTATAGGCCGTAATATCGCTCCGATGAGTTTACAGTTTGAGGATAGAAGACGTTTATTAAAAGCAATGGAAACAATTGCACTCGAAAATGAGTTTTGTATATTCTTTTGTTTTATGTTACCGCTCGGTAGGAAGTCGTAAAAATATTGGTTGGAACTGCGATCTGTTTATAGCTGAGTTTCCGCTGGTGTTATTGCATTCAAGTTTTATTACCATGTAATGAGAACCCCAATATGTCTTCATTTGCATCTGACCACTATCTTCTTTACATTATTTGTCTCCATTAAAATTGGTTTTTTGGCCATTTGTGTTTTACTCCAAACGTCTGACATTACCAGTTAAGGTCCCACGGCCCACATTTCATGACAACAGAAATGATGCAGGACAAAATGTGTCACGTAAACATGTACCTATATAGGTAGTACGTTTCTCATCAACACTTTGACGCCAGAAACAACAATACAAGCAGATGTAGGCAGTCGACAGCACGTCAACACGTTCCCTTTACACGCAACATCGCTGTTCTGAATACGCATGCAACAATACCCTGTGTGCCAGCCCTGCAATTTGCGTTTATGGCCCTATTCAGGCTTTGCCATGAATGGAGACTTGACGCCCACCCCGCCGCGTGGCTGGGCTCCCCGGCCCGCGTCAGTGCACACTCGCCCTACACACAATAGGGTTGAAAGATGAATTTAATATAATTTTTCGCCCACTATGCAATTTTCCCATGCTGCAATTGTGCTCGGTGCGACTTTATGTGCAAAATTGCAATGAAAACGCAGCCTCAATATAAACTTGATTCAAGATTATTACTAAAAGGTATGGAACGTCGATCTATTCGTGTTCTTGCGATAAATTATACTGCTAAGAAAGGAAACCCTTTGTGTATTAGAATAGATGAGTGATATTATATTATTACAATGCATATAGAAGGAAGTATCCAGATATTGAAATATAACAACTTCTTTTACTACGTCTATCTTCATCTGTCTACCAGTCAATGGTATTTTTGTAACGGCAAGAAAATATTTTACCTAAAAAAGGTTGAGTCATCGAAAATCAATCAATCTAGGTAGGCATAATATAAAATCACTATGTAGAAAACATTTTTATGAAAGACTAAAATCGATTCATTTTCAAGTAAATTAATCATCGTAAAAAACAGACGTCGTCTAGTTATACCTATAGTATGCTTTTATAATGTTGACCTAAATTGTGTAACAAAAGTATTTGTCAGACAAGAAAAATATGGTTTAAGTGGCCATCGTAATGCTTCGAGACGAATTAATGCTCTGTCGAATCGTGCGTTCTGATATTACACTTAAATTGCTCAGATAAACGTGTATCATATAAAATAATTCTCATAAATGTAGGTAGGTATATCAGCGGGTATCTGTGGTACAAGTTAAGACCACGTTGATGATGATTATCATTGCTATTTACCACAACAATGTGTTGCTCTAGCGCTTCTAATCTATTATTGGTAACGGTGTCAAGTAGGTATATATGTATATGGCATTTCAAAATACAATGTTCAGTGTTTAAACAGCTGTGAAGTTTATTTATCCATTGCAACAGTAAAAATCCTTTATTCAAAACTACGCTCAAATTTCTTTAAAGCTATTATTAGATTCTGGTCGTAGATCCATGATTTCCTGTGTTAAGCTACACGATATCTTTCCTTACCGAAATAACCAATTTGTGTTTACAAGCCGTTGTATATCCAAAACGCACGGACCGTTGAGCGCATAGGCGTGAAAGGCCAAAATTACATCCATCACAGCTTTGTTGCGCAGACGTCCATCAGACGATCCCTGATACACATCGGCGGAAGAAACTTATTATCCCTTTGTTTTCGCATTTTAAGGTTCTCGTTTAAATCGCTATGGTAAGTGGGGCGTCGTGTTATTAAGTTTAGGACCGTTTTAATTATTTTTGCTGATTCATCGCGCCAACAAAGGTATTTCGTGTCTCTTCAAAATATTATTAAGCACTCTTGTTCTCGCCATAACTAAATGTAATATTCGATTGTAAGGACAAACTAAAACATGGAGAGAAATACTCAATTTGTTGGAATCCTATCCATTTAGAGAGAAAATATGCTGTTACATTCTTCAATCACATAATAACTTACCAACATTAAATATTGAATAATTCAGATTGGATTAATTAATAAATGTAACACCTGAAGCTGAGTTCATTGTTCTGGGTTATTGCAATTACAATTGTTTTAACAATGAATGTTTCGAAATCCATTCAAAAGTGCGTAAGTGTACATTTGGTGATCGTTCGTTAAGTAATAGGTATCTACATTACTTATCTTCCTGTCTGTCCAGCGCGACGTGCAGTGTTGCATTATATTTAAAAAAAAAATGGGAAGGCGAGGTCGGAATCGGCTCCCATCTTATTCAGTTTAATTCAATGAAGTTGAATCAAAATCGAAACCTACGTCTGCATATTACCATCCTTGTTTTGATTTATTCAATATTCGTTTACGGTAATTGTTGAGCCGTGTATTTATAAAACAATCAGCATTATAGTCATTTTATGCACTTCGGTGAAATTGTCCGTGTTTAATAGTCTTATTGTCGGTTGTTTGACCACTTTCCTACAAGATGCGCCTCTTTAACACTTATTTGCATATTCAATCTTATTTATTGTCGACATATATTGCTTATTTAATATTCAATGGCGTTTTAAAGTCCGCAGTCACAACCTCCCTACGGTGAAATGAATTTGTATAGACGCTAAGTACCCATGTAAGTTTTCATATGTATTAAATGTTGTTTTCTCTTTGCAGGTAAGCTACCTACCGAGTCGTTTTGTATCATCGAGAATCTTCAGTATATCGTAAGAGAAAATAATTCCATTTAATATTCAATATGTAGTCAACTACTGTGTAACGACAGATTCAATCTTGTACGTGTTCAGTTATAATAGCTTTTATTGTGAAGTTTTGAAATGAAACTAGTTTGATAAACTATATCGCTGCTTCTTAGACTTTCTAACTCTTTCCTTTTATATCACGACGTATTTTATTCACGATTGAATAATTTACAGTAACGGATTGCTTTACTTTTATAGCCCTTAATATGTATGTAACGTCTGTACGCTAATGTGATCATAATGTTTCTTTTATGCATGTAAATCGAATCATTCTAGAGCGTCAATCAATCGTGGAATCGGACATTGAAAAACATCTTTACAATGCATAAGACGCTTTATTTACATTGTCTAGTGCATTGCATAGCATATCAATGCTAAAGAGAGCGACATCAAGACATGTAGTAAGTAGATGCATTACTACTATCAGTTGAATCTCCTTTTAGTACTCTTCGCGTGGGTGTAAATTAATGCATACCTTACTAATCCCTATACTGAACGTAGAACATTTTGCATATAGAAAACAGAATTAATTCTACATTTACAAGTGACTATTAGTTTATCAGTTACCGTTATGAAATAATTCTTGGTGCTATGAATGGAACTGCGTTCGCTTATGTTCCTGTGCTACGGACGTTCGTAGGATATTTTATGGATGCTATTTCTAATTATGACATTAGTAGAGCAACTGGTTGCGTCGCGCCGTAACTTAAGCAGCCGAGAATTAATGCGAACACATTCTTTAATATGTATTAATAGCGAAACTTATGTTGGATTTCCCGCTGACATTAGCTATAAGTTATTGAGATATTAAAAGTAATTTGATATGTTTTTACGTCGTAGAGTTTCGAATCTCTTTTCCAATTTGAGTATCCTTCTTGCGTTTGTCATAATTTGACATATTATAAAGATTTTTTCATCTTTATTTTCTCGTTGTGTAACAGCAACCAGCAAAATCAAAGTCCCTATAATTTTCAAGCGCAGATATCGATCAATCGAACACCACGATATCGAGAGCTCGCATCGAGAATAATATGCATAAATAATGTGTAATGTCGTGTCACTGGTAATCCTCTCGATTGACGCTCCATCAGATATGCTCCGAGATACGTGATGTATCGATTTTCTACATCATTTATACCACATATTATTGTGTTATGTACGTTCGTTTGTTACGGGCCTTTGTGGTACTGCAGCTTGATGTTTTGCAAGGTGATGGGGTGGAAATATTTTGATTTGCCTGTAGCCGACTGTGTGTTGATGATGTCCATTCAATTCGTTGAACTTATTTTAGGGTATGGCTTAACTGATTTCTGTACAGTTTAGGTGTTTTTACGGAGCTTACATTTGTGAGTCTTGCAAATATTATAATTATTATTTCTCTGTAGAAACATGCAATTAGGATAAATTTGTAGAGATTAGTGTCTCAACAAGAGCATAAAGCAAAAGCATTACCTAGCATCCTTTACTTCTATTATATAAGGAAGAAATGGCGGGCGGAAGCTAGTAAGAAATAATTGACTCACCTTGCATATCATCTGTTAATGTAAGTACAGAACAACAATGTTGGGCTTCCATTGTTCATATTTCCAATGTCTTATTATACTGTCACTTAAACGCCCGCCTGCAACTGGCACTCAAGCACAAACAGAGGAACACCTGGCTAATACTAGTGTTTGTTTTAAACTTTCAAAATATTGAATATTGCCTATTGAAGTGGTTCTCTATTTTCATGATAATATTTACCGACTGATAAATAGCTAACACTTCATAAGCGTTAATGTAAATATAGTATTAGCATGTTCTAGGCGCGATGCAAAGGGGACGAGTATTGAAATAAATCGTGGGTGTCGCCCGGGGACGGTCTTGTACATAAATATGCATGCACATTAGAAGCTTCCTGTCGATTCTGCATGTAATTGCTCGATATATTGTATCGACTTTTACTATTCGATTATTCATTTCAATAGTGTTGTAACTTTCAACACTTCTAACTTAATATCGAGAGAGTAAATCTCCTACCTTTTTCTTTTCTTAATATAATTACGTATTATGTATGTGATGTACTTCATCAGATAGGAATAAAATAGTCAAATTATAATTTTCATCAAAGCTTTCAATTATCTTTTTGATTAGATTTACAGTTAAAAAAAGAAAGTAGTATATTATCTAAAGGGAAAAGTAGGTAAGTAGTGGCTTGTTTAACAGTAATAAACTTAAATTTATTATATACAATCTTAAAATACTTATTTCAAAAGTAAATGGCTTGTTCTTTTAAACTGTTAATTTCTAACTTGTAATGATGAATAAACCTGATGAACCTATGGTTGTAATTAAACAACTTATGTTAAGTCCTCGTTAAGCGCCCGCTAACTTACAATGTTAATGGTTACTTTAACTTTTATTTGTTTACCTATTTTAAATGAAATCTATCGTAATTTCTAAATTTGCGCTGTACTTAAATTGCTGTGTTTGTACAGTTAGTAAGATTTGTTGTAATTGGTTAATTATTGGTTTTATAGTCAGGTGTTCCAAGCTCATAGAAATGATTTCGCTAAGGATAGAGTTCACAGCTTCAATCATATTTTGATTAGGGAACCATTCGTTTGTATCACTTGGTGATCAATGAGAAAAGGACTTTATCGCACCTACTTAGAAACTCCTCAAGACATTGATGGTCACATTTTGAAACATTCCTAGTATCTTCTTGATTTCCTCTGATGCATCGAACTCTACGAAGCAATCCACGCCGTAGCAAATGTCTCCATTAAGCGATCTCAGTCGGCACCACATTATGATACTTATTCCCTGCACAATGTATGATTACATCCATGGTGCATGGCTACGAAACACCGTGATTATTCGCGTGTTTGCGTACACCGCTATTCCGCGCGTGCCCACCCACACTGTTTAAGAGAAAAGCGACTATTTACGGGAAAGCTTCCAATTAAGTACAGGAGCAAATATCAATTAGT
Source organism: Abrostola triplasia (assembly GCA_946251915.1). NCBI lineage: Eukaryota > Metazoa > Arthropoda > Insecta > Lepidoptera > Noctuidae > Abrostola > Abrostola triplasia. The sequence continues at coordinate 6,192,132 of OX276439.1, forward strand.
ATATATCTATTTACTATTTACAAAGTAGTTCTTATACATTGCCGTAATTAATTTTTATAGATTGTAAATAGCAACGTTCAATTTCCAGCATATACTTTATTTAAAAGTATGCAGCGGCTCGTTCGGCTATAACCTTATTTTATTAACATTAAACTCTTAATTTAATCATGTAAATCTTATAATAGTATTTTAAATATAAAGTTAGAAATTTTAACCCAGCGCCGCTGGCGTTTCAATATTGCTCGCCACAAAATTCCTGCCTACATAAATGTCACTAAAAATGTTGACCATCTCTGGTCTAGTATTCCGATATGCGCCACTAGGGCTTACTTTCCATGCATTGTGCAATGAATAGGTATCGAAATATTTGCATCCGCACTAAACGATTGCACTTTCGAACGGTTAAATAACCCGCCTATAGGGAATTATAAACGCTGTGCATACAATGGTCCGTTGTCTATATGAATAGTTAAAACAAACTCATATATATTTCGGTCACGTCTCAATTGCATCCTTTACACGAAGTAACGGGATGTTTTATAGGTTATTTTATTGCTGTCCGTGTTTGGGTGATATTATTTGGCCAACCTTTCGCTTATGCAGGTCATGATATCACGATTTATTGGTGCAGTGGGTCTTGGCGAAAAATATTTGGGCCGATGAGTCACCGTTTATTGTTTTATACTTGGAAGCCCTTCGTAGGTTTTACAAATACACGTGTTTATCATATTTATTACTTATTTTACTGACTGTATTATGTGTGGCTATTCACCGAATAAATTGAATAGAATTAGTACGAAATAAACCACTATGTATTTTTATTGTAACTATCTTGGAGGTGGTGAAAAGGGTCCGTTGACATATTCGGGACATTTTGTCTGTCCGATAAGTAGGCACAATAGTTCATCAATCGACGTTTACCGTTTGTACTGGACAGTGAAAGGGTTAAGTACCAATCATAAAATCCTTATACCTATGTATGTTTCTCACTTTATGATACAACCGATAATTTACTTGAGTATTCTAATATTTTTATTGAAAGAGTAGCTCATGTAGGTATATCTCGGGTTATAAAATTATAATTAGGAGTTTAATAGGTTTTTACTGTGTGGTCTGTGTGAGACCACCCCTTAGCGACACGTGGGCAGTGAGACGCGATTAAAAGATTAAAATCTAGATAGGCCGTAACTTACAACTATTAATAATATTATTAGTATTGAAATTAAAATCCATTATAACTGTGTGGTCTTAGCTATTGATTTGCCACACATCATGGAGTCTGCTACAATCATGTTCGTCTCAATCTGATGCCGCGTAGAAAGGACATGTAACTACGATGTCTGGTTCTAACATTTAGCAACATATTTAACTGTAACTGTTGTGTTATAGTTTGAGTATGATTCAGAACAACACAAAAAAGTTTCATTTCAGTTACTAAGTACTAAATTATCCAGGAAAAAATATCTAAACGTTCTTACGGTAAATATTTACGAGTCCTAGAGTAGGTAAATAGAATGTCACTTTTATGACCTTTACTATGTAGGTAGAAAACTAGACACCATGCACACCATAAACTGTGAGGGAATTCAGATTACAACCTACTATTTATAGAAGGTGTAAAACACGCTTGTAATACTGTTTAATGTAATGCGTTTCCGCTACAGGACGAGCGTGCTGTGTCTGTTGAACTTGATCAACTAGACTGCGCCCGCGGCGTCTTTCGTGTCACGATACTTCATATCGAATGAATATTTATAATATGTTTATGTTTAGTCGCATCTGTTTGGGTTTCATTAGATGATGGTAAGGTAAAACTGGTAGCTAATGTTAGGACGTGTGTACTTTTCCTTAATTTAAGAAACAGAAATTAAATAATGAGATGACTATAATTTAGAACTGTCGGATTTTGTAACGATACAATTGTATTTGTACACCAATAGATGAGTTACAGACCATAATGTAATGCACTTTAAGACTGAAGACTTGTAATTCCTAGTTGTGTTCCCTGGGATTTTACCCCTAACAAAACCAAGCTCAAACTGCGTCGAAATAATTAGTTGAACAGACTTGCGCATGAATTGTATTGACAGTGACATTAAATTAAAGGTTGATGAGTGAGTTACGACCAGTCAGCACAATGCATTGAGTAACAGTGCATTAACCCGTGTGTTTGTTTGTCGTCAATGCTCGGCTTTTGTTCGCGACCCTCGCTCGTTTTAGTTCATTGAATTGTTGAAATTTCGAAATACGAAAGTGACTATATGACTATAGGAGCCCACAATAATTTGTCTGTCATTGACTTTGAACTTTCGTTAAATTAATTGATTTATTTCGAAGTAAATTTTTAGAAACAGACCTCATCTTACAAGTGCGTAACTTTTGTAATAGCATTATAAACGAAGCCTAAGAAGGAATTTCATCTTAATCAACCTTTTAAAAATGAACTCCGTTTGCCTTTTGAAGTGAAACTGCCAACGATGAAGTCGCAGAATCACCACCCAAAATTATAGCCATAAAAAGACAGCTACCCGTAGTCCCGATAACATTATATCAACTCAATTGACTACTCTGGTGTCTTAATCTTTGCCCCAATGCCTCTGTTATTATAGGCTGAAACAGCGACTTCGTATTCCTAGGGGAGAGAGCGCTCGCCATTATTTTCAGATACGATCATGAATGTTTCAGTGTTGCGTTGAATATTGTATTTTGGACCTCTAGACGTGGTTGACGTGACTGAGAGCTTCTTTGTCAGTCGTGTCGACACGAGCTATTTGTTTACTGGATTAAAATTTGAATATGTTTTGTTATCTTTTGCAATATGTCTGCCTTTGATTGACATTGAGGTGATAAATATGCTCTTATTGTTTTTCGATTACCTCTCCCAGTATAAATAATTAAAAAGTGGTTAAGCATGGTTGTTTACTCCAAAAGTGATATGTGATAGGATATTTATTTTGTATTGACATCACGTTCATGTGGAAAAACCGCAGGATTTAAGTTAATTTTAATATGTTGCATTAGTTACCTTGTAATTAATATATTTTGTTTTTTGTTTATTTTACCTTATAACGTGATGCAGGATAATTGGTTTTCTGATGTTTATTAATACATGTATACCTACAATCTACATACCTAATAATTACAACTATACCTACTACGCATAAATAATTCGCACTTTTCAAATGATTTATATTATTTGCTAAAATACATAGGATAACTAGGAACATCGTTGAGTTACAACGTAAACCACTTTCCGTAACAGCCACGATCAACAAGCAGTTTCCAAGTAAATTATCGTCCGATTAAAAGCATCAACATAATATTGATGCATCAAATCCCGCTTGATGTAATGCTGTCAATTTCCTTTCACGTGCTGTCGCTCTAATGCGCAGTAACACAGTACGCGTACTTGATAGTTAACGTGTAATTTTAACATTATCGAGTAAACGCGTAACGTCCCGTCCTTGCTGTGTCCGAGAGGGGCGCGCGCGGAGTGCCCGCTCGGCGCCGCCCGACATCGATACATAAATTGAATCTCACGATTCGATTCGATCACTGTAATTACACCATAAGATCGTCGTGTACTTAATTCATCGACTTCCGACGATTACCCATACACCGCGGCTTGTTATTATGGGAATTGATTTTATTGAGACATAGTACGCAATCGGTGAAGCAGTTTTCTAATAGCCTACCGCACAATTACACTATCAATCGAAAGCCTGCAATAAAAGTCAGTCATTACGACAGTAGACGTCTACTCTTTATTTAAATGATGCTCGGTTACCTCTATAAGAAGCAACGTCTTTAGTATAAATGGTTGCCATAAAATAATATGACTACTATATTTAGATTTTACTACAGCAACTTAATTCGCAGAGTTAGGAGAAAATCGATTCAATTCCTAGCCTCTTAATTTACATTGAATAAGTAAAGGTGACAATAGAATACAGACGGTTCATCCCACGTTGTATTGAATATAATATACATATATGTATGTATAGTTACCCTATTCGTAATATATAACCATATTCGTTTACGTATTTTTTCCATCTAGCTGTAATTTGTAAGTAGTTCTAAAAATAAAATAAGAAGGCAATGCAATAATCGCACATGTCAATCGTCGCACCCTGACATCCAATTAGGTCGGCGGAAGACGCGGCGCAGGCGCGCTATCTGACGCAACCGCCTGCTAGCACCAGGCCGGGGCTCATCCCATTACTCTTACCGTTCGCCGAGATTGCACGCTCCTGCTCCACGATAAATAAACCACGAGTCATCATGAGAGTCGTCCTTTACGGCCGCGCAATCCACTGACAACGAACGTGACGCTCTCAGTCAGATAGAGCAATGAAAGCAGCCCGCTACGTCTCACCAGCTATCGTGATCGGCCGACGGACCGCTACGCTTATTGGCAATCACGCTCCACCATTAGTCGAGCTTCTAATAAAGATATAAATTACGAAAAGTTAATTAAAACGCTTATCGCCGTCCCGGTGGCAATGCGCCCGCGATCAACGCGGTCGGTCGCTTAGAAAATTGAAAGATTTATAGGAGAAACGGCAGGCAAACATCTGTTAGTGGCTGATTGATTTAGTGCCGGTGACAACCTGTACAAATATTTTGGTACTTTGTTACTTTCACGTCCATGTCGTGATACAAATCGCAACTGTATCAGTGTTCTGAATTGTTTTGCATAATGCTAACTCAGCGAGTGTAGCAAAGTCTCAGCAACATAAATTATTGCACACAAATCTCAGATACCGAAGATTGCTATTGCTGGGGAGCAGACTGGCTGTGGCGGGATAAAGACAATCTGCTTTAACGGTAAACGTTCCCTGATATCAAAACGGATAACGGAATCGACAGCAATCAGAGAAGGAATCCAAAGTAGCTGCTTTCCAATTCAATTTCTATGTTTTCCCAATATGATTACCATTGCGAGAGACACGGAAATGCATTAGCACAATAACTGTCAGTTTGTCCGTTAGCGCACACAATATGACGTGGACACGGTCGGCGGGCGTGATGCGCGCGCGCTGCCCAGCGCGGGCAATTCTCACGGGGCCAGGACCAGCGCCTCCGTGGATACCACCGGCGAAGTAATGCATGTGTGAGAATAACATTATACAACAATGAGAAATTATACTGTCTATGGGAATGTATAAAAATGATGCACTTTGATTTTATTGGGAAATATTTGAGACATAAAAATACTTCATACCAAAACATCCTAATTGAAACGAATGTAGGTATGTAATGCTTACTTATATGGTAAGTAAATTAAGTAGTTTAAACTACCTAAGGACTTACAAAACATGCCAAATATAGTTGTAGTTTGTTAAGTTTAATTACTGATCAAAAGATTTAATTTAAATCTATTATTCAATTGAATTGATACTCTCAATTCCGAATGAATGCTATCCTTATAAGGTGGCACATATAGCCATAAATAATATCGGAATGAAATTGATTTCAAGCAAGCTACCGTCTCCATAGAAAGCTGAGTTATTGTCACAGTTACAAATTGCATCGTGCCGCCATCTTCCGCGGCTTGAGTCAGTGTCCATTAATTGTCATGGAGGCATCATGCATCACTGATTCCCGCATGCGCACTGATGCAACCGAGGTGAAAGGACCAGGTCCTTGCACAACGGGGAATTAATGGATGGCTAATTAATGTTTCGCAGTTCTTATTGTCTGCGGATTTCGACATGCTTCTAGTGTAGTGAAGTTGTGATTGGTGAAGCATGGTGTTTATGTAACTTGGATTTACTACGTTTGCTTCTTATTTCCACTATTTACGTAATTTATGAGCATAAAATTTAACGTTGTTAAGAGATTTCTAAGCTCAACAATTAGTGCAAAATCGTTTTAAAATTTCGACTTTGGAGCATAGGTATTACAAGCTCTTGAAAATAATTAAGGTTGTGTTTACTCCAGAATATTTAAAAAAGGTCGCCTCTTCAACTTGTTCGAATATAGCTTTTAAACAATGAAAAACTGGCTGGAACGTTTAATTCCAAAAATAGGAACAAAGTGTAAAATAAAAAGAATAAAAAAGTATGAAGAAACATGATGTGTCTTAACAAGCTGTTGACAGGCCGACACTTCTGTAAGTAAATCTGTCCACGGATGCATTTCGCTCTGAACCACTTGATGTAGGAGACACTGTTCGGTTATACCAGCCAGCCAGTTTCAATAGCTCAGCCTTATAAAAAAAGGTGATGAACGAATGACAGATGTTGTTTGGTTTTTATTGGGATTATATAGCATTTTTAAATGCGTAAACGAACTCTTAGCTGTGCCACTATCGAATGTACGATTTATACATTTTTCGGGACTACCTTACCTCATAATTTATGAAAAGTAGGTACTTGATAATCTAGAGAGTTCTCGAGAATGATAAACTATCTCTCCTCTTTTCACGTTGTAAAGAAAGAAATATGAGACGGACATGAACTTTCACTGTTTATGTTAAAATATAGAATATAAAATATCACGATTTGCGCATTTGTGTTCCGGTGCACAATGATCGTGTCTAGAAAGTCGTTAATGCAGTCAAAGTCACGAATAAAAACTAGTACAATACTGTAATATGCAATTAATTTTATAAAAAGATGTCTAATTGCCTTCTCCAAAATCTTTTTACTTTCACATGTTTTTGTCTTGGTTCTAAAATTTCGTTTTGAACGAGAACTTTACACCTGTCTATTATTATGTCGGCGACGTGACGCTACGACAGCACGTTTTAAAGCCAATGAATTGCACAAAACAAAATGATTGAGACGTGAATTCGCTTTAATGGCATGAAATTATAATTCATAAGGCCTTTTACATTACTCAGAGGAATAGTGCAAGTAAACGAATAATTCGTTAAGCCATTGTATTGATGGAGATGTGAAAGTTTGAAGGGTCGGCCGGGGTTAACTGACTTGTCAGATTTTGGGTTTTATCGAAGCTTACTCAGACATCACTTACGGTGTTTGGCAGTTTGATGTATCGACAGTTTAGTTTTAATTTACATAGAAAGTGTGAGACGATATCATTTTATTGCATTTTTCTAAAAAAAAGAGTATGGGAATATACATGCACGCTTTTTATTGTATTTTTATTGTATTACTTCAGTAGGAGAAAATGTGGTGCAAATACTTGTGCTTTAAAGATATATTTAAGCGCTGTGTGTAGATGTAAATACACAATTTCATTAGCTTAGGTATTTTTCATGAAGTATTTCACATTTCATACTGAAGTTAGGCAACAATTGAAGTTTTTTTTTGCGATTGAACAGCGGTCACTTTAGGGTTAACGATGTGAAAAGCGATCAAGTTTTATAAATAGGCGCATGTATTTAGCAAAGCATGCGGTTTTGATACGACTGAGGCACATTATCACAAACTATATAGAGTTAGCTGCAATCGACGTCTTCATGTTTGTTAATTCGACACCCACACACATTACCGCCGTAAATGGTAAACCAACGAGATGGTAAACGATGTGTTAGCGGAAAAGCGAATGTCCATATGCGCAGCAAGCGCAGGGGTCGTCAACACGTTCCGAAATAGACGGCCAACTAGACGCACTGATGGTGGCCACTAATTATAGTGCCGACACCGGGAATTACCGAGAGGGGATGCTACCAGCGCCGTACACCGTTCAGAATGGGATAACACAAATATTATTGTTAGTTTTAATGTCCGTGAGCATAAAAGTGAAAGCAGCTCATTGTCTAGCCGTAGATAAATACATTAAGCTCTCAAGATGCGATTAATGTGTTTGTTTGTTAATTAAGCATATTTTTACAGTTTTACACTTACCATAGTAGCGACGTATTCGTATTTTTTCATGTAATCTTATTATTAATTATCAGGTATTTCTTTAAGGTATAAGTGTAGATAATTGGAGGCCCAATCTCAGGCTACTACTAAAAACTTTAAAACAGTGTAGGCAATAACTATAATTGCCTATCTAAGAGACGAATGATAAGGATATATCAATTAACGTTATTTAATCTCCATTTTACAAGAATCTAAACGCCAATACTTTCGCTTCAAAATTCGTGGTATTAGAATCACGACCTGTAAAGTCACTGACCACACCGACTGACCATTTTCTAATATTTACGGGGACACTTTTTATCGTTCTCGAGATAACTATGTTACGTTAATGTTCGTGACTAGAATCGCTTAAAAAAGGCTTTTAAAACCTGCCAGTGTCTAAGGAAACAAATTCAAAGAATATTTCAGATAACATAGCATATCTATATTCTATTGGATGTCGTTTCATTCAGAATAAGTTCGTTGTTGTCGGTAATTTGCTATTTCTATACAGTATGCCTTACCTTGACTTGAAAAGGTTAATCTTGAAAACTGTTTGTATAATGCTATGCATTTTTATGTAATGCAAAGCAAAACTGGTAGCAAGGGGCACGGGAAAGCAGTGCCATTTGCAATATAATATTACTATGTAACTCTACACGTCTCGCATCGCTATGGATTTTTATAAGTGGTTTGGTAGCAACTTTAATCCCCAACTAAGTATAGTTGGCGCCGTATTTGCTTCGGAAAGATGTGGATATTGCAATAATAATTAAGTTCAATGTTAAGCCGGCTCGGTGTCAACAGAACACATTAAGGATATGGAAATGAAACTGTCGAGGTCGTAATTTCTTACAATAACTAGCTGTGTAATACATTTCTTTTTGAACTTTCCCACGGCAAATCTTCGCCGGAATCGTTGGTTAAGAAACTTGAAACATATAACTGAAGATTTAGACAGGTTAATATTAAATTATCTATAGTTAAGAGCCATTTCACAAAATTTTGACGTTCGAATTTCGGTAGAATTGTCATGTGTGCGTGACACACCCACACAAAAATAATGCTAACAGTGTAGCGCAAAAAACGAGACGGACAAAAAAATCTTGATCGTTATTACAATATACCTATATTCGAGATTTATGAAAATATTTTGAATTCATTAGTAATTAGATCATATTATATATTTGTTCCTATTTTTTAAGGCGGTTTTTATATTTTTTATTTCACAATTTTTAGTGATGCCTAGGATTCATCCGCATCCGTTGACATTTTGAGGATTAGTATTTGAAATCCTTACAAAATGCTCCCTCAAACGATATCTCACACGATATATACTATTAAAGTGGTAGAAGGGGGGACAAGGCACCACCTCCCCCTCTTTCTTTCTAGTTTGTGGCGACAATTACTTAGGCTATACATATTACTTGTAACGACAGTTCTGCTATGATGTTATAAGGAGTTCAGTTCCATATCTCCAAAGATCATCATCAGATCTACATGAAATTTCAATGGGATTATTTCGAAATAAACTACTTTCCAACAAAAAAAGAATTTTGCAAATCCGTCTTTAGATGACGGAGTTATGCCCGAACATACATAAAAAATATATTTAAACATCCGAATTGATATCCTCCTCCATTTTAAAGTTTTCAAAATAAATATACAAAGGCGAACTTAATACCTTAGGCATTTATTACCAGTCGACTTTAGAGCGATATGGAGACAAATATTAGGTAGATGCACATATCGATGCATGCGATGTGATTACGTATGGCTCTGAGACGTGGTCGCTAACGGTTGGCCTTTTGGAAAGGCTCAGAGTCACTCAACGAGCTATGGAAAGAACTATGCTCGGGGTTTCTTTGCGCGACAGGATCCGGAATACGGAAATTCGCCAAAGAACTAGAGTCACCGGCATAGCTCGAAGAATATGCAAGTTGAAGTGGCAATGGGCATGCCATATCGCTCGAAGGACCGATAACCGCTGGGGAAGAAAGGTTCTCGAATGGCGACAACGAACCGGAAGACAGCGTTGGCAGGCCTCCCACCAGGTGGACCGACGATATCGTCAGAATTGCGGCCCAAGCGGTAGATGCAATTGGCAAGCTGTCGTTTATTGTGGCGTTCTAAGGGAGAGGCCTTTTAACAGTGGACGTCTACCGGCTGATGATGATGATGATGACGTATATCGATACGCAAAATAATAAACATACATATAATACGTTACATACATACATAAAACAAAACAATACATATATATACATAAAGCAATAATTAATTAATTATCTCAACTATTATAACTATTTACAACTTAAATCTAATACAAGATAAAAACAATATATACAAAAATAACAAGTTAAAAAGCATCAAAAAATTCATCCCCATCGATGTAACGTGCCCAAAAGACTGGCAGCATTGCCACGTGTAGTTTGCGCAAACTCCTAGACCTACCAGGTATGATTGCTTGGCACTTATTCGGAATTGCCACCATGCCAAATCTCTCGGACCAGTCCATTGTAGTTTAAAGATCAAGCAGAGTAAGGCTACAAGTTATCGGCATATGGAATACGCACACCGATGTGATTGGATTATAAGGTTAATAAAGATAGAAAACAGCAATAGGCGGAGAATACCGCTTTATGGAAGGCCAGATTTTAGCTCACACCAGGAAGAAGAGGACTCTTCCACATGGACCGACCACTGGCGTTCCCAAAAGTAAGGGATCTATTCCAGCGCTTTAGGAGACGCCAAGAGATGGGATAGGATGTAGACGAGGATATCGCGATTGACTATATTTAAGGTATTGGAAAAATCAACTAGGGCTGTAACTTTAGTATCTTCTATGCCTGCCTTAATGTCGCCAATCGCCTGGCCTGCAACCGGACTGCAAGGGAGACAAGAGGTTATTTTGGTTGACTCTTCGTATATTCTCATGAACATAGGCCTCGAGCACTTTAGATAGGAAAGAAAGGATAGAGATTGGTCGGAAGTGATTGGGTAGAGAAGAGCTCGATATTTTAGGTAAAAGGTGAACGAAAGCTTTGCGGTACAAGGAGGGGAAGTATCCGGTATCCAAGGAGCACGATATTATGTGTGTGATTGCTGGAAGAAGGTGGTCAACTATTGTGACGATCATTCCGCGATAGACGTTATCACAGTCTAACGCTATGGATTTGATGGAGGATGATCTTTTTGATTTCTCCCTCAGTGACTGGAGATATGTGCAAGGGATTCATGTTGGGACGCGGGAGACCATCGACGTAAGCAAGTGTCTGAGGTTTGGTCTTTTGTCTAAAGTTGGGCTAGTGAAGAAATGCGAATTGAGATCGTCCAAATCAATGGAATTCAACTGGTCAAATAGTGGTGATTTGCCAATACTGAGAGTTTCAAGGAACTTCCAGAGATCGGCAAAAGTGGAACATAAATAAATGTAATTTAGAATATGGCGGCGTTTGGTATTGGATATTACTTAATTATACCGATTTCGTGCAGCTTTGAAAAGATTCCAGTCCTCATCACGATCTTTCTTGAATTTTCAAAAAGCGCGATCCCTACGCTTTATACCATTCAAAATCCATGGCGCAGGTGGACGCTTCAGCTTTACCTTTTCAACCGGTGCGTGTATATCATAAAGCTCGATGATTTCCCGGTTAAAACCGCTAACCTATTCGTCGACCGCGGGAGCCTCCATCATAGGTTTCCAGTCAATTAGAGAAGCATCTGAACTCAGTTTGCTTACATTGATTCGCGCGAAGCTGTGCATGTACATTGTACAGTACCTTGAGCTTAGGTTTGAGGTATATGAGGTTTGAGGATATACGATAAAAGTATAAGGTCGTGGTGAGAGAATCCAGCGGTGACGAGTCGGCCATGAGAGGAAACCAGGGAAGGATTAGGGGGTATTAATGAAATCGAGCCGAGTGTGCTCAACTACATCGTTGTGGTGAGTGGCTTGAAGCAGTACGACGAGTAGGCTGAGACTTTGCGCATTGAGGGGACAACATTTTTGGCAACATTTTTCGCGCAACTTATAATTCAGTGTGCTGCTACAGAACAGAAACTTAGGTCATCAGATATAATATCTGATTGGATGGTTGCTGAATATTAATCAAATACAATATTTTAAAAGAATTTAATAACATTTTAAAATAAACAAAACCGGATGAAAATAATTCGTAGAAAATGAAAACGTTGTGGTCGTAGTATAAAAATGGGTTTTTAAGACGAATTTTCGTAATTCAAAATTTGAAAAAAGTGACACAGGTCCTGCCTCTAAGGGCGCTCGGGCCCGACTGATCGTTCTACGTTTGTGCATTGTAATTTATTGTGATTTTGAGTGATATTGAAAATGGTATTATATCTAATTAAATAAAGGAATATTAAAAAACATTGTATTAATAGATTTCCCAGAGAGCATAGTTCATTATGGCATAATTTTAAAAGTAATAAATACCTTTATTTAAACCAAAAAGTCGCGATAAAATTACCATATAAAACCGTGAAAACCGGCTTAAGTTTTTATTTTTTCATCAATTAAAAGAGTTATTAATCGAAAATTTTCCACCGTATGTTACAACAAAAGTATATGTCCTATGCCTACTGTATTTTTTCCATTTAAATTTGTTGATGTAAATGGTAGAATTTGAAACCCGAAAATGGCTCTGCGATGGATTTTCAGAAAACGTGTTGCGGGAAATAGCTCACCACACAGCAATCAAGTTATATTTTGAAAATCTAATTCTATTTGTAACAATGGGAAAGATTGGTCTACATTCTACATGTATTTAGAAATTCCTTAGTACTACCTAAGATGGTAAATTTCGCGTCCGAAAATTCAGAAAACTGTCAAAAAATGTGAAATGGCTCTTAAGCACCCAGTTTTCCCCTAATTTACAAGCTACATACATTCGAGAAAAAGAGTATTAATGCTTTGTGATGAACAACCTCATTTGTGATGTAATAAAGATTGGAATATAAGCAGGTATATACTGCAAAAGGATGAGCTTTACAAGTGGAATCCATTGGATCAAACTTTAATCTAGCTACTGTAGCACTATTATAATTTGGCACGAGTTACATAGCTGAAACCTGAAACATATTGTGATCAAAGCTTGTGGCTACCAGATGTGGTTCAATCGCCGATATAACTTTGTTTGTTAAGGACGGCCAATATTATACTTACTAGAAGTTTGTAATTAATGTAAACAGAATTCTGTATAAGTTGTGAGATAAAATTAATTGAGTGGGTGTTTGTAAACCAACGTTACGACTCTAGACTAGCCAATATTGCCTATAAATAATTTAGGACGTCTCTCGTTAATCGTCAATAATGTCTTGTGCCTTTAAGGGTTAGAAATTTAGATGTTTGAGAAAACATAACAATTTATATCTAAAAATATAATATAGTCTCAGCCCAGCCCTAATCGAAAACTGCCATACCAACTAACTACATATAATCATGAAATGCAAATGAAGATCATGATATTGTCAAGTATCGCTGTACTTTATATAGTTGATGTAATTACGTGTATACTGTGCAATCATTGTTACATCTAATAAAACTCTACAAGATTTAATCGTCGTTTTGTTATGCACGGAGTTTTTTCCGAGTCTCGATTGAGTGTCGACAATTGATTTCGTGATCGATTTACAAGAGTTCTCTGTCATGACATAACAGATGTTTCGTCTTATTACTTTGTGTCTGACGTTGTGCTTTCTACCATAAACGATAATAGCTTGCATAACGCGCAAAAACTCTAAATTTTATTGGAAAATCGAGAGTGACTGTCAGGAAAAGTATCTATTTTGTTGATGTCCGTTTGTAGCTTGACGAGGTTATGTAATCGTGGTTGGTAACTTGCTTGCTTGGGTTATTAACTCATTATGTTTATTTAAATAAATTTGTAACGTTACGGAAAGGTTTTATGGAGACACAGTTACAGAGGATACATAGGTACGTACTTTAATGACGTAGCATGGTAATCTTCAACCAATGTGAATTGAATAAATGTAAAGAGACTTTTTACTTCAAAATTTATGTTAGGCTTATTTATAAATTATTTCTGAGAATTTGTAATGTATTCATACCTGACACATTCATGAACATGCCATTTCGAATATGACAAACTTTTCTGATTTAAGACGTCAAGCAGAACTGAATGACTACTCGTGTCTATAAAAAAGAGCAAAAAACTACGTTTGGCAGTGCTTTTTTAAAACGACAAATTAATCGAGGCCAGTGCGGTCTAGTTGACAATTATCGAGTTACAAAAAACTCAATCGATATGTTCTGACGTTAAGAATGCGTTGTTAGCATGAAGGGTAATTGATATAGCCCTTATCGACAAAACGCGTGTCGTCAGGCCGCCGTGCCTGGCCCGGTGATCACGGCCTGAGAAATGTAAAAAATCACGAAACCCTTTGCATGAGCATCGAGTCACGAGATCACTGGTGGAATGTCTTGTATAACTGAATTTATTTGTGAAACGAACGGGAATGTGACAGCCTTGAAGTTTTATAGATTAAACTTGGCTGTTATTGAGCGTCCGTGGTTCGCATGTCATGTTTTATCCTAGATATGATTATAAGCTGATTGGACAAATAATAACATGATAAATGTAACTTCCTGTAATCTCTTTTGGAAATAGCCTATTATTTAAGTCACGGCTTTTCTTTCTTTATTACCTAGAAGCATTTTTGAGGAAATATATTATATCTCTACCTAAGTTATTTTTCTAAATAAAACTAACAGAAATTGTGCTATTCAAAATCTAACAAAGCTTCTGCTTCTGCTAACGAAAAACGCAATTAGTCGTTAAAAGCCAATAATAGGGAGTCAATTGAGAATTGAAATAATATATTGTAATAGTGTTGTTATTTTCCGGTCAATATTAACTAATAACCGAGGTTGATACATTCGAAAATCTACCACCTGATCAAACGACGTCTTAATTAAGTGGAAACATGTTCCAGACTAGGGTTATCAAGCGGTTGATTTTCGTCAAAAGCTTATTGTTTTTATAAAGTGTCTGAAATTTTAAGTCTTTGTAGTAGTATATTTTTGCATACTTCAAACTCCAGTGTTTCTATAGGCAAGTTCAATTTTCAACTAATCTAAATTACCTTGTTCGAGTGGTAAGTGGTGACCCTATTCAGGCTCAAAATTTTATGGAAAAGCCAATGTAACTCAAAGTATACGCAGCTGTTTGTAGACGTGCTGGTAATATTGTATTATTTGCTGCGTACATATAAGATTTTGTATTGAAACGAAGTGATGCGTGCATTTTGCGAAACAATAAGTTCAATGCTACGCAGATATTCAAATTAATCACAACAATTTTCATTTTTCATCTCTTTCCCTGCCCTCTGATTTCTACTACGAAAAATGAGACGAATCATATAACTACCCAATCCTACTAAAGGGCCACTCTTAGGTCAGAAAGTGAATTGCTAACCTAATATAATAAAAATCGGGTCGTCAAAATTACATAACTATAATAGAGACTTCAGTATGATGTTTCTGCGTCATGTATGTTTGTTCAACTTGTCAAAACTACATGATGTACTAAGTTTGATGGACGTATGTTACATTGTTATCTTGTCAGCGCCAATGTATGGACTATTGATTGATTTAAATACAGTTACCGACATCCTTTTGTATACAGCTGTTTGTTTCATTGGTGTATTTGCATTTATATGATATTTCAGTAATAACCTTTTTATTTTAACCCTTTTTTGAAAAAGTAAACGATTCATAGTATTCTAATGTCTATCACCGAAAGTATAGTTACCGTATTTTAATCAAACTACCATGAGGAACCGGCCCCCAGTTCCCGGCCGCCTTACTACTCCAGATGACTGGTAATACCCCTGAGCGAGGCCTGCGTCCAGCAGTGGACAGCAATCGGCTGATGTGGGATGTTGATGACCATGAGACTACACAAGAATATTCAAAATCGATTTATGATCGAAGATCGCTGATCATACAGAAGAATGAGAACCTCTTCCTTTTTCGAGTCAGTTAAAATGCAGTATGATAAAGAGGAATTGAGCGCACAAGTTTATTATCTGTCACAGAAAGCTCCTTAACGCGCGAAAAGTTCGATCGAGAACGACGCGTGGTCTTAAATACGTTGTTAGTTTATATTCTTGTGTCTGCCAAGTGATCCGTCAAGTCGGCCCCTCCAGTAAATACTTGAGTATCGCGAACGGTGTCACGGCACAGACATATTGCAGATTGTCGCCCGTGCAAACGATATGTCACATGTGAGCCCGTTACGTTCGTTCGCTGAGAGATTAAGCAGACGCGAAACGTATCTAAAATGTGGGACAGCGAAGGATTACACGCCACTAAACGGATTTAGTTTTTGCCCTTTCTGTCGTTTCATATTGGGTTATTAATTCTATTGGTAGGTTGAAGAGCGTTTTTGATCACAGTTGGCTGCTTTAAGAGCAATTTGGAATAGTAGTACCGCCTTGTCGTTAATTTATAATACACATATCAATGATTATACAAGAATATTAGCAGAATATTGAAAACTAGTAATTAAGGTAAATATGAATAATTATATTTTGCCATTTCTGAGCCAGGAACCCTAATCTAAATTGGCAGTCGTAAACTTTGTTACATCCGCGATAAAGCGATACGTAAATTGAAACTCAATAGATATTGTGCATTTCATACAGCGCTAATGGACAGGATGCCAGTAAAACGACTGCTCGGCCGTCTTTCTCGTGTCGATTACATTGTTGCTTTATAAACGGACAAGTACAAGTATAACACGGCCCCTAAGATCATCCTGGGCGGAATAAGGGCGTAATTGGACACATCCGAGCACGCGCGACCGCGCAACACATTTATGCGACGTCGCGACACGGAACCCTTTGGTGTCGCCGCGGGCGTTCGACGCGTCAATGTGTCGCGTGTCGCGCGAATCTTTTCTTCATAATTATCATTTTTTCCTCTTGCTTAACTTCGCACCGTTGACGCTAATGTCAATGATTTAATTATATTATAAATGGTTTAAGATGTCTAATCGTTTTGTGATTCCACACCGTCGTCTTTCGCCTTGCAGCTGGACCCATGTTTAATCGCCAGTCACGCTGATCGGGCCCACTAATTACTTCACACTTTCCCGTTAATAATTAAGAGCGTCGTAATCATTGAGTTGCTTTGATGGCTTCCGTTCCGTCTGATCTGTCGTACATTCGTTGGTCGGATGCACTCGGCCCGCTTTTTGCCGCCTCTGAAATGCAAAACGATTCAATACGGCGTCTCTTACCCGAACAATGGGGGCTTTGTATCGCACTCAGAGATTTCGTTTGTTTATACAATACACGATAGAGGAGATCTGTGATTTTCTTATCGCGGTAAGATCTTGACTGTGTAAGTGTGGATCAACAATGAGGCTTTATATCGTATGTACGAGCATTTCTTGTACATTCTCAGTATCATTGTCCCAAATAACTGAACTTGTTTCCCTGTTTCTGCCGGGGCTTGTAAATATACCAAGATGTTTCGTGAAGGATCGTTTATGTTCTGTTGATATTTTACAAATAATTAGGTATGTTTCTAGGAAATAAATCACTTACAAATACTTCCTTTGTTGCTATAAATACAATTTAATTTAATGTACAGAAATTCTAGAATCGGAAATGAATCATTCAAGTTAAATTGTTTGCTTATTTCGTCTGAAGTCTCTGGTCATCGGTTTAACACGTTTTTTTCCGTTGTCTGACAATCAGAGCGCAACACGGGTACCGTACCGTTTCTTATGTTGCTCACTGGCTACTCACTCGCAGATTAACCGACTCCGACCGACCAGAACAATGTATAATGAGTTTATTGTAATTGCCCACGCGCCTACATTCTAAGATCATATCTGTGCTGGGTATATTTGCGAATCTGGTAGCAATGTGAGAGTCTACCGGTACTTAGTGAATGCATTTCGGTGTGCAAATAAGGGAAATACATATTTCATAGGAATGATCGTGTCTTTCTTGCATATGATGCACAATTTACAGAATATCTTGCTGAATACTACAATCTAATTTAAAACTTCTTGACTGTTACAAAAGTGCCTCATGTTAATCAAGTTATTTTCTCTGTTCCAGGTATGTACCGTGTAATCTCAGCGCTATATACGTAGGAAATCAATTCGGTACGTAGAAAGCGTCACATCTGGAGTGGTATCATTATATCAACCATCGACCGTGGGAGTGGACATATGTATCCTATGGCTATTCTCGGATAGCCCGTAGCGATTACTCTATCGTAAATTAGTCGTTGGCGTTCAATTTGCGATAACACAGTAGTAGGTCCGTTGTACCTCGTAAATAGTGGCAGGTCTAAGGTCCGTCTCATCCAGTCACGAATGGGTTAACTTATAGCCCGCCGATGCCTATAAATTATGATCATTAATCAATTGATGTGACTAATTGGCGTTTAACGCTTTCGTGTTGTATATTTTTAGTTGTTGTGTTTATAGATGTTTTGTACGGGGATATTGATGGCTGTTTAATGAAATTATGGAGTGTGGTAGACGTGGTAGGCTTAGGGTTATGAAAGGTGTGAGTAATTGACATTAAGGTTTTACCATTTCGTATAGTTTCTTTAGTTTGGACTGATCAGTCAGTATTTTTACCTATTCCTTTTATACCCACATAGTTCAACATTGTATGTCTGAAGAGGCGGGCCTTTGTTCAACAGTGGACGTCTTCTGGCTGATGATGTTGATGATGCCATAATATACACAACTCTTATCCGGGGCGTGGCTTTTAGTTTGTAGCGATCCAATCACCTACTTCGCTGCATTGACTCTCGTCACATTTTTATACATGCTCTTTGGTGTATATGGCTCTTTAATTGTCTTAACCTGGCTTTACTCGAAATATTTCCGATCTAGTCAAAAAATGTTTGCCTTCCCTTTCCGGTTACGTTATTCAAAACAAACAACAAATAGTTCACAGTAGATGAACAGTTCTACAATAGATGAACATTTCATTGAAATTCTATTCACATTTCCAGTTAAAATTGCAAACCACATAATGGCACATGAAACCGAATTAACCAGCATGGCATGTTCGTGTCATTTGGCGGTGGCACTCGTTAAACAGTCAATCATGGCATTTGCCCTGTGAAATATGACAGTGTGACATGCGAAAGTGAGCCAGCATGCAAATGTATGTGATATTTCGCGTGTTTGTTATATTTTTGTGGATTTCTACATTGATATGTGTGTCTGTGTGAGCAAGGGAAATTGGGTTGTCCGTATAACGGTTTTTATTACTCGGGTTTGTCGTCTTTTTATGTTTAAAGGGTGAAAAGGAGTTTTAAATGTGTGATGGAAGATTAAACAACCTTATAAACAAGATAAGTGGGTAGGTACCTATGCCAAAATGATTTCCTTCAGCCGTTTTAGTAGACATTATGCGCGAGATTTTTATTAGGTACCATAGCCTCGAAAAAAGCTGTCATACATACATAGATGTGTTTTAGATTTTTTCCCACCACTCGAAAGCCATTACAATCACGATTTACTAAAACCTCAATTCTTAATCACCAGAATGCACTTATTTCGCAACATTTAATAATCACGTTCGCGAACTTTCTACGTACGCGCGTCGGTCACCCAGTCATAGGTCAGCACTGCGCAGGCGCATACGTTTTCATTGCTACGAGCACAGTTAGCGTACAATTTGCAAGTAATCCTGCGCAGCGGCACTAGCTACGTTCCCACGTTGGGTATTACACCTGGACAAGATTGCTTGATTAATATTGCTTATGTAGGATTTTTTCTTATATTTATGTAGAATACTAGTGGTTATAGAAAATAATTGATAATAATTACGTGAGATAGTATAATAAAGAGCTTATCTTTTCGGTTAGGCGTCCAAAGTGATAGACGTCAGACAACGTAATTTATTTTTTGATGATCGTGTGTTGTTGTGAAAAAACACCCCGTAATTCCTAAAATACACACAATAATCAAGTTAGCAGACCGTACTGGCTTTGTAGAACCCGTGATATTTATAGAGCATGTGTAACACTTGAAAATGCGACAATTAAGTCATCACACCGACAAACAAACTCTATTTCTAACATATCACAACTTGTAATTCATATTTAATGTTACTATTATTAACACGTATGGGTCTGTCAGCTACACATCCCATTTGAGAGCTTCACAGACGTCGCCTCGAGCCGCGAAGCAGTTTCAAAGTACCTACGTCTGCGCAGTTCGTAGTTCGTGCACTTCGTACAATTATTTCGTAGGCATCAAGTTACACATACAGTAATTTGGTGTTGCGTCGGATAGAGCCGCAACATGTTAATCACGGTGCAGGGTAAAGGTGGCCGACAGACGTGCCGACTGCCAGCACACCTTATATTGTAATTTATTAGCTGCATTTTGCTCGGCTTCGTCCGTTTTGGTACTTGTGAACTCTGTACGCTGTGGAACTGGGATTAGGGATTCGGTAACAAGGGATTTTAGCATGATCATGTTGTGTTGTGTTTAGTATACTATATAGTAATAGCTTCCTTACTATGAGAATTTCATGATCTTTCAGGATTAAACGTTAAACTGAAAATCCTCGATCCATTAAAAATTACCATTAAAAACTTAATTAAGAACTATAAGAAATTCTTCTTATCGTATGGTTGATGAACAACCTGGTGTCAGAGTTTGTAAGCTTTACATACCGTTGAACAATCTCTCACGTTTGCCGGTTTCGTCACGATGCATTCCTTCACCGTTTTTACTGAAATGATATACTGAGAAGTAAGAACTGATTTCTCATCATTTTTCTCAACATTCCTTGTTTATTCAACTCTCGGCCCCTAATATCTCCTCCTATAGGTATTATTCTCGTTATTCTCTGTAAATGTGAAATGTTTTCAAAAATCTATCATGACGATAGAATATTTTACAAATAGTGAATATTAATCCAGTAAATAACAATGTTCTGCGCGTAGCGAGTGATCTCGTTACGATAAGTTACGGTAACATCCGACGACCCAGTTTTGGATCAGTTTAATTTAAATATACAATGCAGTATCACTTTATTCGTGTCGTGGTACATGCATTAAATGGGTTTTCTTTGAAATTATATTTTAAAATATATTCATCACAGTATAGTATGTATAATAGTAGAAGTATGTAACCTAAATTTTCCTCACACTGGTGAAAAGTGAAAACGATGCTTACGCATTAGGTACAATAAAAATGTTTTAGTTTGACGTAACATAGTCCATTAATCGACTTGAAAGGCAAATCCGTTTCCTGTTTGTTTTGCCACATTAATATGTTTAATTAATTAAATACCATACTTAATTATGATGAGATCGGCTTGTGACAAAAACGTACATAATTAATTACTAAATGGTAATTTTTAATTTATCGGACAAGCTCGTCACCGATTGAAAAATCTTTCGACACGATAAAAGTGAAATTTGAAGTGACAGTAGTAATTACAAAAACATGAATACTTTCAGAATTGATCGTTCATGTTGTCGATAATACCGCGATACAATTTAATATTCCGGTACAAAATAAATGTCACAACTCATTTATATATCTCGGTGTAAGATAAGATCTCGCTATAAACTATTTGAATACGATTAAATCTAGTTAAAACAACATCGTTTAGTTAAATTACGATTTATGGTAAAGTATTTGTTTTTAAATAACTATTCAAATTAATAATTTCCGAAAGCTTTTTAGTTTAACATCGTCCATTTCGTTTTATTGTATTTTATTGCGGGCTATTAATTTTAATGTCATATTTTACACCAATATCTTAAATCATAACGTTTATGCTAACATTAGCGAAATGGTATTTCCGCCGATTTGTTTTTAAAGCGGCATCGATTGGTTAGTCGTATAAATTTTAAGTGGACACGGACGTGATAAAAAGGATTTAAAAATAATGATGTGGACGCAGTGAACAACAGTAATCTGCACGTCAGAGATAATTAGCTTTCACCGCATATCACTAACCGAATTGCATAAGAATATAAAACGTGTCATTTACTGTCTAAAGCACATTGTACATTCTGGCTCATTAGTTAATAAAGTCGTTCAATCATTCTTTGTTACTTTCGAACACAAGTAGGTACTAACGCCGCGGCTCTCCACATCATAAATCTCGACCTATCTCGATCGGTATATTTCTCCAGCACCTAGAAACGAGTCGCGGATTGTTAGCGGAAGCGGTTTGATAAAATATCGCCTAATTAAACAAGACGTGATCAAACAACGCAGCCTTTCTATTAGAATATCGTTTTGACACCACGCGAGCGCTTGTCACTTTTTACGATCATCGGATGTCCGACCACGAGATACCACTTTGAATTAATTAAGTACGTTTAATGTAACAACCATATCAATTAGTGTCACAATCGAGTGCACAATCGATTAAAATCGATTGACCGATGGGCGAGCGTCGCGACGTCGTGATTACGCGTCGTCCCACGCGATCGTTACATTCGATTCGTAAGACAATAAATGTAATTACAAGTTATTTACATTGGGTTTTGCGTCTAATTTAGGTCGGTATACATTGTTAGCGGATCAATTGAGCCGTCTTGCCTTTTACGTGCATTCTGTGTGATTGCTTGGCCTCCGATGTTTGCGCTGGGTAGGACTGAGCACCGCTGAGGCAAACACGTTGGATTGAATTAATGAATGTTTTCACGTAATCGTTTATTTATAGTTGTGGGCTTTAAGCTTCGCAAATTTATGTTTGCCCATTTGGCGTCTAACGAGGCTTTGATGTTTTAACACAGGACGCAGTTTTAGTCATGTTATATCAAAATGTTATTTATTGGTATTTCAAAAAACGGGAGTACCTAATCACGATCATATTTTTATCTCTGCAGGTTCGAAAAAGTTTTACTTTAATCTGTACCTAGAATGGCTATAAAATACCTACGTCATGAAACGGCCAGTCTAAAAACCTATCTTCAATAGTTATATATACAATTGCTACTGTGATATATAATATACTATTAATACATAAATAACGAATAAAATTCACATTCATAATATAAACTAAAAAGAAAAACCACTATGTGTATGACACTGCTACACAGAATTTTATTTAACAACACGCTGTATACAACGCTACGAAGCCTACGAGCCGTATCTATAAAATATAAGTAGGTACGGAACTAAACTGAAAGCCTGATAAAGTTGGCGGTTCGCCAATAGTGCTTCAGTGCGCAATATTGATTGATGGCGAACTGACAGGCCTACGGAACAGCGACACTCATCTATCTGCAACGTCTTTTAATATGACAACATAATCTATTTCGTTCGTATTTTCGTGATCGGTATTTTACCTAATCGTCTGCTTAAATTTTAATCTTTGGTTAGCGAACTTTTTTATTATGGCAACAATCGTCTTTTGTTTAGTTTTGAAATTTTGGTTACAATGATGATTATCATTCGGTAGCCTGATTTCTTGCTTTGAATGCCACTGTATGTGTTAAAACACGCCTTAAAGCACAAATAATAATAAATTAAATGTAAAAAAAAAATATTATTATAAAATATAATTTCGAAGTTAGATTGAAAGTTTTCATTTAATTTTTTATCGTAGATAGTGAAAGCTCAAAGCAATAAAATGTAATCAAACGTAATTTATTTCGATGCGTGCTTTACTTTGGTATCGTGGGTGTCTAAATTAAGGTAACTAATTATTTTTTATGACGTGTTGTAATTTAATATTAGGTTGCGTTATTTCTACTCCTAATATATAGAACATTAATTTAATATGATTCAATCATTTGTACTTGTCAAAAATTTATTTAATTTAAATTGTTTATTGTATGTGTGGTAAGGAGTATTTGAGGTGCTTAATACTTGCAAGTTGATCTTTTATAGGTTTCACCAACGGATTAAGCAATAAAAACTAAAATTCAGCTGTTAGAGAGAAAGTAAAAATACTCCGGTGTGACTGACGTTTCTACTTACATTAATAGGAATAATAGCAATGCTAACTAATTTAACGTTAATAAAACAATTATGAACACGAACAGCTTCAAACAAATACACTCATTTAATTACTCAATAAATTACGAGCTCATTAAAATGTTATGCTTTCTAAATTGTCAGCGGCGAGATAGTCGACGCTTAACTTAAAAGGGTCATCGGTATCACATATTACTCACCAATAAAGTTATTAATAAATAACTGTTGATCTTAGATCCTGGAACAATGGGGTCATGCCATTAACCTTACGGCTTTTAAAGTATAATTATTAAAGTCAGCTATCGTATCTCTATTTATTCAGTGCAATAATTATTATGGCAGACAGTTTGGAGTCTTGATAGCTTAGTCAGGTTTTTGGTGAAATCGGACCTAGAGCAGTTTAGATCTTAGCGTACCTGCTTGTTTGGAAAGGCTAAATGCATCTTGAAAATAATTGCGAGGAAATGTACTGTTATGCAATCGAATCATTTGTAGGTAAGTATACTAAATACACGCCTATTTTCCAGACACAGATACCATGGTTTCCCATACGATGCTTCTTGAAGTTTGTAAAAATTTAAATCTTAAATAGTATTAGGAAGTGTCATAGACAAATATATGGGTTTAGAAGTAATTTGGTACCTATCTAATTATATATTATTATGACATTTTGTAAATATAAAGTTTGCAAGTAGAGACAATAGGTAAACAATGGATGTGGTGCACTAGACAGTGAAAATATTAATAAACGGCCTATACGATTTTCCACTTAAAGGTAGATTTTTGGAAAAAGAAATCAATTACAGTATTATGATACTGTATTTACCACTATCTACACAATATAATGATACATATTATGTAGATTGTGTGACTTACTGACTAATATCATTGCGGAAACCTTACTGCATACACGTGTATGTTGTGATAGATCGAATGGCGACGCAACAGCGTGCGCGGAGGAAGTGTAATCTATGAAAGGATATTGGTTGCTTTTTGTTTTCATCTGGTGTTCATTGGAATGTTTGTACGCAGTTTTTCCCATAGTATTTAGAAATGTCCACCTGTCTGTTGCCATATACAGTACGATACAATGTTGGGCACTCATTATTATTATACCGTTCTAGAATGTTCATTTGTGTATTTTCATATATGGTACCTGTACAATTCAAAGTTTATTATACATTATTCAGATCACATGTTCAGAATAAGTGATCTAGCTACCCATTTCTTAAAAAGAGAGACTAGTATATTATACATAATTTGCATTACTAATCAATCTGTTAAGTTTATCGTTATTACCTTTTTACCCAAAACTGTTACAGTATTTCAATTGAATATAGTGCCTACCTACCTAACTATACTCATTTATGACGGCTCCTTATTGGTTGTAACTGTATACATGAATCACGGCACTTGCAGTGCTAATTCTAATTCAATAACAGATTAACTTCGATCACAGGTAAAAAACAAGTGACTCTCAATACAATGGTTCGGCCTAGTTTTTATTTGGACAGTGATTGATTAGATCTTTTTTATTGGGTACGAATTGGAATATAAAAATTGCATTAACGTGAGAACTGGTTTATCCTACTTTTGTATTTGTATAGCAATTAATTTGTTTTGTTCTCTACATTGTATTTCATGCTTTTAATGTGCTATAAAGTAAGAAGTCTATTGGATTTACTGTTAGAAATGCGACTGAATCACCATCATCCATAGCCCGACTTTACTCACTGCTCGGCTTAGGCCTCTCTCGTGTGACTCCTCGCTTCTGCACCAGCCTCATCCAGCTTCCACCCGCTATGGCTATGGTCCCACGACAATTGATTATGATAATAACTATACGTAATATAAAAGGATCTATGTGTGGGTATAGGCTTGCTAACTGCTATATTGGGCATATTACAGAGGATGAAATGTGTGTTTAGTTTCTGAAAAAGAATACTTTATGCCTTTGTGGCTTACAGGCGTGAATGTAGGTATGTATGTTTTAATACAAAGTTATTATAATAAACCGTAAACAAATAAATTTGGCATTTCTCCTAAAAACGGTACAAATAACATGATTATAATAATTAAACGTGTTTACAATCTGAAATTACAAATTTATTGATTAATTAAGAATGAAATGAATTGATTAATGATTTCCTTAATTTATATTACATTTATTTTATGTAGATGTCTTAAGATAAGACATTTAACTGTTTAAGTAAATTAAGTTGTTCCAGAAATGTTTCTGGTATAGGCAACTTCTTGTAAAACATTGTTCCTTACACACTACACGGATTATATAAGTCATAAAAGTTTACATCTAAATAAGTACTAAAAGTTCATACCATTTCCTTAATTATATATTAATTAAGTAAATAAATTCAAATGACTTAATTAATTAAATTAAAGCGCGTGTTTAATCTCGTATACTAATAAAATAAATAATTGTTTTTTTTAAGATTGCTGACGGTACCTACACACCAAGATATTAATTAACCCATATTTATTATAGCCGGTGATTATAACGCTTCTTAATGTATCGGAAATGTTATCGCATGAATCGATCCGATAAATTATTGAACATACTGCACAACAAACATTCAATGTTACCCATTAACACCGCCCACGACCTTCCAACAAATAACACAAAACATCGCAAGCACATCAATACATTACCTCTTTTGTTACAAGCCTACGGCAATTTCACTATGTTGAAGCGTCAATGGTTACAATACATTAGTTTTGTGTCAAATATTGTGTGTTTTAAAGTGAAGGTGGGGTTGTAGACGCCCAGCAGACGGCGGCGTTGGGTTCAACGACCTCTTTTCGTGCCTGAACTATATCTAGATCTAGATGTGTCGATTGAATCACGTTAAGCTGACAAGAGGATCGTGGATCTACAAAAGACCAATATAAGTCGTGATCCTTAGGGAGCTATAATTCTGCTTGATTAAACTCGACCTGGGTACAGTGTCGTTTGGGGAGTAGACAAGAGCCAATTATCCACTCAATTATGTGCCTACCTACTCTTTTTAACGCGAATAGTCGTAAACTTCTTGTTCTTGGCTGCTTTTACGGCATTTATGATTATCTTAATTAACAAGACAATTAAAAAGTTGTAAAATCTTTATCTCATCTACTTTCGACAAATAACTTTTTGAAACTGTTAAATTGGCCAGTTAAAATGTGATAAAATCATCTAATGGATTTTTGGACAAATCAATTAAGTATAATTTAGTCGATATGCCTATGGAGGTCATTGTTAGTCAAACATTAGGCAGAAAAAACGTTACTGAAATATAAAATGGTAATGAACTAGTCCTTCAAGTACGCGTCGGTTAACACGCAGGAAAAGGTTCCGCGGTCGACTGAAATTTATTTCTGTATTAAAATTATAAACGTACCTAACTTAAATTATTCATAGTTTTTATAGAATTAAACATACATAATATAATTATAGTTTTATTCCTTTATTAGAATATGATTATTTATTATCATTATATGGAATTTTCAATTAAAATGACCGTTGTTTGCGGGATTACGGACCGAATTAAGGAAAAAAGGATTTCTGATTTACTACGGAACCCTAAATCGTCGTTAAAGGAAAGGGGTGGAAATTCGACAGGGGTAAGGGTGGTTGAACTTACTAAGTAATATGGAAAGCTAGGCTTATATCGATGAAAGTATGTTTGCCCTTTAAACTCTGTTACCTATAATTGTTTCATATTTCATACCTAAGGGTTGACAATGTCGCTTTGTTTTTTAAGTTCATTCATTTTTGTGATTGCCACTGTAGTCAGTCTGTGTAACCTACCAGTCTGTCTTTTATTCATATTATTTATGTTATACCTACGTTTTTTTACCTTAAAGTAATTTACTTTATTAAATGACCTACAGTGATTACACGTCAGAACGTGTTTGCGTCGTAAAGAGTTTTGAAGATAGAACAACATACAAAATCTTGCATATATTAAAATTTGGAAAGAACATAAAGATTAGCACACAAAAACATGTCATCTTATAAACATCTCCAAAGCATAGAACGCTTCGGTGAACCCGAGTGCTCTTATTAGCAGAGATATTTCGAAAGCTCGGAGTTTTTGCCTCAGAAATATGGCGTATTTTCTCGTATAAAAATCTTGCATGATATTTCCACCGTCTGGGCTCAAGAATTACGTGAAGTTTTTCAAGTGTACACTGATTTTGACTGAGAGAGATTTACCTTCGTAAGGCTAGGCTATTTGAATTGTACCTACTATAAAACAGTGTTATCTTGGTAATCGGAACTTTATATAAGTACAATAATTTCTGTAATGGCCAAAGGGTTAGGTAGAGAGGTTTTCCAGGAGGTTTATCAGGAGTTCATACCCACACACATTGTGCAGCACATCATACATCAACATCTTGGTAGAGAGTCTATTACGCCGTGTTTGTCACCTCCTTCAAAATTTATTTGTTTCATCGGTAACTTATGTAATTTGCAATTATCCGTATCTTTAATACCTACACTTGCGGGACTTATTATTCATCATTATCTCTTTTATTTATTTCTCCATTCAGTACTTTTAAGAGCTTGGCAAATGAGGCAAAATGTTAGAGCAAATTGCTTTGGACAGTTCTATTAGGCCCTCAAGTGTCACTTGTGTTGAAGTACGGTATCCTCTGAATGTATCCATGTCAGGACATCTCGACATCTCGAGTCTAATCTAATCTCCGTGTATCTTCTAATTGCATCCTGTTGCATATATCCTGGTTATTTCCTTAACCCACTCGCCTAGTTACATTGTTAAGTGTTATTGTGTATCTTTATTTCCTGAACATTAACCTGCTTCTGTGGAGATGCGTAATTTGGTAGCACCGTTAATTGTGAGCTAGTATAATACTAGCACAGGCGAGATCACTCGACTTGTGTGCATCAATGACGTACGTACTTTAGTGCCGTGTGAGCGAGTAGTATGTCTTTGCTTCAATGTTTCTATTACAGCGTTACATTTACCTATTAATTTGCTAAAATTGTTGGTTATAAGCAAGACTGATAGATGTGGCTATTCATTATAGTAAAGCTAAAATCTTAAAATGTTAAATCTACAAATTCAGTAATCTCCGGTTTAGAGAGAACAACGTTCCTCATTCCTTGCTACGTAATATAAAAAGTGCTTCAGCAATTTTCAGTAATATAAGTTGTAAGGTCTCGAATAACAATTCCTTCTTATCCGTATATCTTCAGAGTATATCGACAAGGGGTCGATCAGATGAATATCTCGTCCGAGAAGTGCGGGCGTTTACCAGTAAATATGTTAAAGTATTTCACTTTATCTAACTAAATTATCAATAACGTACATCTCATATTCTAATTTCTATTATATGTAAATTATGCTGTATCCTTAATCGGAATCATACAATCTGTGTTGATTTTACTTTTGTATTTATTTTGATCCATGTTAGTTGTGTTGGTAACACCGTTTTTAATTAACAAATGCATGATATCCGAAACAATAGCGTTTGAACACGAAAAGTGTACACATGTTTACACGTATGTTTGTATGCATAACAAAACGGCAAACCAAGATTATCAAGAACAACAGTTATAGAGTCTTCAAATTTAGGTCTTGTGCCTTTAAGAATAAGTGCCTATTTTGTTCTTGTAACGGTGAATGTACTTCGCAGGTGCAAAATAAGAAAAATGCAGGAATATGTTGGAACAAAGAGTGTTGGTAGCACTTAGTACTTAACATCTGGTTAGCTACAGACGAGTCGTGTGCACGAGTGTGTGTGCACTAGAAATTAACGTAAGATGCCTTTGTTTTATCGACCTTGAGTGGCGCTAATTTGAAAAAGGAGGTATACAACTCAAGTTTTACTTAAAAGGTAGAAATATTGTATTGTTCCTTTTGAACTTGAAGTGCTACGTCAACGCGTGTTCTTGTTAAGTGTAGTCTAAAGCAGGATGATGTAGTTCGGGGAATATATTTTGTTTACAAAGATGGTAAATAAAGAAGATATTTTGTATATGATGATATGTGGTAAAAATCAGAAGAGTGTGAATGCACGTGACACCTGTGTTCGGCCTTCAAGGTACAAAACGATACAGAATAAGATTTCAATATATAAATCATACATTTGTGTAGTATCATAGATATTTGTACGTATTTTTTCTTTGTCTACACTCGTTGCATCTCTCATGTAGTTCTAATTGTTGCTCAACAGGGATAGATTAGAAAAGCTTAAATTATTTCTAGCCTTAACTTTAAAATGTTTTACGTAAGCGAAGCCACGGTTCCGGTTAGTACTACATACTTATGTTAGAAAGTGTGAAGCTACGGATGATAGAACAATAACATTCCAAGTAAAATATAATGTTTAATAATGACCCATCCGAAATTAGAACTGACTGAGATTTATTACTGTCACGGAACTACTATTTAATGACCATTGATTTACAAACTTATGAATGCAGGTAGGAAAATGTGTTTAGCTCCTAACACCAAAGGCAAGTGTGGCTCCATAATAGAATAATTAAAGTTGTACTGTACAATAGACATATGAAATGAAATCGTAGGTGAAAGAAGATAAGTACGTACGAGTAATTTGAGCCTCGCAGAGAATGTGTAATTTCATCCAATTTAGTTTTTTTTAGCGCCGGCGCTGCTTGGCACGTTAAGTACTCCACTCGTACAATCGAAAGGATAGGATTGTTAGAAGCCAGCCAATTATAAAATACTCACTTATCATTACTTGTATGAAGATTTCTACTCTTCTGCGAATTTTGTGCCTATTTATAAACTTTGACTCTACAATAGGTTGGGAAAACGCGCTAATAGAAATAGCTTAAATTGTGAATGCGAAAGTTTGTGTCTTTATTTATGGGCGCTTAGTTAGTGCGAGGCTACTCAGGTGAGTTAGTAGCGGGGTCGTGGGTTCAATGTTAAGCGCGAGAAAAATCTATGCAATTACTGAACTTTATACCACGCGTTGGTTTATAAGCGTTGAGTTGACTACTGTTTTATCTTCTTGTTTTTATGTTACTGGGTAGCCTAGTATTAGAAGAGAGCTGAAAATAAGTAATTTGAAGTAGAAACAACAACGCAATTTCAAAATGGCAAAATACTTAATTTAAAATTACCTATAGTTAACGAATGTAAAATTATTTTCTTTAGAGAGTTCGTGATTAAATATTATAATAAGAAAAGTAATGTCCGGTAGGCAGGACTTAAACATATTTATTTCAAATTGCAAATTAATCAGTTTGGAAATTATGTTAAAAGCAATAAGCAATTAGGAGGTGAGAGCTGCAAGTCATATACCTACTCCAGAGAATTGACAATCGCTTATTGAAATGTAACACAATCATAAAAATCTGTTAAACTTTCTTGTAAAGTCGTCATGATTTTGTCGGTATAGGTGTTAACAACTCCTATTAAATATTTTAATAGGTCCTCAAGTTAATAGTAAAAGATACTAAACGGAACTAATGGCAATTTTTAAGTCACTCGTTTATGTGCAAAGACTTGCTATTTTCTTTTTTATATATCCTAAATTTCATCACTCAATATGCTTATAAAGATGTCTTAAGGGGTCTCTCTTTCTCGCATTGTTCGGAAAAAGAAAAAAAACATCTAGATACTATTGTAAAGGAGAATAATACATTTTGTAAAATAAACACTGTGTTATGGAACTAATTAGAGAAATGGGAAAAGCACGATGCGAGCCCATGACTGCCGCTGTTTTACTGCGCGTGAACAGATTACAGTATAGCCGCGATTGAAGGCGGCACGACCATATGCACGCTTGACAGTTACAAGAAGCCGACTGCAGCTTACTGTACCAAGAAGTTCGTAATTAAAGTCTTAATTAATTTGTTATACTGAGGGGAGAGTTTATTTGGAATTGACTAACTACACATTTGTCGATTTGTTTTCAAATCCTCTTTATTTACTTTGATTAACGTGTTTCGGTTTTCGGTTTTCGGCTTAATCTCTCGTAGCTTTTTAGAAGACCGATAAAATCCTTACGATAAGACTTTCATGTATACATTTGGTGTGAGACGTTAACGAGAAAAAGGTAAATTGAAATAAAAGTTATCGGGTAATAATTAAAGTTTTCTAGACGATGCCCAGAAATCCATATTACTTTGCGGGAATCAAACAAAACATAGATCATTAAACGTGCAGTCGCTAAGCAAATCGGCTTATTAAATATGAAAGCTTTGCTGTAAGATAAGTTGCCGTTAAGATATCCGAATGGCTATAGGGACTCGAGAGAATAACAACGTCAATGCAGACAGCCTCGTGGGAGGTGATGGGCACTTACATTGAGCACTAGCATTGTCGCCGCCTCCTACTTAGGTCCTCATTGTTACCGCTTAATGGTTCATGTCGATTGATATTTCTATATAAATGTTAAACGTAATTGGATAATCCAGAAGTCGTATTTTTGGTTTGAATTTTAAGTACTATTTCTTTTCTATTCCATAGCTAGTGTAAAGCATTTTGAACAGGTCGCACGTTTAATATGTACCTACATCTATACTAATTAAGGATTCATAAATAAATACAAATTTGTATTATAATTTTCTAAACCATCCAACTTGTATCTAGAAGAGATTAGCAGGGAAGCACGTTTTCGTATATTACTCTCGTAGATAGGTATAATAATTTAATTTGTTACGGCTTATAACCTCTAGATGGAACTCGTAGCAACTTCCGACACTCGAACAATGTTGGTTACCGAGAAACGCACATATCCCGGGCATGTACCAGTGCGGAACTGATAAAGAGTAGCCGTAAATCCGAGTTAACACACTCGAGACATTCAACTGTTCTTACGACCACTATCTACCGTTGTCAACGTTCCCGTAAAACATGCGCTGACACAGAAAATCAATATGAGCCAACCTAGACTGGAGGTTTATCTGACCGCGATTCGTTCCACAAATCAACGATGCAAATTGCTTTATTTTTTATTCACGAGCTAATGGTTACGCAGTTTAAAGGGCGCCCGCGGCGATTTTTCTTTCAAACAATAAATAATTAATAGAGCATGCCCAATGTATAAACTTATTTATATTGGAGCAATCAAGTCTTAGCAATATCTTTAATGACAAAGGAACAAGGTGTAAATAACACGCGTTTGTCACTGATGCCCATTAAATTTAAATTGTCGAGAAAGTGCACAATCGTAGGTCTCTGTAACAACGTAATGTATTGCCTTTCATTTGAAAACGAAGAGCGGTTTTCTCCTGTCGTTCCGCGTATGATAAAGTTACGCGGTCTCTCATTACCGCAGATATCATTAACTTGGTCTCATTACTCGTGGCGTTTGTAGAGCAAAACCCGCGATGCAGAGGCGTAAACCCATTAACCGGCCAACTACTTTTGATATCTAACACCCTGCCTCAGCACGGCACGGGCTCGCGGAGCGCCCCGTTTAACTAGCGACGTTATCGAGCCATCTCACATCCATGTCAGTTATTACACCAGTACAGTAATAATTGCCAATATACACTCGATATTACACGATCTTATTATGTTTGGATGTGCGTCGTGTTTAATTCACGTTAGCGCCTAAGCCGATGCAATTGATGATAAACTTAGTGCTGCGTAACGTTGTTGCGCCCGTTCAGAGTGAACGCCTGAAACAGTTAACTTAGGAGGGAGCCCTCGTTGTCATAATATTTCCTTTTGCTTTATGGGATTTATTATTATCTTCCGGTGACTGTTTTCACTATCGGTCCCCTTTGACAGATGTTTATTTTAGTAACAGCACCCTGTCAGGCGCCATGTTTCTTTTCGTTGCGTGTGGCGCAAGCGCAACCGAGCGCCCGCCATGTATATCACAATTAAACAATTTACTCTCACGCACTTTCTTCCCGTGGTTAATTATAGACATGGAGAAATGCTAGGTTTGTTTTAAATATTTATAATTACAAACATGTGTTTACGAGTATTACAAACTGTACGACTGTTATTTACGGTCGTTTATTTTAGTGCGTGCGTGAATAGGCAGGTACTGCAGATAGTATTCAATGAGAATCTGTTATCCGTTGGCTGTGGGGGCGTGGAGGAGATTGCTCGGCTAGTGATGACGAGTAATTTACGCAATTCAACGGCGCGCCCGCAGGCCGCACGCGCGCGCCATGCGTCGCCCCCCAGGCCTAACGCAGGCCTAATACACAAGATAACATAAAGGTGTTGCTACATAAAGATCACATCGCACTCGCAGCCTATATTGTATGCCTGTAGCATTCGTAGTAATACTCTAAACGATCGTAGGCGTTGGCAGATGAAAGAGAGTCGCATAAATTATATGCAATAGACCTGAAATATGTCTTCACTTGACTCATATAAAATAATACTGAGATCATAATGTAGTATAAAATACAATGTCGGTTCCTAAATTCTCCAGTATATTTTGTTTGCTGTTCAGTGACATTTAAGGGCATTCATTGGCATAATATTTATACCCTCCAATACATTATTTTTAATGGTAATCCTTAACTTCATTAGATACCTTCCTCGTTAGTATTCAAATCGATGATGACTCTAAATTTGTAACAGGTTTAGACCTAATGAGTTAGAGATCGCGCGTGTAGCTCCTGCATATTTGGCACAATGCTGTGATTGCCAGATATTTTGTTTCTAGATTTTTCATAGCAAAAGTTAGTGCGGGCAATGTATCTACTATAAAATATGCGTGATACGACAATTGGTCCGCTGCATTTACAGTTTCATGTCTCTAGTATGTGCAACACTGTGTGCAGTCTGTTTACACGGTGGGCCACTGTATACAGGTTTATTGACCACACGCCTGGTGCCAGGGCCTTTTGTGTCCCAACTTAATGCCTCATCGGTTGTTTGCCCTATAGTTATTATAATGGGAAAGCTATGTAGGGCGTGACTTCTGTTTTTTACTTACACGATGAAGAAAGCAGTGTTTTGTTTTACTGTGACGTCATCATTGCTAGTGACATGACATACGTGACTAGTGAGTAAGAGAATTAATGAATAGGGAACGAAGAACGCTTCGGACCTATTACAATTATCACCCTTGGTGTTTTTAAACAAAACTGTTATTGTAGTTGGATTCTAAAATCTAATAATAAAATTAACGAACCATGTTTTGAGGCAGATTCATGTTTTATAATTATTTTGTGCAGAATCTTAATTATTATGCACCTCCGTCACCGTCATGCATGTAAAAAGTAAGACGATACGGAGTTAAAATCCCAGACAAACTAAATTAAAGGTTTAATTCATTTTTATTAGGTATAATATAACATTGTATTTGGACATCCAGAATGTATTGGAATTTTTTGTAGTTGGTGGGGTTTGAACAAAGCAGAAACTAACAAAGTACCAGGAGCACAGTAAACAACAGTAGTTTTTGCTCCCTGAGAGAAAGGCCAATAACAGGTCAGTTAGTGTAACTGTAGCGTGGTGGATGGCGGCACTATCTCCGCAGTTTGCATCGCAGCATTCTCAGTAGATAGCACATCATTGTTAAGTCGAGGAAGTGTGACCGGACACAGCGCGCCGCACTATCGGTTCATTTATCTTCACAGATTGTACTATTTGTATAATGTCGATACTATTCTAGTGCTGTTAAGAGCCTACGTAATGATCCAGTTAGAGTTTATTGTCTTTATAGCTGCGCCCGAGGTATCGCTCGAATTTCTTGAACTAGATGAAAAGTTTCCTTTGTGGTTCTTGGATGGTGGTCGAATGTTTATTGGCCTAAAACTCTACGTTTATGATCTTAAGATAACATTAGTTAATGTTACATGTTTAAATCCTATACATGATTCTACTTTATATAGTTTAACAAAAAACAGAGAACAAACTGCAAACATTGAACTGAAGCAACACCATAGTATTAGACCAACCACAGCGCTCTACCTCATAAAGCCAGTGCAATCGTCTTTGGTGGCTTCCACTCGATGCTACCGCGATCGCGAGCTTTGATAACATCCACCTCATAAAACCAAGTATTTGCTCTGCGAAGCCGAGCGTTATCTAACCATCTCGTTGCATTAACTACGCCGATTTGCCAGCCAAGCTAAACTGTTATGACAGAGTCGGCCCGGGTTCACGCGGATGCCGTGTAATTGAATATTTTCTAACAATTTTGCTGTTTCAAATGTAATGGGCTTTGATGAAATGAAATAAGGAGTTTGGTGAAGATAGCCGCTGTTTATCGATTTGCTTTATGGGCAATTGTTTTGCATCTTGGAGGTTCTGTTAACGAGGCTTTCTTTGATCGTGGCCTCAATTTTATATGGGCTGCAGCTTTTGTAGGCTTTGAACGCGAAGTTCTCAGTTTCCAGGTCGATTTTATATTACTATATATTTTATTTTAATATGCCTTTGCTCATAAATTAAAATAAGTGTGAAATGACTCTTAATAAAAACATTTTCCTGGTTGATATTTCAATAAAAACGAAAGTTATGCAAGTATTACGTTACACGACAACGTCAGCTAATAAAATTCCTTTGCCTGTCGGGACAAAGTTTTACGTTCAGTTATGATTTATTGGTTCATTTATTCCCTTTTTTATGGCATACTTTTTTATTAGTTCGTTAACTTTGATTACTTTTAAACAAGATATGGTAACATGTTCTTTTAGTAACATTTCATTAATATTGCGAACGTCGCAATAATGACATTAGAGGATGCATTTAGTTACGGAGGAACGATATTCATCGTTGGTTTAAAATAAAAACTACTATATTTTAAATTGATAAAGGGAAACTTGAAAAATGATGGACACGAGCGGGACTTGAACCCACGACAGTCGCCGTACCGTGGCGCATTTTTCCTTTATCAATTTAAAATTTAAGCCTAGCATGGCAACATGCATAAAAAATACAAAACGTCATGTAAAAACTACTATAGTTAGGAACATACAACTATATCATATAATGTTCATATAACATAATTTTGTATAATATAATGTGAATACAATGTTTTTCTGACTGAATTTCGGCCACGGTGACCTATCTCATCTGAGACTAGCCAATTACGCAGGTGATATTAAAGTGTACAAGTACAAGTATACGCGCAAAAAATACAGGTGCACATGAGAGAGAGGGATCGATCATAGTCCAATGGGACGGCAGACCGACACGATGAAAGAGTGATCAGGCGCAGGATCAATGCCTTAACCTGCCTTCTAAAGCATTAATATTTACCGAGCCTTTTCCCACATTAGTAATATTATATTTAACTAATATAATCAACATATCGTCTTCCTAAATTAAATATTACCTACGTATGTCCAGAAATTTCCATTTTAAAACACTGTTAATAAATATACTTTCTGAGGCAACCCCATTCGGTGGAACTAAGTTTTGATCAGGAAATGGAAGCGTTCCCCTCATACCGGATGTGGTTCCCCTCTGTAGGTACAGGTAGTGATGTCCACCCGTGTCCAGTTGCACGACATTATAAGTACGTAGGTATTAAGTATTAAATGTTAATGGGTTTGTGTATCGAATTTCGATTAAGTTATGAAATGGCTTTGTAGACTAGGGTAGACAGTGGACACGAGGGGACTGGAAAACGATTCGAAAATCAATAAAAGTTTTGTTATGAATAATAAAATGATCGGTAGTACGGATTTTCAGGGGTCCACACTTGTCTTCTCTTTGATTGTTCTATTATGCACCTGCGCTGCCTACCACTATATTGGTGGCTTTTAGCAAAAGACTGCTGTGCAAATGAAATGAAGATAGTGCTCTATTGAACTTGAAGTTTGCACTTTGCCAAACCTAGCCCTAGCTGTGTTTATGAATAAAGTCATAATTAAATAACATTCTAATGTTAATTGTTTTGCTTTTTACAGGGTGCCCAACGCGCCCAAGAGTTGTATCGCAGAAATCTTCAACGCGGATCAAACGGACGGCAGCCCAGTGAAGAATGGTGCAGCCAGACCCCGTGTGGTGCGTGATACCCCTACCCGCCCCCGCGACACGCACTCTAGGCTCTTCGGACAGGTGCGTCAAACACAAGTACGCACTCCAAACAAGGTTTCCTTTTACTTAATTTACTAATATACTCTTCAACTCTCTTATGCTGAGACGCCGCAACATTGTTCTGGCTTGCAAGAAATGCGATTGAAGCTTCAATCTCAAGTAAGTATTTGAAGGTTCTAAAATAGGATTTACTGATGACGGACGCTGTATAAGCACGTGTGTTACGAGTTATCCAGCAGTATGGAATTAGCAGTAGCAGTTTCTCAAATTCCTGGTAGATGTCTACAGAACATCGGACCTGTTCAAATCGTTTATCAAAGCGATCATTAATGGTAACAGGTACATGCAACTGCCCTATAAAACCTTAGTTGCTTGTTACGACACCCACGGCGAAGGACGGGGTGGTCTAATCACGCGGCAATTACTATAAACGGTAAAACTAAATCGATTCCGAAGCGGTGTCGCTGAGATTTGACGAGCTGCGATCAACAGTAGCCGTATGAAGTGCGGTCCTTATTATGAGGAGCCATCTGAACAGGTGTGTAAACATAATTAATAATATATTCCAAGCAGGTAGAAGAGCATAGTCAGACGGGTTTGTTTCATATAAAGTTCTTTTTTAAAACACTCACTAAGTTTACCTACCTTGCATCCTTATCAATTATCATCACATGTTATCATCCATAATGTTTTATTATTTAGCAATGCATTAACTTTTATTTATATCACGTTCCAGGCTGTAAACAACTCGGTCTCTCCCATGATGACTGATACAATTCGTAGTCACATTCAATTCGGTGACGCGGAGGTGAACGGCTCAAGCCCAACGCACTCGCCGTCGAAGCCGATGGCCAACGGCAGCGCCTCGTCGACACCCAGCCGAGGTGAGACGGACCTCGCTGGACACTGTGAGTCGATCCCGATGTAGGCACGAATCGAGCACGGCTAGTAACGCTCACGGGTACGACACGGATCCGAGCCGATCACACCTTTGGTACTAGAATGGAATGGCCCACAGATTGGATTTTTACAGAATGTTTTTGTAATAATCGAATATCTTTAGATAGAATTTTGTATTATTTTTCTCTATCAAAAATATTCAATTCAATAATTTTCTTAATAATTACACGATCGTTTATTGACCGTTGTTGGTATATCTCTATGCACAACTATTAAAAATTAATTGCATAGAGCAATTCGATTGAAACGGACCGGAAAGTCATTGGAAAGAATGTTTCGTGTTAGAGTTTGGATTAAAAAAATGTTTACTGATGCTATCCATTCCACGTACCAAATATGTAAGATCGTGTACAGAAATCGTAGCAATGCTCTCGTTGGTTTTTGTTGCGGTTCTGCGCGCGATCGAGACGCTGCGGAACCGTGATCTATCCCAAATATTTAGCACTCGTGCACGCTAGGAAGAAAAGGCTTAATACTACTCGTATTCATATCTATAATATTATACAGATACGCTCTGTCTTTCTTCTTTCACTTACTTATCTACTCACAAATAATGTGTACCTACTAAAGTCTAAAATATACCTTTCATTGTAATAATCATGATTCAAGGAATAACACAATTTTTATAAACTAAGCCGTGCTTTGCTTAGAATGGAGCATGTTTACACAATAATTATAAACTAGGTTCCTCTAATACTAAAGAAATAATAAAGTATTGTAATTTAACATTCTTAACAATAGCCTATGTCCGAAGCTCACGGAACAGTTATGATTACATATTTAATGCGTTTCAACAAAAGGGATACGGTGTCTAGGTTTTGGTTTTATGTTAAATGTCAAAACATAAGTTAGATCCAGCTAGTGTAGTAGATCGAATGAAAACCAATTGTTCTGTAAATGGTCAGCATCGTACATTCCACCGAAGAGGAATCCAGTGACAGGCGATGGAGTGGCCGTGCCGCCGCAGCGCCGCCGCCACCCCGGCGCCAGCCTGCGAGGTGCCGACCCCAGCCCTTACGATCCCTACACCGACCTCCTACACCCACAACCCACTCACAGATACTTCACCTCAGAATGGCCCCCGAAACCAGCTAACTATTACGTAGAGTCTACCATGAAACCCAGTCTTACCACCAGGCAAACACCGTACACTTTACTCGGTTTAGAAACCGATGATCCAGACATGTTTCATCCAGTTATAGACCCAGATTCTTTGTCCCCTCAACTAGTCCTCAACCGGCATTGGCCACCATTCCCAGCTCAGCATTACTTAGAACCCAAGGAACATAAGCTTCCGTATCATCCATTGCCTCCTTATGCTTTTGTTGGTATGCATTCGGCTCTCGGTGAGAGACCTAAACCAGATTACAAATATGATCCGATTCCAGCATTGGGGGGGCCCATCGATCCTTTCTTGATAGCCCACGCGAATCCTCCGCCGACACTGTTTAGATACGAGCGCGACGGGCCCATCCCTGACCTTACCCCTCTACAGACTCCCTTGATTCCTGGTCCTCACACTCTGACCGGCTTTCCTCCTATCTTCCACAAACACGTCCCTGGATACCTTTTTGATCGCAATCGGCATGCAGAGGACCTCCGACCTAAGACGTACTATGTAGACTATGTCCGCCGAAGAGAAATGGGTGGGTGCTCGGTTTACACTGAAGGAATGTTGTTGTCGCACCAATTGCTCTGATGAAACTTGTAACTACACGAGATCATTTCATCAGACAAAGCTTGCCACTTTTATTTTGCTGAACAAAAGGATTGGTACGATTCCTTCATGAATTTAAATTGAGCACCCATTACCGTTTTATTATTTGCTCATTTTAGGGTTTAGTTGACCATTCCTTCTTAGTAAAGTTGTATATTTATGATATTGTATACTTAGAGCTTATGGTTGTATCCTGCTTGTAATGTTGTGGTAAATGTATTCGGTATTGTATTGTGTAAGAGTCGTGTACATACGTGCCTATTGATCTATGTGTTTTCTTCTTTGCCGCACGCCACCTATTTATTCTTATTAATGTTTATCTATCGTTATGTACTATAAGTACTGCTTAACATTTTTATAACGTAGGTGTCGATGTATATAGGTTTTATTGTTATTAGTTTCTATAGCTTATGTCAGTTGTGATACTGCTGAAGTATAAAGTATTATGACAATCAAATATATTATAAATTGAACATTTTCGTAGGTCATTAATGATATTCTAGTAGTTATGGTAATACATTCACGTACTTTTGCATGGTGAAAACTGATTTAAACTTATAATATGTAGATCATGTTTCACATTAAATTTCCACTAAAGTAACTTGACTTCACTGTTGCTTTGAATGGAAGACGGCTGAAAATGTACCTCAAATATTAACGAAAACCAATTAAACTATTTCAGAAGGCAACCCAATCACCGGTGACGGCTATAAATCGATGAACGGCCAGATCAACACGGTGACGTCAATAAACGGCAACAGCAACATGATCCACCACACCCGCGTGCCGCCCGGCGGCTACTCCTCCGGCCTCTGGTAGACACCCTGGCGACCCACCTCCACCACCCCGCGGCGAACGACCAGCTAACAGTCGCCGCCTCGCTATCGGCATGCGCAGCCGAACATACTGTAGAGCCGAACCTTCATTCGAGGCTGTCTCCAAAGTAAAACAAACTCCGTTACAATGACAACGCGCGGAGCTTTCCTTTACTTCCAGGGACCAGGCCGAGGCAGGCGCCTGTGGCCTCTGCCTCGATCTGTCCTAACACCTCTAATTAAGCAACGGCTTTATAGTGTACCGTCGGTTAAATTGAAATTGCATTTATTTCACT
This sequence comes from Abrostola triplasia, assembly GCA_946251915.1. NCBI lineage: Eukaryota > Metazoa > Arthropoda > Insecta > Lepidoptera > Noctuidae > Abrostola > Abrostola triplasia. The sequence continues at coordinate 6,233,675 of OX276439.1, forward strand.
TTCCTATTATTTTGTTAATCAACTAAATTTGGGTAGTTTTGGCAAATCTTAGTAATGCCATTTATGCACTCGTAAATTGCAACGTCCATTAAGAATTGAAAGAGTATATGTTGTTAATTACATCCTTAGCCTTTCCCAGTAACAGTTTCATTCAAATAATTTAGAATAGATCATAGATATTTTTGTAATAGTAGTATTCGATAGTTATTGTAAAGTTTATAGATTCGGAATGTAGAACTTGGCCATCATAATCGGCAAGCTGTACAATCTCGCGATCATAAATAACCTAGACAGTTTCGTTTATGATTACAAAGTTGTGCATTCAATTATCTTAAGAACTTAATAAAATTGTACTCTTTCACACTTGTACGAATATAATTAACCCATTGATATTGTGAATTTAGGAGTGAGGAAACGTATCAGCAATATACCAAAACGAATAGTGCCTTGATCAATGATGAGAAAAATTCTTTAAGAATTGATGTTCGTTTGTGTAGGCGTGAAGTACCTAAGCGTGAAGACTAATGATTATATATCTATATTTCGCGGTATAGAAATAGTAATCATGCGGCACTCGAGCTAATTGCTACAAGTAAATTAACCTTATCTTTAATATTCGACACTGCATAGGGGTCATTAATCTCATTTGTTGAATTTCATTATCTTAATATTTAAATAGAGGGATTTATAAAATGCATTTATTTAAACTTTTTATACGAGTTTATTTTATTTTTTAGTTTATTTTCTACTCGATTAGAATAAATTAACGTAAACGTGACGGATTTGAATTTTTGGTAGATTATCTGTTAACAATGAGGGATGATCAAGTATGTATGAAGAGCGATGTTGTTCTATGCGTAGCAGTAACAATCCGGTAGACTTAGCGTAGGCATATCATCTTTGTAAAAACGTTTTAATATTATCTAACAAGGAATCGCATAATCACTGGCCTAATTGTAACAAAATGTTAATAGATAATAACCATTCTTTCAAAATAAAGTTTTTTATTAATACTCATTTGTTTTATTTATCTCCAGTATTTCTTAAAAGGATAGAGAGTAGACACAGAGGTATACACTCAAGAACATACTTCTAGTTATGTTACCCATAGGCCCAAGAAAAAGGGACAAGCCTATTGCCGTTAAGGTTAACTGTATCCAGACAAAAGATTTGTGGAAATTACCCAATGGAAACTCAAAATATCCCCGACTCAGAAAGCGAACCTAGCCTATCTTTTGCTCAGCAAGCACGCATGTACTGACTCATTACTTGGAACAATGAGAAAGTTTAAAGAAAACAAATATAGCCAAATTAAATGCTACAAGATGACGGGCGCGGATAGTAATGAAATAGCTCTACGTCTATTGTAACACTTCCCTTAAAAACGAACCTATCATCCCGTAGGTGTACCTATAGTCAATTTGCCAGTCTTTAAGTCATAAGGGGCTAGCCTATCGCCATCAACGGGGCCCAAAGTCTGACTGGTACTGAGAATTACAAAATGGAGGAACCCAAAAACACATAGCACGACGTGTCACGTGTTCAACAGTCGCACTAAGCAACCACTAGACCAACGAGGCAGTCACTCTTCAATTTCCTTAGTGGAGAAACAAAACGAATGTTCATAATGAAAATGTCAATAAATAACTATTCATAATTTATTATTTTAACCTTACCTATTATACATTGGGCTAGAATATTTTATCTACACTTTCTTCAACTAGGCCTGGATCCTTATTTTCCTGTTTCGGTCCATTATTACATTTCCTCTCCTTGCTGGGTAGGTTTGCTGGAGATTCTATTTCGAAGGTGACTGGACCGTCGTTTTGTATGCTTACTTGCATATAAGCTGCGAACTGGCCGTCTGTAAATAAGTAATATTAATTGAAGGACGCCATCTAGTGACAAGTAGCTGCACTAGTTTGAAATTAAGTCAATAGATGGCGGTACGTAACCACGCTTGAATTATAAAAAAATTAAGTTGAATGGATATTGTTTAGAAAAATAATTCTTGTACATTTTATACATAGGTTCCTTAGTTACGGACTAGTCTTGAAATTATAAAAAAAAAATAGTGTAGAAAATTGGATTTCAGCTAAGATTATGAAGAAGAAGATGATACCTTTAATTTTGTCCGGTTTATAAGCATCCTTCAACATTTGTAGAAAGTTTTCATAAAATTCTTTAGACTTATCTCCAGGCATTGCATGGTGAAAATCTGGTTTATTGCCCTAAAATAAAACACTATGCTTTACTTAAGTGTGTTAAACTGAACTTGTCCTTCTAAGAAAAAACTGTAGGAAGTTCCATTTGAGTAGGTAAACAAGATTAAACTTGTATGTCTGGCTTGTATATAGAACAACAATTATAATTATTAATAAGACTTACTTTCCATGTGTTATATAGTGTAAACTGACTGACACATAAAATCTCTAATTCTCTATCAGCAACACTTTTCTTCCACTTCTTATTGGATTCATCATCAAATAACTTTATGCTTAATATTTTACGGACTCTGAAATTTTGAATATATGTATTATTCAGCATATTATAGATATTATAGAAAAACAACAGTAGAGTTTGACAAAGCCAAAGAAAGATCTAACTGTTATTACTTTTATTATTCATGCATTTTATATTTTTTTATGCTTTTTAACTGTTTATTTTTGTATATATTTCCTTTTACAATATACTTAAACATATTTACACACTATAACCTATGTTAAAAAATAAGTATATAGAAAAGACAAAATTAACACTAAAAATTATGCATCAAAGTATTCCTCCTCATCGCTGTCGACTGGTAGGGTGCCCAAAAGGCTGGCTTTTTTATCAGTATTTGAATTGATGATAAGGTGAAAAAGAAATGTAATTAATACTTACATATATTCCATATCCTTTTTAGTGTCGCTATTGGATATACCTATGAAGACACAAATACCTTGTCCAATACTGCTAATTGCTTCATCATTCACTGTAACAATTATTTACTTTTAACCATATCCCTAATTAAATTAAGCAACTGTAACTATTAATAAGTATTTTTGTTAATTAAACACTTTGATGGGGAAGGACTTCTTGATTACACAAACCCTTTTTTTTTCTGGGAAATTTAACTACTGTAAAAGAATATAATTGATAGATATAATTGATTGACTAGTTTACCACAACCATAATACTAATAGTGTAAGGGCTTTGTTCAACAGTGGACGTCTTACGTCTGGTGATGATAATATTATGAAGAGTACCTAAGCTTTCCTTCAAAATATTAAATTAAATAATTTAAAACTTAAGAAGAAAGATAACCTGAAAACACGAATTTACTTACCGGTAACCTTAGCGTTCATAACCCGTTGTATTAATGCTTTCATTGTGAACAATGTTTATAAGTTTATTCTTAATATTTATAAATTATATGTTTTAATTAATTCTAATTTAATTTATAAATAATAATAATAAACAAATTAACAAACACAAAACATATAGCTTATCTCACACGTCAAAATTACTGTCACTGTCAAGAAAGTCAAGCTTCGCTCAACAATGCCCAGTGTCAATTCTTATAATTATATTTTTCAAGTTGAATGACTTTATTGTAGTCTTTTAACTAGCCTTTAATTAATATTTACATGTGAAAAAAGAACATACATCAGTGTCATTAATGGGTGAAAATAAAATAAAAACAACGTATGTACTTATGTTATGGCTGAATTTGCTAACTAGTTTCACTATTCAACACAAGATGTCACTTCGGCAAGAATGTAGTATTTACGACCTAATCAAACATTTAAGATAGCGCTTGGCTAAGTTGAGTCAGTTTAATAAAGTTCATTAGTCCTGTTTTAAGTTATCAGTGGCCTTTGCATTTTTATCGGGATAGGTTTATCTGTTAAAATAGCTCATCGTCTTCTTCATAGTGTCATTGACCTATTGTTCCAGTTATTTACGACTATTTTTACACCGGCTCGTTAAAATTAAATCTGCGAGGTTCAGCAGTGCCCGCTGCTGTCAATGATTGGATGGGTGACCGTTTTTCTCAATGCGACCTATTTCCAGGGCACGTTGTTAAACCGTTGGTCCTATGCCTGACCCTCGTCCGTTCGTGTCGGTTTAGGGTTCGATGCAGTTTGCCGCAACCCTAAATATTGACCTCTTAAAGTGAAGAGGATTAATGACAATACACTCTCAATGTCTCATATAGAACAACCTCTCAATGTCAATACTGGTAAAAGCATCTATTTTAATAACAATGAGTTAAATCTTCACATAATATTAATACTATTTAACATTACACTGTAACTAACAATCGCTGAAGGGCACTGTACCAGACGGCTACAGCAAGCAGCGCAGGCGCTGACAAGGTCATTTCTCAGGGCGTTGCGCTTACATATAAATGATTAAAAACAGAAGTTTCATTTTATTACAAAGGTTTCCAAGGTAATTCAAGTACCAACGTAGGAAAAACTAGAAACGCGGTTTAAAAAAAAGTTATACCTAATTATTATATACTTATCAGGTACCTATGTTGTTAAAAGTTTGTGAAGTATCAGGAAGAGGAATACCTAGGAGAACATACCTAGATCAAATCGGAGATGTTCTGCAAAAAGGGCAAGTGAGGAGTACCCTCAATCGACGAGCGCGTATGACGAATGTGATGCGTGTAAATGAAGCGAAAGAAGTATGCCAGGATCGTAGTAAATAGAAATCCGTAGTCTCTGCCTACCCCTCAGGGAAACAGGCGTGACTTTATGTATGTATGTTATTTTAAAGTTCCTGAAACCAACCAATTGAAAGTTATTAAAAATACTTTACTTTATTATGATGAGTAAGCCTAGAATGCAGGAGTTTGCGGGTCAAACCAAGCTCTTTTTGATGTCACACTATTCATAAAAGTACCTATTTTTTAAGGTACTTTAGCATTGACTATTGTCACTCACTATGCTTAATTTAGTAAAAACAGTATCGAGGAGTTAGCAAGGGTGTGTGATGAATGCTTACTGCTCATTCCTTCTCTGTATAAAATGGGGTTTCTATTCAGTGCAACAAGCTACGAAAGCCCGAGTTTTAGCTTTAACTTATCATTCGACATAAGTTAGGTTGACTTATCCGTCCGCAACCGGTCGATGTCGTAAGCTCCATTTTATAAGACATCAAACACATAACTACATACATCGTACGTAGGTTCATTTAATTCGATGTCCAATCGATCGAATATTTTTATTACACCATTTACCTTTTGTGCGTATCTGTTTAATGGTTTGGGTCAAGTGCGTCTGCGCATGTCACGTGCGAGCGCCACGTGCGCGCCTAAATGAGCTCGATACCCAGTAGGCGTGACAGCTCGTGGAAACAATTTAGTTGGTTGCCGAGAGCTGCGTCCTGTGTCAGGCAGGATTTTGGCTTGATCAATGCTCATTGCTCGAGCACGTTGGCTTTAAATTGAGGATACCTGTACGGAAATTTGATCATCAGTACATGACAATGCGATTACAATCTTGAACAATCTTGTTTGTGCTGATGATTGTAGGATCTTCAAGATAATAAAAATAGTAAGAAAAAAAACACTTACAAAGTAGTTATTTTACATTTTTTTTCGTGCAAGGCAAACTTTTGGTTGCCAGTAATAATAATAATCATAAGACAAGAATATGGTACATTTGGTCGTATTACTTTGATTAGTTGTATTATTGGTTAATCTGTCCTTGATTTAATTATTGAAACCTCGAACTTGACATAATATTTATTGAATATTATGGTAGAAGCTGTACCAATACAAGTTGATTTAGGGAAGTACTGAGAAACGATACCGTATAAGTCCTTTCAGCCAATCACAATGATTATTTCATCACAATTATTACAGAAACGAAAAATGCGAACACATTGTAATTTCATGAAACTTCAAACAATAAACAAACAATACCAGAAAATCTCCAAGTGTATACCGCGTAGGTATTTGTGTATAAATGTCACATGTCAAACAATACATGCCTGGGCACGCAGGCACATAACGTGTTATGTAACAGTTGGTAGACGACATAATATGTCTTGGATTTCCTCACTAGTGGTTACGTCATCATCGACAAACTTAGTCCTCTAGAATTTGAGACTTAGCTAGAAACTTTCTTGGTCGCTTTTCACAAATTTTGTCCTCTGTTAGGTAGTTTAGTCTTGAAATTATTTATGATGACGGCAAATTGGCAACCACGATTGATATGGTAACAGACAAACGTACATAAATCATTTTATATTGTTCCTCTTATAAGAGAAGAGGAGAAACACATCCATAGGTCATCATAAGGATAAACATAGTCATACCCAATTCACGTAGCATAGCATCTTAGGATCACCAATATTCATACAGATGACCCATTAAGACAGGTGGAAACCTAATTTAGCATGTGACAAAAACAAGTGAATAAAATCATGGCGCGAGTGTTTTTAGTCTGACATCTCCATGGCCATACATAGCTCATTGAAACAGAAACCGCATGACATAATGGTTGTTGCCTTGTTACACAGGTACCTAACTGTCTGTCACCGTCTGTACCTAGAAGGATCATCGGCACGTATTAAATTACCATCGTGCACTGAAGTAGGTACTTGTATATCTCTCATGGCTGTATCTATGCAAACCATTACAGCCGATACTGCACTTAGGAACTACTTAAACATTGAAGTGTTAATTAAACTATGACGACCTGATTGGCGCAGTGGCTAAGAGTTTAGACTGCTGCGCTAAGAGTTGTGGGTTCGATTCCCGCAATGGAGAAAAATACGATGCGCAGATGTTTGTCGTCTGGGTGTCTGTGTATGTGATATGTACCATGTTTGTGAGACACATCCACGATACAGGAGAACATCTTAGTGTAGGTCGACGTTTTTATTAAAAACTGTTTATTAGCGATAGACGATGCTATTTACGCCTGTAATCCATGAAGTGGGAGGCCATGGTGTTCTTCTTTGTTAGAACTCTATACAATTTAATTAATAATACAAGTAATTTCCTAGGTCATCATTAAGTCTGCCTTCATCTACAGTCGCTTAACGAAGTCTCAATCTTGCGAAGACGCGAATACGGGGTAGTTTAGCTAGTAAGAGTCTGGCAATACTTGATTTTTTGGGTTGGAGTCTCAAAAAACTTGAGTTTGGACTTCCTGCATTAAAAAAAGGTTATAATTAAATCACAGTCATATGTGCGAGCCTATAGACGCAACATGTACCTACCTAACTTAAATCATTATATAAAGTCGTCTGTCATCAGACCTGTCACCCAATCACGTGTTTCGGCTTACTTAAACTTAATCACCGACAACGCAACGTGACAGTTACATTAAGGAGGTAATTTACAATAGCATTTGTGAGAGAAGGAGATAGACATAGGAAATGCGTGCAGCGACATGCGTTTCCTCATAGGCTTTCATATTCAGAGTAGATCATGTGCACATCTACATAAAACAATATAGACAACATAAGTTGTTCAACTATTTTTCTTATTCCAAATTTAAACAAAAGTCTGAAACCATCGATTACGACGAATATTTTTATAAATATACAGTTTATTTACTAATATGAATTAATGCTTTTTTATCTACCATACTTATTCTATTCCTGCAAGTTTACCAAGTAGTGTTGTACCTTTGGGATGCAAGTCTCTGCAAGTAGAAAACCTCCTCGAATAATGGTACCTAGGTAGTACAGCTAGCGCACCTTACTGTGAAATATGACATTGGCCCCAATACCCTACTACTTGTATAAAATTAATAAAACCAAGCATCCACCTGTAAGGTATTCAATTGTTATTGGGTATGATGTAAACAAGTGTGTTACTTTATTATATTGAGAATCACCTTCGATGTCCGATGTCCAATAGAATACACAATGAACAACCTCACGTTGGCTCGCAACGTGTAACGGAACGCACGGAAGTTCTCGAATGCAACTGACCTCATAACAAGGCCTTTCCGTGCTCTAGTACGTAATTATTTACAGCGACACTGTGATACTCTTTGCCTCGTTGATTAGCAACCAATGTGCTTTACACGTGCTTATAAAAAGTTTAATAATTAATCAATTAAGTAGGTCATCATCGGCCGAACGACTTCCACTGTTAAACAAAGGCCCCCGTAAAGAGGGGGTGGTGCCGTAATTCCCACGCTTGGTAAGCGGCTTCGGGAGGGGGGATCGCAGTATTGAAGTTTAGTGAAGTAACAGAAGACACTGCTGCCAACCTTCTGGATTTTCCCTTAGTCGCCTCCTACGACACCCACGGGAGGAAACGGGGTGGTCAATTCTAGGCCGGATAACACTCGGCACCGATTTTTTAAATAGGTAACAATTTTTGTCATCAACTACTTATTGTTGTATGCTAAGTACGATATAATGTATTTTGATTTTATCAGGAGTTATCGGCAGAGGACTATCTCCGCCTTCTGGTTCCTGGACCGAACGGGAATACTGAGATCGTTTAGGAAATATAAATACCTTTTTTCCGTCTGTCGGTCCTGAAACCAGCTTAGTTGAATGTAGTTAGATGCCTTATTGTTAATGGTTACTTCTGTTTAGGACCGCCGCGCGACGCTTTGCCTAGCAATAGTACAATATTTTTATAGGTAAAATAAATACAGAAGTTTATAATAGATATAGGTTACATTAATCACTAAAATGACAACCCTAAAAATGAATTAAATAGACAGTGTATATTGTAATATCACGATACGCGAGCCCTTTATATAGCCCCTATAAAATTTATCAAAAACAAATGCTGTAGATTTTGATTTAACAAATAAAAAGCGATCAACGAATTGCCATGTCGTTTTATATGAACATTGAACGGTTAGGACGGTTCAAGGTTTTAAGCTAATTGATAATGATAATTAACTTTTGTCGTTTTGCACACGAATTAATGGAGGTGAAATAATTCCTAAGTACTAAGGCCAAATAACGAGCCATTGTTCAGCGCGCGCCAAGACCTAGCGGACAGACTATTCCTTTAGGCGCAACCAACGAAAATTTTGTATGTAGAGTAGAGTACTAAACGTAACTGCTGAGCCGAGGTCCTGGGTTCGAATTCCGGGCAAAGTTAAAAAGGTAGTTATTTTAGTACTGTGTAACTAAGTATTAAAACTATCCTTTAATACTTAGTAGTCTCACAGCTTACGGTCAATTTCGTTCCTCTTGTAATAGAAATTTATTTTAGTAAGTACTTTTGTAATGAAGGAAAGGGAGGCCTTTGCCCTGCAGAGGGATAACACAGGCTGTTAAAAAAAAAGTACTTTTGTAATTTAGGTTTTAGTCTGTAATGGATAAACTAAAGAACTGCTCACCCATTTAAAAAAATATTGGTGGTTACTAGGTACTAGGAGCCCCTAAATAAATAAATTGTATTATGTCAGCGCTCATGTCAATAGGAACTAGTAAATGTGTCGCAATTTAATTCTATTGTTACATTATACATTTGAGAATTGCTATTGTTTTCTAACTATTCAGCCAAAAGTTTCATACATAACATTTACCAATGAAACCTATCAACATTCAATGTGTTCCCAAAACTACATTTAAATATTGACCAAATACCTACCTATTTGTAAGGCGAGAACCTAAGGAAGGAATCCCTTACGAGTGTTAATTAAGCAATCATTATAAAAAAATATGGTTATGGTGTATTTTTTGTTAGTATAGTACCTCATTACCCATCATGAAATCTGTAGCCGTTAAGTTAAGGCCCAAAGGTCAGTTCAGCCCCCTTACCATGAACTTTTAAAACAGGACAGTTTACGTTGTTAAAGCGAGACGCCACATTAACTGCTTGTAGCGGCGTCTAGCTTCTACATCTTAACTGTCCTGCTTTAAGAGTTCATGGTAAGGGGGCAGATCAGAAACAAAACACGATCGTTAAGTCATTATGGCATGAAGAGCTTCCAAATAGAAAGGGATAGATGTGGATTAAGACAATCGATCAGCTGATATTACACTGTGATCTATAGGTACATAGTTAATATTGAAAATATATTTGATTGTCACCATCATTTCCCATGCTTTCGCCATTCACTGCCATAAAGTTAAATGGGAATTTAATAGTGTTGGTACTATCGCTACCGCCTGGCGCCTGTTAATGTTGCTTATTTACGCATTATAATAAATACTCCAACCAATAACATAGTTTTTAATAGATTATTGTATCATCATGGCTTTGTTAATTTAATTCCAGATTACACGCAATAATAAAAGGGTTAATTAAATTAATCATAGATCAGATATCTATGGAAATAGGAAGCGCAGACGCCAAAGGTACTTGGGTACACGAAATGTGAAGACTGCAATCTGTAAATTGTTTTGAGCTCGGAAAAGCTTGCAGATTAAGATTCTGAATGTTGCCGGTATGATTATTGGGTAGGTAATCATAATAAATACTTTTACTAAAATAATTATTAAAATGGCTCCAAAACATTTGTTCAATGACTTGACGAACTGACTGGCGCACTGGCTAAGCGATTGAACTGCTGCGCTAAAGGTTGCGGGTTCGATTCCCGCACGGGGCAAAACTTTGTGCGAACCACAGATGTTTGTCCCGAGTCTGGGTGTTCGTGATATTTCATGTTTGTGAAACGCACCCACAACACAGAAGAAATGCCTAGTGTGGGGCGAGGTTTTTGAAAAAAATATGTAGGTATATCATTGAAGCAGAAAACTTGATTAACATCATAATAGCAACAGCACATACTCGTACATTTATTCATTAGTCTAATCATCTCGTGTACGATAAAAACTCCTTGTCTAACGTCCGTCACGTTTCATAACTACCTGAAACTAGCTACCAGTGCCTACTGCTGTAGCACGTTGTCAGTAATTTTGCACTTAAGGCGTTCATTCTCACGCGATCGCTTATGATATACAATGATTATCGTAACTTGTGCGAGGCTTATTCTTGGATTAGTGTTATGGAAATAGAATGGTATTCTGTTGTGGGTTGCCATGAGTAGATGGCTGGTTCGGATAAATATTATGAAGTAAAAGTAACTCCTGTATTTCTCGGTCAAGTTTCTACAGCTTACTCGCTGCACCGCTTTCGATGGAAACCACATTTGGTTTCTTATCTTCAAGCTATCTCCTATCATCATTTTAGACTGGGTACGGCCTTAAAAGCCTTGAAAAGCACCTATTATAAGGCCATTAGCCGCCTATCGTTGATCTTTGACAGCTGTTACGTAAAAAAGCCCGAAAATCTGATAACCAGTCTGATTTCTGAGAGAGAAAGGGAGACGCTCCTTATAAAATTTAGGTGTATTCAGTTAAGTAGTATTCAGTTGCATATCATTAGGTACACTGGAATCTGACCAAAAACCTGGGAAAAGACTAACGAAAGATGTTGATAAGTGCTATTCAAGCTCCTATAATGGTGATGTGACTATACTCACAACAGCTGTATAACTATGTGCCTACGTGTGCTCAAACCTGAAGGCGAATTAAGTGTCAATAGTTGGTCACGTGGTGTGAGACACGTGTGGCCGCCTTGCTGATCACTAGTGGACAATAGCTTTCAATAAGAATGACAATAAATAACTATTAATCGGAACGAGCACTAGCTACGACTATTATGATGCTGCTCGTGGTATATGACGGGGTAAGGGCGTGTCGTACTGAGGAAAGTGTACGCAAATCCCACAATGCACTTTAAACTTTTCCCAGTGTAGTAACCCACTTATGGGGGGGTTTGTTTAACTATTGTCTCTGCTTCGCATACAGGCAGTGTTAAAATAATTGCTCATCTTTATCTCTTTGTTTGCATTGATAATTTGCTTTAGTGGAATTCTAAATGGGTGTGATAATGGTCGGCCTATAAGTAAACTTGATAAAACAATCGCATTGAATATCTGCATCATCATTCTGAATTATTGATGGTGGTTGAATATTTCCATTTTATTCATCAGAAACACAAGGCCGTTCAAGTCCTTACTACTGAAATTATTTTCCGAAAAACATGTTAAAATTATTATCTTTTTCTGGCACAAGGGTGTATTTATAAATACGTAAAGACATAAATAAACTGCGATTCTTATCTAGAAGCCTTATCTATTGACTTTTGTCGTGTGGCAGCAGCGTCACGTCACGAAACTCCTTATATGTTCTTTGCCATGAGATTACATGTAAGTATTTACAGAAATTAGTTTACAAATTATCTACTCGAGTAGATGCTACCTGGCAGAAGAAGTTGTAGATCTTTCTATGTAGGTACTCTTACAAGTTGGTTAGCTTCGCCCATCAAATTGCAGCTTATGCCCTCTACTTAAGTAGTCTGCAGTATGGTACAGTGGCAGCAACTTGCGTTTCTATTTTAACAATGAAATGGGTAGTAATTAATTATAAGAGAGGCGAAATACTTGATTTTTGGGAAAAAGTAGCGAACTAATTAGGTTTACCTTTATGATGTTGATGTCTTGCTTAATGTTTTATGTAGATAGTTTAGATCGGATGGATGAAGATAATAAATTGGATGATGATACCTAAATGTGTCAACGTACCTAAATCAATTCTTTAAAATAACTTTCAATTTCTTTACTTTGAATTGAAACAGGCTATATTTTAAACATTATTGATCAATCAAATATTAAATAAGTGATGGTCAGCGTGCGTCACGTTCCATACATAATAAACAACACAATCGCCAATATTGGCCAAGCCACGTGTACACGATGGCCGGCCCTGTCACACGTGGCCGCAGCTGGTAACACAACCTGATACTCTAAACTTGAGGCTATTTATGGAAATGTAATGGGATATCAATAACATTGCAGTCATATTTGCCTACTCTGGGATTTTGATACCTAAATGCCAACGTAACGTTGCGTGTTTGTTTCCAACCACTTGTTTGAAACCACTAAACTGATAATAGTTAATTTCGTGAATTCAATGAAAAATTTAATACCTCTAAACCTTTTTTTATGGCGTCTCTTGCAGGCAGCTGACAGCTCTACCTGAAACCCTGTTAAAAATGCTAGATACTTCTACACCGAGTAAGGAGCAATATCGAACTCTCACCAAATATATCACCAAAATAGCCAATTAATCATCAAATATTTATCGATAAAAAAGTTGAATCGATTCGTGTATCGATGTTGATAACTTGTTATTCGGTAATCGTTTAACCTCGACTTACTCCGGCCGAGGTTGGACTGTTGTTGGAGTGGCGAACAAAAACAACTCGCTGTTTATGTAAACAAACTTTAATCAGACGGCACGTGGCTTATCATACGTTATTTTTATACTAATTATAGGTATTCTGCCTCGTTGGTGTTAGTGGTTGCTAAGCGCGACTGCTGAGCACGAGGTCCTGGGTTTGAATCCTGGGTCGGGCAAAATGTTAATGGGTTTTTCATATAAGGTAATCCTCAGTAGAGGCAGTTTGGATTTGTGCCCGGTTGATTGCAATAGGCTCGCCCCCTTTTACATTGGGACCTAAAAAAGGGCGAAATGTGGGTGTACTATATGTGCACCTCTGCCTACCGGCCGGCGTGATGTTATGTAGAAGGTATTCTGAGATTTTATATAGAGGTTTTTGACTAACGAATATATTGTACAGCCCCCTTACCAAGAACTCATAACGCAGGACAGTTTACGTTGTGGAAGCGAGAGACCGCATTACACTGCACGTAGCGGCGCGGGCGTCTCGCTTCCATATCTTGAACTGTCCCGCTTTAAGAGTTCATGAGATAAGGGGGCTGGTATCCTAAGGTTCGTTAGGCGTGTATTATCTTTGATAAGGCTTATTGTTTGTTTATTTTATCGAGGCCGCTATATTGTAGTAATTATATTATCCTCATGTATTTATATCTACTGAATGTGTGTATTTCTCGATTAGATATGGTAAGACGTCACTACGTAAAGCCTAAATTATGATTAAAAATCCCTTGTTTAAATTTTGTTTACGCAGACTTTGTATCTAGGTCGTAAATGCATTTCCCCTTACATATAAACGATGATAACATGTGTTATAAGATAACTACTTATTAAGCCTATTGACTTCTCTATTCTTTGACATGCAAATGACAGTACCTAATAAAAAACCCAGTTACACTTTGCCGGATCCGGGATTCGAACCCAGGACCTAGTGCTCAGCAGTTGCGCTTAGCGACCACTAGATCAACGAGGCTGTCAAGCTGTCATATTTTAACAAATTATTTCTAAAATCATAAATTAAATTCCATGTTCAAACTGTATATTTACTTTTAATAAGCGCCACGTTGTATAATGCCGTGCAACGTGATCAGAGACAGCCCTGGCGAAATGCGGTAGACGCGTGCGCGAGCGAGCGGCGCTGTAACCTAGTTCTCGCAGTCAACGCGCATCAGACATGTACGGAAGTCTCGGCCTGATTTGGAAGGAGTTTGGAAGTAAACAAGTTATAGGCGAGTTCCTCGATTTATTCCCATAGATGGCTATCAAAATCTTAATTGCACAATCCCGGTCTTATATTTCCTTGTTAAAGTTGGCTTGCTCAACTTTCTGAGACTTCTAGTCCCAAAAAACCTAAGTTATGCAGCACGATCCCCATATAAATTACTAGGTATTCGAATTAAATTGATATTTTTTTTGCTTTTATAATACTGGAATCACGTTAACCAACACGAGCTCAGAAACGTTAAAACTTTCCGCCCACGGAAAAAGATGCTGTTGATATCAAAAATAAAGTAGGTGTGTTATGGAACTTTTTAGAAACACCTCTCTCACACAGTTACCTTGACCTTGGAGTTTCTTGCTCATTCTTCTCCATGATATTTTTTAGTGAACAGATAAGACACCCAGGGGTTTTGGTATGAATATTTTGGCTATATACACAACATCAACGTTCATGTAAAAAATATTGGTCATATGACACTCATATGCCGCGGTGGTACAACATAACATACCTGTACACTTCCAACCGCCCCCTTACCATGATGATGATGTCTTGCTTTCACAAAGCTCTTGAATTTAAAGAGAAGTAATAGTGACGATGCTGCCTATTTAAAGTATTTATTTAATTCTAGTACAAAGTTAGTGTACGTAGGCGGACTTAATGCCAAAAGCATTCTCTATCAATCGACCTTAGGAATATATATGCAGAGACTAACGATTTGTGCCCGGTTGATGGCAATAGGCTCGCCCCCTATTACATTGGGACCTAAAACATAACTGGCGAAATGTGTACTATATGTGCACCTCTGCCTACCCCTTCGGGGAATACAGGCGTGATGTTATGTAATGCAATACAAACGATTATATCAATTGTATATCATAAGTAAGCTGGTTCATTATTACCATTATCAGCCGGAAGACGGTCACTGTTGAACAAAGACCTCCCACTTAGAACGCCACAATATACGACAATTTGTCATTTGCATCCACCGGTTGCCCGCAACTCTGACAATATTGTCTGTCCACCTAGTGAGAGGCCTGCCAACGCTGTGTCTTCTGGTTTGTGGTCGCCACGCAAGCTGATTATCAAAAATATAATGATTAGTCCCTATATCTCCTGTTACCACGTATAGTGCGACTACTATTTGTAGCTCAAGCGTCAGTGATTTGTATGTGCCTCATATTATCTATATGAAGGCTGAATGCCTCGCAACGTGATCAAGTGCCAGCCCTACCGAAACGAGGTGCGCGTGCGCACGTGAAGTGTGTTAGTATCAAAACTAAACAATAGTAACAGGTACCTATGTATGTCTTTACGCCTATGTTTTGGTGGGTGTGCAGAAGTTCAAATTAATATTCATTCGTTTAGATAAATTAAGATTTGCTTTTTGCTGAAGATAGTGATTATTTAGTCCTATCGATTTATCCTATAGGCCTAATAGTATTTGACAATTTGCGAGTCACCTGAGAATCGAATCTGGTGTTAAGATTGTGGGCAATCTTATAAGTTTTTATTCCTGAACGCTACTTAATTACGCTTTCCTATATAAATTAGTGACATTTGTTCTTAATTTTTTAAGCTTTTACTTTCTACCTCTATCCGGTTCGTGTGGCAAAGTAGCATATTTTTACCTATCTTTTTTTAGATCTTGAGCTATCTCCATCGCAAATTCTATTAACATAGGTCCTGTAGTTTAGAAGCAAAGCTTAACAGACAAACGGATTACTTTCCATGATACTATTTGTATAGTTGTTTTTCCGACACCGTCCACGTGCAGTGACGGATGGTAGCCAAAACACTACGTCATACGACTAGATTACGTATGTCTTATAAAATCTATGCCAAGTGTCTGCCTTGCAACGTGATGTAGTATAGTATTATTCTTTTACGCTTTTCGACTGTTTATCAGTTTCATGTCACGACCAGTATACTGGATCCAATCACCAACATCGGAATACTTTATATCATATTATGTACCTCTGTAGAAATGTGCCACCACGTGATCAAGTGACAGCCCTGTCAAAACGCGGCAGACGCATGCGCACGTGACAGCTAACCCAGTTCTTTCAGCGCACACACATGCGTCTCTTTTCCTGCCACTTGCCGGCGTTAACTAAACTACCTACGGCATTATCACTGATTGTAATATATTGCTACGGTTCTCTTAGTCGTTTATAATAGGTTTGTAGGCCACATGACTACAGGCGGTTTTGACTTTTATAATGTAGAGTTCTAGATTTGGTTACCCAAGTACATTTTGCGACGATACAATCTCCATTGGCCATAAGACTACATATTAGGCAGTTTCGAATGTTATATGCTTTTAATGTCATTGACTGCCTCGTTGGTCTAGTGGTTGCTAAGCGCGACTGAGCACGAGGTCCTGGGTTCGAATCCCGGGTCGGGCAAAGTGTTACTGGGTTTTTCTATTAGGTAATTCTCAGTAGCAGCACGGAGTCTGGATTTGTGCCCGGTTAATGGCAACAGGCTCGCCCCCTATTGCATTGGGACCTAAAAACATAACTGGCAAAATGTGGGTGTACTATATGTGCACCTCTGCCTACCCCTTCGGGGAATACAGGTGTGATGTTATGTTTTTAATGTAATTTTAGCATGTTACCATGCTAAGCTTAAATTCAATTACTAAAAGACATTTGAAAAATTATGGACACGAGCAGGATTCGTGGTGCAACTCTTACTAAATATACCTTGTTATATACAGATTTAGATATGGCCACTCAGGAGTAGTTACTGACAATACAATCTCTGAACACGATCCTCAAAGCCGACAATGACGACAATAATACTTAGTGACGGAAATAGTCGTAGCCAAAACACGTCATATAGAATACTCGCATAAATCATGTATAGTGTTGACTCTACCGTGCAATGTGATGCCGATTGCAGCGCCGTTGTAGAGGCTAGACGCGCGCGCACGTGACGCCGAGGTCGACGATTCTTAGCCATCGATAATGTACAACGAGGCCGACCAACCCACTACGACATTATACAGTGTACAAATAGATATTTACTTACCGATTACTATAGTTTCCATGCACATGATCATACTGACTACAAAACAAGGTGATTTTAAATACTATGGTATGGCAATCACTCAATAATTTAAGACAATAGAAGGAATTTTAGCTTTACTTGTAGACTCTGTTGAAGTCTCTAATTATGGCGCTTACTGAAAAACTGTGTGTGAGATGATTACTTAATGATGAAGATAGAAACCGACAAGAGACTGGCGTATTGCATTATTTTGCTTGCAAGTTGCAAACTTCTTTTTCCTGGTATATTTTATTGCCGACCCCGAGAGGGGTCTTGAGTTCACAACAAAGTTCATAAGGGGTCTTATTGATCGTACAAATATTTTTGACCCCTTATGAACTTTGTTAAGTATAAATTTCGTGATGACTTTAAAGTTCAGGGTCCGGATGATCAAGTTAGCTATAGCTTCAAATTCAGACAAGCTATGCTATTCTAAAACAAACCTCATCTCACTACTCACCTCGCAACTCATCGTTTGGTGGCGCTAGTGTTGAATCTCACTGCGGATTTTAAAGTGACTTCGTAAGTTATTTTAGAATAGCACGGAAGATAACCCTCTAATAAGATACTTGTCATTACTTTAAAGTCATTATAATACACCGACTGGCATTCGGTGCGCGATAAATGGAAACTACTGAAATGCGATATGTAAGGAAAACACGTGATCAATTACAAATATATACAAACACCTAAATATTAAACAAAACTGTCATGAGTTTGAATACATAACATTATTTATTTATGCTAAATATAGATGGAAATACATTAATTATTCACTCAAAGATTTCCCAGTATTATTTTATGATCCAATCATACATTAATTACAGGCATTGAATTGTTACGCACAGCCCTAGATTTATGTTCTTACTATAATTATATTCTTATTAAATTCACAATTTATTCACTGGAGAGGTCAAGTCCTTCTCTTTACATATTTATATCGTTTTCACGTGATAAAGTGCAATTCAAATGAGTACTAATTTCTGTTTGTATCTAATTCTTACAGACGCGTCTCGTATGAAATATTCAAGTAGCGATACGAGCAACACCACGCGTTTTTGAATATATTAAACTTCAAATTAGGTTTGCAAAGTTGTTGTGTTATTTCAAAGTTTTGATTTGTTGTGTTGTTGTTTATAATTGTCTGAGTCTGACATTATGTGTATTAGTCAGTGATAGAAACGATAAGTTAGAAAGATAAGTTGCTCCGGATTTTGCAAAATGGTTTTTAGGCATATCTACTTCTAACCTATTTGTAGGTAGGTAGGTAGGTCTGAAGGATTTAGCAGTGATGACGACTTCAAAACAAAATATTGTCACCTTTTTAACATAGCATTTGACTTCTGCTATCTTATTGTAATAGTTTGAATTTCAGAACAGCAATCTGTTATTCAATTCATTCCAGTTTAACTATGAATTATTTTTGATTGCTAAGCAACTAAGCATATGTCAATATACAGACGTCTGCAAACGTAACAAGTAACCATAATAACTTCTAACGTTTTATTCAAAAAGTGAATACATCGTCAATTACAGACGACAATCAACGTGCCGCGCCGCCAGACGCGACGCGCCGTGATCACCGAAACTGACGCCCAACATTGTTATCATTATGCTGAGCCAAACACGTGACCGACGAGCGCACGTGTCCTCCTGGCTGATAGAATAAACTCATTCACACTAGTGCGATGACGTCACCGATGCTCGTTTCGGCAGCGGCACTTATCAAGCGGATTCATTAGTTGTGTTTAAAAAATAATTCTGATAGCAAAGGCATTAATAGTGACAGTGTAATGCTTTTCAAGTAACGTGTAAGATGGGTGTTTTTTGTTGAAGCGAAGTAGGGTTAAAATGTAGATCTGTCGAGGGATGGAGTGTTAACCCTCCGACGCGAACGTATGGATGTTAGGAAGCGCACGCTGTGGTTTTATTGTTCAAGACAGAGGGAGTCTATTAGAAATATTAGAATCTCCTGAGAAAAAACAGGGCAAATAATAGATTATGCTTAGATTTGTATAAACCAGATCTAATGACATAAATATGTATTTCTATATGTATTTCTACTCGACAATAATAATAATAATATATCTCTTTATTGCACACCAAAATGAAAAAATAAAAATATACAGGGAAAATCTTAAAATTACATTGTACATTGTACAATAATTACGTATGTATGTACTATACATGTTATAAAATCAACACTAGAAGGACTCAGCATGTGCCTAATGTTTCAAAGAAAAACCGACACAGAATATAGGAATATACGCGAATATTATTGAACATTTTCCCGATAGATAACAAAGAATAACAGGATATTTTAACCTGAAATGTTTATGAATAAATTGTGGATGTGGTGGGTACAAATAATAAGGACAGGTCACTGAACCTACTGAGTACTGATTCCTAAATGATAACGGAACGTCAATATGCTGTCAAGTAGATATTATACTATCAGTCATACTATCCAACAAAGTCAATAAATTAGGTCAAATCATTTTTTAGTACATTATATAGATACGTACATTTACCTACTAATAATTGTGTATATCGTAGAGCATCGAGTTTTATACATATACTAGCTGACCCGGGGTAGGAAAAATAGATGTTGGCCGATTCTCAGACCTACACAATATGCTCAGAAAAATTCATGAGAATCGGTCAAGCCGTTTCGAAGGAGTACGGGAACGAACATTGTGACACGAGAATTTTATATATAAGACTATCTGACCCGGGGTATGAAAAATAGATGTTGGCCGATTCTCATACCTACTCAATATGCTCACAAAATTTCATGAGAATCGGTCAAGCCGTTTCTGAGGAGTACGGGAACGAACATTGTGACACGAGAATTTTATATATAAGATTAATTTATTAATTAAGTTACAGAGACTCAAATTGTCAGTAAAGCTTAAGCCTAAGGTAAGTAGAAAGAAACTAGTTTGGTCCTGGATTCCGAGCGCAAAACCTTTGCCATTTTCCAGTGGTGACAGCACAATTTTATATAGTCTTAAACATTAAAAATATTAATCTCCAATTTTAAATAAATAGAGTTTGAGTATTAAAAATATTATTATTATTAATGAGTCTAGTTAATGTAACCACCTCTACCGTCTACCCCTTCGGGCATTACAGGTATGATGATGTATGTAGGTGTAATTTAGTAATAGAAGCTCATATAACATCAAGTAACTACGCACACCCAAATTTTACCAGGTATGTTAAAGGTTTCAATACAGTAGGGCCTAAGTCCATTGCCATTTACAGACAAATCCAGACTCACTGCTCCTATTGTGAATTACCAAATTGAAAAACATAACACTGTGTCCTATCCTGTATTGAAACCCAGGACTCCGAGCGCGGCGTTCGCGCTTCATTACCATTCAACAAAGCTGTCGGTATTAAATTTACCATATGGTGTAAATGGTACTTTGACCGATTACAATAGCTTCAGACTCGATGTACTTAGGTACGATGTCGCAAAACACGTACATGAATAATAAATTAAAACAAACATATTAATTAGAATTATTGTCACTAGTATTGTTCGGAGCAGACAAATGTTACCTATAGTTTATTAATTTAAAAAAAGTTGCAGTATTAAACTCGGCACTATAATTTACAATTGTAATTGAAAACATGAGACGGTTATACACTCTGGTAGCCAGTTTTTAAACATTATGTATGCAGCTATATACCTGAAAAAAATACATATGTATAGGGTAGGCACACACCTACGTAAATCTTTCAGTTAAGACCACGGATGTCTGCTAGATTTGCTACCATTAAGACGTAGAGCTTTTATTTAATTTACACCCATGAACATTTTAGGTACTACTAGACTATACGCCCCTGACTGGGTGCTATGCTACTCCGGTTGCACTCAATTAATGATCGTAATTGCTTTCTTAGACTATTTTACACACAAAAAACAAATACCTCCTTATTCATAAAAAAGATGTTAAATTAAACCATGGATTAAATTATACCTGTCACTGACGTTTGCATGTCAAAGAATAGAGGTCTGGACTTAATACGTGGTTTAATTAATGCCGGTATGATCTTCGCTTATGAATGAGAGGTTTAGTATTAAAGTACCTAATATCAGAATACTAAGAACTGCGGTATTTGCTTTACAAGGAAAAGCAACCGATTTGACGCCATAATATAATTAATTTGATCACTATTTTGCAGACAATTTTTATTACATTTTCCTCAATAAATTGACGACATCATTCCAATAGATAGTTACTCATTTGCATAAGACATTCGAGTTGACGTACCTACGTTGAATTACTGTGTTATTCTTTAAGCGATACCTAATGAAACAGAACAATAACGTGACAAAACATTTTATATTGAACTCCTGCCCTCGCATCATGATGTAACTTATAACAATACGCAAGTTTTTATTGTGTTATTTGCTCTCATCACGTGAATATTTATCACAAGAGGATTCATTACTTAACAGTTATTTTAAGTTTTGTGTAGGTAGGTAACTACTGAACGAAAAAGTAGAGACGAATTTTAGTTCTTATTAACATAATATAACATCACGCCTGTATTGCCCGAAGGGGTAGGCAGAGTCGCACATATCGTGCCCACATTTCGCCTGTTATGTTTTTTTAGGTCCTAATGTAATAGGGGGCGAGCCTATTGCCATCAACCGGGCACAGGTCCAGACTCCGAGTTGTTACTGTGAATGACCTAATAGAAAAACCCAGTAACACTTTGCCCGACCCGGGATTCGAACCCAGGACCTTGTGCTCAGCAGTCGCGCTTAGCAACCACTAGACCAACGAGACAGTCTAGTTCTTATTACTTCTTTTTTATTCCTTGATGAAAACAAACCAGGTCTGATCATCATCATCAACCGGAAGACGTCCACTGTTGAACAAAGGCCTCCCCCAAGAAGGGAAAGGCCGTAATACCCACGCTTGACAAGCTTGAGTCCAAACCAAGTCTATTAGACTCTAATCTACCACCGGCAACACGAATTCTGAGACTGAATTCCACTGTAGGAGCCCTTAGCAAGCCTATTATTTGTTCTAGTTAAGTGCATAGTTACGTAAGGCATTAAGGAGTCAGGACACAAAGATCTGAGACCGTAGTTCTAGTCGCCTGAAACATTAATAAAAATAGAACGACAAAAACAAATGAAAGTATCAAGTCAACGCACGTGTACCTAAGGTCTACTCAAAGCACAATGGTTACGCATTTGAGTAAAAGTTGAAAAGAATTATTTCTTTTGTTGATGGAAAAATTCTTTAACGATAGGGTCGGCAAATAAATTTTCCATTCCTTACATTAGAAATTAAGGTTGCCGACAATTAAACGTGCCAAGCCAAGCTTATTAGCACGTGGTGTGCCAACGAATAATCCACAAAGGGTCCCATTTTCATTGAAAGTTTAATTATGAGAGGTAGATGTATTTAGTGATTATGTGAGCTTTCTATTTGCGTATTAGGTATATATTATTATATACAAATAGCTACTCTGTTATAGAAATTAGCCAGGCAATAAGGATGGTAGAGAAGTCGTCTGCCCACGGTGAGCCGGGTACCGTACAACGGGTTGAATAGAGACAAACCTTTGGAGCTAATTATAAGACTAAATTATTACATTTCGTTGCCGAAAAGGACTCTAGATTGTTGTTTATAATACAATTTAAAGTATAGGGTCCTTAATGGTAACAGTATTCTTTTTGCTATAAAATCAGTTTCAAAATGTTGTCTGCATTCACACATAAGTTTCGATTTATCCCATTTTACTCGGTATACTTAGATATTGGTAGATGCAATTGGCAAGCTGGCGTTCTGAGGGGGAGGCCTTTGTTCAAGAGTGGACGTCTACCGACTGATGATGATGATGACATAGATATTAAACAACTCGTAGTGACTCTATACTTGTACCCCAAGCTTATACCAGCGACATCTGCACCTTAGAACGCGGAAGTTAAATAAAATTGAGAGTTATCTGAAATAACATAACATCACACCTGTATTCCCCGAAGGAGTAGGCAGAGATGCACATATAGTACACCCACATTGCGCCAGTTATGTTTTTAGGTCCCAATGTAATAGGGGGCGAGCCTATTGCCATCAACCGGGCACAAATCCAGACTCTATGCTGCTACTAAGAATTACCTAACGGAAAAACCCAGAACACTTTGCCCAACCAGGGATTCGAACCCAGGACCTCGTGCTCAGCAGTCGCGCTTAGCAACCACTAGACCAACGAGGCAGTCAGTTAACTGAAATCACAGAGATAATGCTATTTAACGTATATAGTATATACTGCTAAAATAACTCTGTGCTCTATAAATGGAATAGCTTTTAGCAACAAATATAATATTTTGATAACATTTCAGTTGTGATAAGAGAACTTTGCTGCCAATGACCTAGCCAAACCTATATTATTGGCTGATAACATTTTAGACGATAACGTTTGTAGTATTTACAGATATAGACCACACGGTGGAGTAGTACAGTAAATTGAGACATACATACATACATAAAAAATAAAAAAAACATAACTGGCGAAATGTGGGTGTACTATATGTGCACCTCTGCCTACCCCTTCGGGGAATACAGGCGTGATGTTATGTTTTATGTTTGTATACATACATAAAGAAACGCCTGTTTCCCTGAGGGGTAGGTAGAGACCACGGATTTCCATTTGCTACGATCCTGGCGTACTCCTTTTGCTTCATTCACACGCATCACATTCCTCATCCACGCTCGTCGGTGGTGGGTTCTCCTAACTTGCCCTTTTTGCAGAACATTTCTGATTTAAATTTAGATATATAGCGGAAATTAAACGTGACCTTGCGCCATGATTATTATTAACCCCCGACTCAAAAGGAGGGGCGTTATAAGTTTGACCGCTATGTCTGACATTCTGTCTGTCTGTGGCACCGTAGCTCTTAAACGGGTGAACCGATTTGGATGCGGTTGTTTTTATTTGAGAGCAGAATCTTAGATGAGTCTGATATTATGAAATTAAATAAATTTTCTAATTTTTCCTACAAAATTATGTATAGGCAGGGCTCAAGCTTCTCAAACTAAAAGTAACATACAATTGGTTAAAACGAAGGGAGAACAAACTCCATGATTGGATCCAGGATACATAACTCTTTTGTCGAAGTACGATACGTACTATCTCCAGCCAGTAACAAAAGTGTTATAGTAATTTTACATGAGTAATAAACACGTGTAAATGTTACCATATTTGTATATTCCAAGAACCACACTCAGAATAAATACCTACATAAAATCTTGCTGCGTGTTGTGTGACGTATGAGTAATGACAATAAGTTAGACTGCAGAGTGCGCACGCGCACGTGACCGGTCACGTGGTGCATTGTTTTCAGCTCGTGTTTAACTTTCACTTGACTGGTGAACCGTAGTGTTTGGTGATTATCTTTAGAATTGGAATTACTATCGACTTGGTAAGGAGCTCAGCTGATAACTTTGGCTGAGTAGTCTGCACTACTCTGGCTCACTACTCTGCTTGAAGGTGGAGCTTAAAATAAGGGAATGTTCTGTTTTATTCGAAACACATTAAATAAAGTACCAGTTTTATCTTACTAACAATATTTATGTCTACATGGCTTTAATAAATACATATCCATATACTCTTTCATCCATGGTGTAGCAACTGGTTAGAACTAAAATTAAACAAAATCAATCCCAATTATTTGTGGCGTTCTAAGGGGAAGTCCTTTGTTCAACAGTGGACGTCTTCCGGCTGCTGATTATGAATATCAATTAATTACCCTACTTTAGAGATAAGAGTTGTAAACGAATTTAGCAGCTGAAATACATTGGAAATGGATATGACATGGCTGTGCAAATAAATATTCACATTTTTCAACAAATCTGTGTCTGGAATTGTGCCCGGTTGATGGCAATAGGCTCGCCCCCTATTACATTGGGACCTAAAAACATAACTGGCGAAATTTGGGTGAACTATATGTTTACCTGTGTCTACCCCTTTGGGGAATACAGGCGTGATGTTATGTTAAAAACCGTCACTAACTGTTGCAGACACAATAATCTGAAGCTCCTTCACTTATTGCTGCACAATAGTCATGCGCAGATAACGACACATAGAAAGCCTCAGACTGGATATCTATTATTCAATTTGAACACGCATGTTATAACACGTGGTTATAGCGTTGGAGATATTCGGTGCACATACGTACACAATATTTATTTCCTTACAAATATTTACAATACAACTTCCTTAACACTAAGAAGTGTATTTATTGTATTACCGTTGGCCAAGATTCTGTTTTGTTTGTAGTTGAAATGACGTTTTGTTGATGAGAAATAAGCGGGAATTAATATCCAAGATGGCGGAATTTTATGCGCGAAAATATGAGTGTTTTGTTACGTATTTTACTCAAGTAGCATTATAAAAAGCTGTGAGGAGTTTACATGGATAATATCCTGCGTGTTTTTCCTCAAGAGTAGGAAGGTTTTTTCAAATAAATCGAATCCCCTACCTAACAAGCATGATTACTAAAAGGAAATCAAAGCACAACACGTGCGCGATATTTACATTCTTATTGGTACATATTTATCAATTTCCTCCTAAAAGTTTCCGTTAAGATGAAGATATGTTGCTTTTGCCAAAGATTTCTCTAGAAAATAGACAAAGAATGTAAAGAACAGTAACAAATTAACAAAAGCTGTTTGTTTCATGTTGCTATTCCAAGAGGGGACAGATTATGACAGGTGAGCCAGGTGCAGGGCTGATACTTAAAGGTTCACCGCTTATTACGCTTAGCGACCACTAGACCAACAAGGCAGTCTTCTGATTCACAAGGCTTAATATTAAACTTATTATTTACTTATTAGGTGGACCATCAACTAAAAGACGAAATTTTTTCTCTAAATAGTGCTAACTAAACTGTAGGTAGAGTTCATAAAGTTTACTTAAAAGCTTTATTAACAACCGCATCTTAATCGGTCCTCCAGTTTAAGAGCTACGGTACCACAGACAGACAGATACATAGCTAGTCAAACTTATAACACCCTTCTTATTGTGTAGGGGGTTAATTTTTTTTAATGGACTTTAAATGATGCCTTATATTATTATTAGGATATACCTGTATTAGAAAAAAAATGTATAGAATTTTAAAAAATAATCCGTAGGTTACACAATAACATGCTTGATTGCTGATGACTCCATCTCATCATCCTCTTGGGTTCACTTAAAACTATTATTATACAGAAAGAATCACACGACAGGCAATGACTAAGATACAACGAAGATTAATTAAATCTCGTTCATCTAACATACAATGTATAGAAACCTACTCAATATTGAGACAAGTTTAATATGTATACACGAGCCTTAAAATTGATCTCAGCACGCGTTTGCGCACACACATGGCTATTGCACGTGGGTAATGACAGAGTTGATTGTATACGCCGTGTACCTATACGCAATGTGACTTGACAATGAGCTTAAGTGCAACTTTTATACTTTATTAGTATTAAATTAAATATTCTTTACTGTACCATTTCCCTTTCGTCCCTAGTAGCACTATTAGCCGAGTGGTATGACCGTTCAACTGCCAAGTCAAAGGTCGGAAGTTCCAACTCTGGCACGCATCAATGACTTTTTGAATTCATTCGGTGAAGAAAAACATCATGAGGAAACCGGCACACCTGAGAGATGGAGAATGGTATGTAAAGCCTACAGGCGATTTAAACTCTGGCACCAGGTTGTTCATCAACCATTCTATAAGAAGAAGAAGTAGGTACAGCCGGCCCAAAGCCGAACAACTTGTTTATAAAGCTTCTATCGTCCTGCCCGGAAAAGCAGCGTTCCGTGAGCTGTCAATATCAAAAGATTGAAGAAGAGAATTTTTCGATCTTTTAATACTCATTCTTCTATTGGAGCGGAGACGAGCCAAACACCAACAAATCAAAATCCGTCAAAATCGGTCCAGCAGTTCTCGAGCTACAAGTGTTCTAATAAGCCCGACTTAGTTCTATATATAATGTCCAATATCTACATAGCATACATACTTACATACTTTAGTTATTCGATAGGTACTTATTTACAACATAATTGTTTTGTCTGTCTAGACGGGTTTAGGTTATCTTATTTTCTAGCCGTCGATTGATACATCAATGAAAGTATTTGTTCCACGTGCCTTATATATAAACAGCCTTAGTATACACATAATAATAATAGTGAGTGGCGAGTCACCGTCTGCTAATATACTGCATATTATATGGTTAAAGGCAGACGCCGTTGTTATTCAGAATAAAATAAAAATAACCATTAACGAAACATCCCAACACAATAGACCAAATCATTTTAGTATCCATTTTTCTCAATAGTCCCGCACCTTCTGGGGACTTTTCATGGCTGTTCTGTTATAGAGCAGTTGTGTGGTGTCCCTAGCTGGTATCCCATCCCCTTTTAGATTAAAGTTCTCAACGGGCTTCTGCGTGTTGGACCTGTATCCCCACGTAAGCCTTTTAAAAGTCCGGGTATCTTCCGCCTAGTTGATAGCACGAGTATAGAAAAAGAGATAATAATAGTTTATTTCAAACAACTTAATACTATTTTACAAGGCAAATGTGGCAGCAATTTCAATGAAAGCTAAGAGATTAGCGTCTGTAGCCGAACTAGGCATAGCCTGTATTTCGGCTATCAGCACCATTCCCCTTGGTATAATAACCGAGTAGAATACTTATACTTTACAAAAGGAAACAGATTAGTGACCTAATTAACGATTTGATGATGAGTTCGGTTTACGACTCTGCCGCGTAACCAGCTCATGAATAAGGGCTCCGTTCGAGCATTACTCGGGCATTCCCGAATACACCCTTGAGTATAACCGGAATATACAGTAAATCATATGGATAACACTTACGAAAGTTATTACAAATTATTTAGGTAAAGTTTAAAGTAATGATGGGTATGAATAATTTTCTTAACTATCTGGCATTCTGGACTACATTAGAACCACTAATTAATACTTGGACACTATCACAAATATATAGATCACAAAATAGATTTTTCATTGTTAACAGGTGAAATATTTTCAAATGAAAAACAATGTACCTATGTACTCCTAAATAAATTAAAAATCTCTAAAATATTGCTACACATACCATAAAGCGTTCGATTTTCAAACAAAACCGTATAAAATATCGAAGGACTATGCAGAAACGTGCAGGTTAAGCTCATAATATTTCCTCGTCGTGACTTATGTACCGGCCGGCCGACCGTCGACCGCACGTTGTGCGTCTCACGCGGTGCGAGTTGCGGCCAGCCGTGACACAGTTCGCGATCAATGATGGCCACGAGGTGTTCTGGAACAATGACGTAACAACTTGTGCACATAGCGTAACGTCATTGTATAACTTACTCAGAATCTAACTGTCTCTTTGGTCTAGTGGTCACTAAGCGCGACTGCTGAGCACGAGGTCCTGGGTTCGAATCCAAGAAAAAGAAAGAAATAAAGTTGATTTATTGCAAATATGGGCACAGGACGTAGTTGCATAAAAGTAGAGTTCAGCCATATTTTACTAGTCGGCATGCAAAAATATTCGTGAAGGAATCGCATAAAAAAACAAAATTAAAGGCAAAAGTTAAAGGCAAGGTGTTACTAGGTTTTTCCATTAGGTAATTTTCAGGAGCAGCACGGAGTCTGGATTTGTGCCCGGTTGATGGCAATAGGTTCGCCGCCTATAACATTGAGACCTAAAACATAACTGGCGAAATATGGGTGTACTATATGTGCACCTCTGTCTACCCCTTCAGGGAATACAGGCGTGATGTTACGTTGTTGTTGTATTTATCTAATCAGACGAAGATAGAAGTAAGGGTAGAGTCGGGATAGATTATGTTAGCTTTTACGGATAGCTTTGATAGATTACATGGAACATGCTAATAATAAAAGCATTATTTTATAATATACTAGCTGCACCCCGCGGTGTTACAATCATTAATATGACAAACACTATTTTATGTCATAATTGATGAATAGTTTTTATGGTATGATGCATCAAAGATGCGTAAACATTCAAGCATATACAGCAGTCTTTTCTTATCAACGTATTTTAAACAAATTACGATTTCTAACGATAACTTCAAGTATTATGAAATACGTTTTAAAAAAGGCTAATAGGTCAATATAACACTATTTAATTGTTTGTTTTTACAAGCGGTGACTGGGTGGCATCGAACCCGTTTTTTCATGATAAGGTCAAGTTCTTCTCAATCCACCCGTGTAAGGATAATGTAGTGTTAAAAATAAACAACTAATCTATATAAGTATGGACTTTATTGTGTTTTTCTGACTGTATTGTTATCTGACTTTTGCAGTTGACATCGGACGAAGCTCGAACCGCTTAACATGCTATTTAAGTTACAGCAAGGTGTGAAAAATGCATACCATTTCAAGAACTGTCTTGGGTTGAAATTCTCATATGCTTTTATAGAATTTCGTAACTTTTAACCTAGAGAAAGACTTTGTTTAGTCCCAGGAGAACGACAAAATCACTTGTGGAATCTAGTTATCCATTATGATTCACTGCTCATTTATTCTCTGGCTTACTGCATATGACAGTTCCCTCACACATCTCTGAAACAGGCCGTTCTACTAGTTATCATACTATTAATAATCTTGACATTTATCAACGGTACCGCAGACTTACTCTAAATACGGATGACAGGTTAGAAACAGTGCAGCATGGGTACTATGCGAACTATTTCGGTGTCATGGTCTCAATAGTCTTGAGCACGTGGGGAGCCGACGGCGCCACGTGCGAGCCGGGTCGACCTACATCGGCGAGTGGCAAGTCGAGATACGAGCCTAGCAATGCCTCGAGAATCGAAAATAGAACTGCAATACTCGAAATAGAATGAAGTCATAACAGTGCTTCTTAATGTAACACAACGCATGCGTCAACAATGTTTTGACGTCAACGTGCAGGGGTGGACATCTTAGAAGTAGGTTTCATCGAAAATACATTACAATAATTATGCATATAGGATTCCCAAGTCGTAGATGAAGTTTTATTCAAGTATATAAGGTCTATACGCCATACGCTCCTACCAGGCTATTTGACACAAAATGATAAAACAAATTTTTCTCCTGTATTCATTTCAAGACAAAAATATAAATATATATATATTTAAGTTACCATTTTTACAAAATACATAAACATACATACATCACGCCTGTATTCCCCGAAGGGGTTGGCAGAGGTGCCCATATAGTACACTCACATTTCGCTAGTTATATTTTTCGGTCCCAATGTAATAGGGGGCGAGCCTATTGCCATCAACCGGGCACAAATCCAGACTCCGTGCTGCTACTGAGAATTACACAACGGAAAAACCCAGTAACACTTTGCCCGACCCAAGATTCGAACACAGGACCTCGTGCTCAGCAGTCGCGCTTAGCAACCACTAAACCAACGAGGCAGTCAACAAAATATAGTTGCAATAAATTAGCGGTTCATAAGAGGCATGATAACAATTGCATTATTCATTACTTTGCTGAGTGATATTCTGGTATTTAGGTCAAGCGCTAGACTAATCGACTTAGCATGCACTGACACGGACATTATTGAGCGGGGCTGTTCACGTAATAAGGTCACACTAAAGAGCATAGGTATATTATCAGGAGGCATATGTCCAGCAGTGGACTGAGATAGGATGATGATGATGATAGCAGGAATGAATTAGGTTTTCTATTATACTTAATTTTATTTTCTTCTATATTACCTTTATAGCGAGGTGTTATTAGAGCTAGAGGATCGACATAACCTTACAAAAAAAGATCCTAAAAAGGTCTTTGTGAAAACTAGAATCCATCACGGCTAAGCTATAGAACAGATTTTGATGAAAAAAATACTAGGAAGAAAAAAATTGGTATAGGCTGCTTGCTTACCAAACTACGTTAAAATCTGTCCTTCAAGTGCTTAAGTTTTAAAACCCCAGGATGACAGTACCTACTTATGCGTTGAACTTTTCCATTCGCCTCTATTATTGTACGATCAGCGCATCCCGGACAGCCAGGTCTGCACTCTGCAGGAACTTGCTGGCCAGTTTAATTTCAACATCTCACCTACAACACTACTGTCAATCGAAGACAATACAGAAAGTAGCTTTTAAAGAAGAGCCTACCATCATGACATTAAAAGCTAGTTGTACCCACCAGCGTAAATTTCAGCGAAATTAGAAATAGCTACATTTTTATTTTTTTCTATTAGAAAACAGCTAAGATGCATATAGTGCAGACTTTAGTGTATAAAGGCCAATTACATGTTTCCACAGATATTAAAACATGGTAGAATAGAATAAAGACAGTAAAAAGTAAGGAAGGATAATAAGTTCACAGACCAACAATAAAGACATGACATGTCGTGATCACGTAGAAAAGCTACTGAAGAGTGGAAAGAAGAATACATGTTTTTTTTTAATTTATTTATTTGCTTTAGGCAACAAAGCCCCATGTTAAAATATACAATAAAAATATTTTTTAATGTACACACTTTTATAGGTAGGTACCACTTGTTTGACCCAAACATTCATTTATTTAAAAAAAAAATAGGGCAAATATTTCAGAATTCGCATTCTCTTCAGTTCAAATGTATAACATCTCATTATGTATATTATAATTTTGTATGAAACATGTGTATTGTAAATTATTTATAGCAACGTGCTCACGCGCATGGCAGTGATGCAAAGTGTTTGTGTTCGTACGTTTTTTTCCTATTCCATTATGAATCAAAACACGTGGATTCATAAAAAGCTGCAGGAGTATCGAGAGGCCTGTGTTGGTATTAGTGTGGTTACCACTTACCAGTTAGTATGTCACAATTTTTCCACTGAAAAACGTAATATAACATAACATAACATCACGCCTGTATTCTCCGAAGGGGAAGGCAGAGGTGCAAATATAGTGCACCTACATTTCACCAGTTATGTTTGTAAGTCCCAATGTAATAGGGGGCGAGCCTATTGCCATCAACCGGGCACAAATCCAGACTCCGCGCTGCTACTGAGAATTACCTAACGGAAAAACCCAGTAAAACTTTGCCCAACCCGGGATTCGAACCCACTGGCGGTCCATTGATGTTATAAGTTTTTTTTCTGTAAAGATTCTGAGACTGCGTGTAACAAACAACTGATAAAGAATAAACATACCCGTTATCGTAGGTGTTAGCCCTTGGGTATTACAGGCACAAATTTGTGATGTAAATGATATAAATACGTCTCGTCAGCGTTGTGCAATCACGTAGGAAGACATCTAATTCCGTTGACGTCAATAATATGGGATGTGAATGGCGTGTTTCTTTCAAAGGTATGGAGAAAATTCACACGTCAGTAAACATAATAACACGTCTATATGTGCGAAGGGAAAAGCCCTGAAAGAGCTAAAAATAAACAATTTCCAATTTCAAACAATCATCAGATCATTTATTTACGATATTATAGAGTGCCTCATTCATTACGTACCTACTTAGAAAACGTCAACTTCCTAATTAGGTACAGTATAGGTACATTGTACATACATGTAGGTACATACACAGTTTACCGACCTGCCCCCTTACCATGAAATCTTAAAGCAGGACATCTTACGTTGTGGAAACGAGACGCCGCTACGTCCAGTGTAATGCGAGGTCTCGCTTCCATAACGTGAACTGGCCTGTTATAAGAGTTCGTGGTAAGGGGGCTCCTTATTTTCATCGAGTGACTTCCTTTTGCCGATTTTACACTTCCAACATGCTTTGAACACAGAACGTTTACAACCTTTGTATCAAAAGGTATATTTTAATAACAGTTTTTAGTAGAAAAACGCCTGATTATCTTTCTTCGCCTTGCGTAGTTTTTTGAGGTTTCCTCACTGATGACACACGAGATTTCCAGCAATCAAAAGGTGTCAGTCACTTAAAGTCTATTGGTCTATGACGCCATTAATTGTGTATGTAGGTAATATCAGTTCACGTTACATAAGACGCTACAGCGTCATTCCTATCTATAGTAGTGACATCTGCACTTGTCTGTAGTACTCTGAAGATTGACACTTCCTAATTATATTCATTCATGCTTAATCAATTCGTGATTTCGAATGGATATTTATATTTTTTACTTCTTTACATAGTACCTACAGCGCGTGAACTACCAATCGCTTTTTCTACAGAAATAATATACCTACTTCAGGTACCCGGATAAATATCACATGTTCTACAGACTATGATTACACTTGGCCCGACTTGGGAATCGAATCCAGGATCTCATGTTCAGCGGCAACTCTTTCAACCACAATACTAACGAGGCAGTTGAACTATGAAAACAAACGAATCCATATATCTCCGAATGCCCTCAGCATCCACATGACGTATTGTAGCCATGCAAGTAATATTAATACAGTATACTCTATACAGTGTGACGTCACACCACGCAGCGTTGTGCATTAAATAAGGCTTAGTTAGCCGAGTCTAGACGAGTCTGCGTATATAAATAGCAGGTAATTATCGTTATAAATATGGCCAACGATTTATTACGTAAGCACAACTTTTTTCTCAAACACACGTGGTGGGCCACGCCATGTAGACACGTGGATTCAAGAGACACATCATTAAAAATAATGATTTTGGTAACATTGACACATTTGAGGGTTATTCCTGGTAATGGATGGCATGTAATTAGTTAAGTATTATTTAAAGTAAACATGTCATCTTATACCTACCGTATGGTATGGTGAGCGGATCGAATTTTTACAAAACTTGTATTCCGCTTTAATCTCCGTTTTCACCAGAGCCCGCAATATACCTGTGTCACTACACGACACTGGCAGAAATGGCACCATTGCTGATTGCCAAAAAAAAACTTGTATTAAGTTTAAATATAGAATATATTGAATTATTTAATTAAATATAGATCTAGTGTTCCCTACTGTACCCCCTTCTTCCATATATTACTCTAATAAACAAATTATTATGGCCCATTTTAAATAATATTTAAAGTGGTATGACTTTTGCCAACGTAATCGTAGCAGCGTAGCATACGCGTAGTACGTTCTAGACTTATGTAATCGTTATTTTCAATGCTATTTGTTCTCTATTCCAGGTTCAATTTTCCACAACCTTTTGAAACAATTCACTTCATATTATTATATCTATACAAACATATCGTGACCTAATCTTGAAACGGAACATTGTTCAGAATAACAATAATTCGTAATATACCTAAAACTACTAAGTTATTTTGACAAATATTTATATAGGTACCTACTGCCTACGTCTTGGGTCTGTTATCGTTGCGTACCGTGGTAGGTATGACACATTGACGAATGTTTCATACCTACTACAACGTGAGTCGTGGTCGGCCATGTGCACTTCCGAATCGCCGCTAAAACGTGACCTAGGGGTGTCACACCGAAATATTTATATAATACATTATATCATAATTTGTTTACTTATTTATTGGCAACTCAAGTGTACACCCTAATAAGCCTTTATGTAAATCAGTACTGGCGAGATGATTCGTTGATGTTGCTATTAATAAGATTTAAAAAAATGGTTTGACAGGTACGTACAGTAGGTATAATAACAGCAAAGTAACTAATTTATTTTGACATTGATTAATGTTTTAAGTAATTGAATGTATTACTTAATATACAAAGATTAAGAACTATATTTTATGTAGGTGTATTTAATTCACAGACTTTCTTTATTTTCTTTTCTTCCGCTGTTGATAGGACAAGCTAAGCTCTGAGCTGTGAAAGTTTGTGTAAGCCCTGTCGATCTGACCCCGTTACTATAATTTATAACTCAAAACAACAAGAACTTTATAATTAGTTCTTTCTTTGAGCACGTTTTTTATAAAGCTGAAGTTTTAAATAGTCTTTTGTTATCCTGGCTGGAAGCCTTTTATAAGGCCTCGCCAAACGACCGGTTAAGCAGTAAGAGCTCCGTCAGAGCTAAGTGCGAGAGACAAGTTTGAAAAAAAAAGTATTTTATTATAATACTAGCTCTCTACCTTGATTCATTATTAGAGTGGTAGCTTTCAAACTTGCCAACTGAAATTTTGTGTCTTTATCAAATCTGTCAAAGTCTTTTTAATAAATATACCAAACTGAGATAACAAACCTGTGGCTTCCGTGTTGTCACGTTGACACGTAGCGAATACTCCAATTCGTTATCATTAATATTTCGAGCTATACTATCGCATAGTAACCGGGCAATGTATTAATAGAAACAATGGCCCCATTTACTCGGTAATTATTTTCTATAACGGATGTTTCGCAACATAATAATACGAGTTTTATTTATCCTTAACGAAAACCAGCAGTGTTTTTATATAACTAACTAGCTTTTGCCCGCGGCTTCACCTGCGTTAAGTAGCCTATACCCGTAGGTTTCTCGGGTCTTAACCTTTTTACACGTAAAGGCGTAAGAGACAGACAGACAGAGTTACTTTCGTATTAGTATGGATTTTTCAAACATTCCTTTTGAAGTACCTCAAAGTATTTATGCTCATGGTATATAGCGAAACTCATAGCATCTGGGGAAGCTATATTTTTTTACAAATTAGTTGGCGCCGGCATATGTTTCCGAATTTCAGCGAAGTAACATAGGGTATCTTATTAGGCAGGTTTTTAAAGATTTTGGAATAAGCTTTTATTATAATTGCATGTACCTATCGATTCAAAGGTTGTTATAAAATGCGTAGGTCATAGGTGTATTAGTATAGACAACAAGAATTATATTACACTTTATATATTAAATAACCTAAATAATTAAACACGTCAGACCCAAAATTCTACAACCTATATCCTCTTTTAAATATTTAGTAACATGAATACTCTATTAATTACAATTGGAAAGGAAAAAAAGTATAATACATAATCACTAATTAGGTAATAACACCGGCGGCACGGTTTGTAGGTACAAGCCTCACAACGAGTCACGGGGCATGGAACGTAACTTCTGGGAAAAAGTTATTTTTAATCAATCCGATCCGAATAATGTTATACCATCGATGGAGTTAATGTAACGTTCTGTTACTTTTACTGTTTATGTTACTTCAGAGCAGAGAATGGCACAGAAATAGGGAGGTATACCCATCAGTGGGTGATACCGGGCCGAAATGATGATGATGATTACCCACTGCTATTTATGTATTTCGGAAAAACAAAAAGATACACATTATGTCTAAGATTGCCTCGTTGGTCTAGTGGTCGCTAAGCGCGAGGTCCGTTTCGAATTCGGGTCGGGCAAAAATACATTTTGATGAAGCTTTTATTACATTACTAGCCCGCGGCTTCGTCCGCGTGAATTTCGGATAAAGTATTATATATAGATTTTTTGCGCCAGACAACCCTTTGGCGTCCTCAGAAGACCCTATCAAAGTTTCATCACACTCTGATCAATGGTTCAGGAGCGCATACAGGACAAACATACAAACATTCATTTTTATTTATATAGACCTAAAAAAACATAACTGGCGAAATGTGGGTGAACTATATGTGCACCTCTGCCTACCCCTTCGGGGAATACAGGCGTGATGTTATGTTATGTTTTATTTATATAGAAGAAAATACAAACCTCTATAAAACACTCTCACTAAAAAAAAAACCGTGTTACTGGACGCTTTGTCGGATTCGGTGACAACCCTACCACGAATACATTCAGATACTTGCAAATATTTGTGCCAATTTTACAATTGCACATATAAAACGCAGTTTTACATAAATCTTTCTCGTTCCTATACTTGATATGTATTTATTTCTATACATTATAACTAAATATGAGGAATGGGACAAATCTTATAATGTTATTGTACGCAAATATATTTTGTATGAATAATATACTTAATATATTTACGTTGTTTATGTGTCGAATGAGGCTTATTATTACGTGTTTTTGTAGGTAGGAAGCTAGAATAAACACAAGCTTTTCTCGGCTTAGCACAAATTGTAGAGTTAAGTCTTTTAAATATTTTCATAGACATTAGGATGACTTTAATGTACCTTGACAGTACGTAACGTAGCATGAAATTGAATATTGTATGTATTTTAGAAATAGTAGCAAGGATTTATTTATTTTTACTCTCATTTGCAAAGTTACTTACGCGAAGATATATTTATTACGAGTTTTAATCTTAGGATAATTTCTATAAAGTCCATCTTCAGTGTGCTGCTTGCACGCATATATTTTAATATGCTAATATTGCGAAGCACGGGAAGTTAAGACTTCATGGAAAGATAAACAAGAACATAGGAAATTCTAGTAATACCTCTCCTTTGTGGAAAACCATTAGTTAATTTAGATACTTTATGTTATTTTATTCAATAGTTTGGTCATGTTATATTAGCTGTAACACATCTACAACATGATGCAATATTTCGCGTCGAACGTGCTAAAAATAACTAATTTTACGTCCACCGAATCAACAGTGACAATAGCCGAATGATGACACAGTATACAAAGGCAACATGTTTAAAAACGTGAACACTCGGTCTGAATGCGTTCGTTCTCTGTGAGCTGCATGGAGCGACATGTGCCTCTACTCTATTGTTCGATACAGCCAGGTGACATGAGCTCTGATCCCTGCGAGACATTCTATTGTTGCGTACTCTTCTTTTTATCACTCGGTAACATATTATATAGCTAGCACTGGCTTTCACCATTTACGTCAGTTTTCCTTTGTGTTTCAGTTTTCTAGTATCACATTTGCACGGACTGTTTTTACGTATTGTGGTCCTTTGATATGACTTTAATCTACATAATTCCCTAACCACTAAGCTAGAGAAAAGTATGGCTACACCACCTGAAACTACCATTAACAGTAGACTCTACAATTCCCTAA
The DNA here is from genome assembly GCA_946251915.1 of Abrostola triplasia. Classification (NCBI taxonomy): domain Eukaryota; kingdom Metazoa; phylum Arthropoda; class Insecta; order Lepidoptera; family Noctuidae; genus Abrostola; species Abrostola triplasia. The sequence goes on from OX276439.1 coordinate 6,271,980, forward strand.
AAGATGCGCGTGAAACAAGACGCTGTCGGTTTTAACCTAGGTATATGTAGACATCACCAACAAATAGGTAGGTATAGCTATTTCCTAAAATAAAAACGTATTATCTATATATACAGAGTATTAGGAGACACAGAGAAGCGAGAATGAGAAGCTAATCATAACACAAACTTCTTTGTAATGTTGTATGACCTTTACCATTTCGTGTGTATAGGATTTATATGTAAATACTTTTCCTCGTTCATTCATCCATTATTTTAAATAATACGATTTTTCTACATAGCTATGTTATGGAGTTATGTAAAACTTCATTTAAATGTGTTGAATCGTAAACTTTTTATGACATGAGGTCTGCAACACGCAATAAATAACATCCACCCACCCTTACGTCATAGTAGATTGTCAACTGTAGCTTTATTATCGGAATTATTACTGTATACATACCTACAGCTACATAGTAGGCACGTGTTAAATGATGCATACATTAAGCGATAATATATGCTACTTTCTTCTAAAGTCCAAAATCCATATAAAATACACTTATACATAGATTAGCACATTGGGTTATCCTGAAATTTTTTACACTGCATACAGGTAGCTTGATAATTCTACCAATACAATTATTTCGAATAAACACGAAATACATAGACCCCACCTCAATTGAGTTCCAAGACCAATTCGTTGTCTATAAAATTATGACATAACAATAGAAATATGTTGTACAACAATAACAAAAGGAGAACAAAAGACTTAACCTTCACCTACGCGAATTTTTTTGTTTTATTGTAAGTAGCTTTTCTTATTAAAATATCACACAATACCCAGGCTCTCAAAAATGTCTGAGGAACATACAATTATCTTTCATTTTATTTCCATTATACCGTTTCTACGTCGTACTTATCAAGACATACTCAAGCGTATTAGACGGAGTGGGAAGCAGGTCTCACTAAGTTGGTCTCGGTTATGCACGTACTTAGTTGCAGAATTCGTGCGCGGCACGTTGTCGCTGTAGCATGGTGATCCACGTGACGAGACGTACTCGAGCCGTTTCGTTGGTACTATATGGGCGTCGCGTATGATAATAGTTGTTCTATGCTGTTGAATATGGATAACGAATACAATTTGGAAGCGGTTTTGAGTAAAATAATTAGTTTTTTTAGTAAAGGTCTGGGTTTTGATGTTTGTTTTGTTATTTATTCGCACGTACTTAAGCGATTTTTACTCTTTTGTTCTCATTAATGCCAAGTACTTAGGTTCCGGAGGATTCTGTTATTTAACTAGTACATTAATACTTTACTTTATTTACGTCTTCTTACGTAACTTGTGTACGGTAATAGCCACATTAGTTAGAAACTGTGTCGTAGCTATTAACGCCCATTCCTAGGAGGACTTCTCTGAATATTTTATCACAGATCATCGTTTGCCGGGAGAATTGCCATAATCCCCTCCTAGCTGGCTTGGGGATTGCAGTACTGGTGGTGTGGTTACAGAAGACGTTGCTTCCTATCTTCTAGATTTTTTTATAGTCACCTCCTACAACACCGACAGGAAAAATGGGGATATGCCATTCTGGCCCGTTACTTTACGGCACACTCACAGATGCATTTAGGCATTAAAACATGAAAAGCCATATGCAAAGAGATAGTCCAAGACAATACTATAAGGTGTTGTTCTCCTTCATAATTACGACTTGTCTTAACCTTCATTTCATAGAGTCGTACTCTTCATATTTTAGGAAAACAAAATTCTTAATATTTGTATGAAAATATTGCCTATCGGTCAACAACACAACCACCATAGGCACGTTGTACTTAAGTCGCTGCGCCGGTGGAAATTTCCGCTCCCTAAGTAGTGGAGGGTTACAATAATTTTTATTTTCAGCCTATTGAAGCGTTCTAACTACCGAAGGGTGAATTACACGGGCGGCAAAGGTATGGGATGCAGAACACGGGACTGTAGCTGTAACTTCGGTGTCAACAATGTTGGTCGTGTGTAAGAACCCTTACATAACGAATTTACAAGAGTGTTTGGAAAAGTAGTTCCTTTTTTTTCGTCTTGTACTATATCCAAATAGGTTGCTACCCAGGACTAACCGGTTATATTGTACTTAAGAACTGTACAAAGCATTGTGCTGTTATATCACATACTAATTAAAATAATGTCTGATCGTACACAATTATGGTACTAAGAATACATTATATTTTCCACCTTATTATATTTATTAAATAGATATGACTATTATTGTAACAAATGTGGGCGTACTATAATAAGCTCCTCTGCCTTCCACTTCGGGGAACACAGGCATGATGTTATGTTATGTAGCAAACAGATAAATTTAATGCTTATAATATTCTATTAAGTTAATAAATTCTCTTAAGTTGATAGCAAACTTAAAAGCCAAGAGGTCAAACAATAACCTAAAGCTTTTCAAAAGCCAAACGTTGAACATTTCTACTTCTATTTATCAAATACGAATAAAACTGGCCAGTGCCAAACAATTGAAAAATAAAAACATTTACAAAAGGAAAACTTGGCGATTAAAGTCACACGGTCAATACATGGCTATACACGTGCAAATTAAATGTGTAAGAAACCGACGGGGCGTCACGTTATGCGTAAATGTGGACAACGAGCCTCTTTCCGTACGCAGGAAAATGAACCAAAGTGCGCGGCAGCTTATAGAATATACCTAGGCTCTATGGAGAATTCCTTTGCCTAATTTTTTTAAAATTATGATTTTGGAATGAAGTCGTGTGTAATTAAAACAACAATTTAAATTATTTTTGGATTCTGTGTGTACTAATTGAATTGCGGGCAACCGGTGGATGCGATTGGCAAGCTGTCGTTAATTGTGGCGTTCTAAGAGGGAGGCCTTTGTTCAACAGTGGACGTCTTCCGGCTGATGATGATGATGATGTGTACTGACTTAACCCTTGCAATATCAAGTACCGTAATAAAAAACCATTTTCCAGTATTTTAGCGTATACAGTATTACTTCAATAATTGTATTTTTATCAAATAATTATACTTACATTTTCCGAACATTGCAAAGAATACCTTCAGGTCGTTTTTCCTGCTTACATTTATGGATGAAGTTTTGTGTAATATAGGATTGTTTTTTTCACGTAGCGTTTATTTAGCTTGCAATATTTTCTTCTTAATTATCAAGTTTCAGTATAAATATACTGCCGCTTTACCATCAACTTTTAAAGCAGGACAGTTTACATTGTGAAAGCGAGACGTCGCATAACACTGCACGTAGCGGTATCTCGCTTCCCTAACGTAAACTGTCCTGCTTTAAGAGTTCCTGGTAAGGGGGCTGTTGGATACAAAGCTATGGTCGCTTAGCAACCACTCTTTTAAATACAAACATAATATATAACCTTCTTAAATTCAGCACGCAGGTACGCCGATACTGTTACTAATCACTTCATACGATAAGAAACATTTCTTATCTACTACCCGAGTACTACGGGGTTTACAAGCCGCGTCTGTCAGGCCAGCATGGGAGGTATGAGGTAGGTTCTGAATTGCCATTTATCGTGTATTTTCTCTAGTTTCTTTCATTCAACGAGTGAACAAAAAGACAAACTGAAGCTATTTAGAGAACAATACAATCAAGGACTTAAGGAGAAAAGATAGACCTTAAAATAACAGTAGGCAAGTTGCATTATCTTCTGATTTATGATCAACACAGACTGTGGCACGTAGCCAAGAATGCGTTTATTGACAAGTCAGCGTGGTCACTGCTCTCGCAAATTTAACAGTAAAATGTGTCCGAATGTGGCAAGCAATCATAGACGTGGAGGGACTATGAAATTCCTATTGGTGTTTTGGACTGCCTCGTTGGTCTAGTGGTTGCTAAGCGCGACTGCTGAACAAGATGTCCTGGGTTCGAATCCCGGGTCGGGCAAAGTGTTACTGGGTTTATCCATTAGGTAATTCTCAGTAGCAGCACGGAGTCTGGATTTGTGCCCGGTTGATGGCAATAGGCTCGCCCCCTATTACATTGGGACCTCAAAACATAACTGACGAAATGTGGGTATACTTATGTATACCTCTGCCTACACCTTCGGGGAATACAGGCGATGTTATGTATGTATTGGTGTTTTTTATGAGCATCACATAAAAGCCCTTGCAGCGACTACTAAATATAACAATATACAAAAATACTACCTATAGAGATACAACAACATTCTACTGACTCTATAATATTATATCGATTGAATTTTTAATACAAAATTAAATGGTTCGTAACTTAATTCAATTCAATTTATTTATTGCACTATGTGTACATTTTGATGTCAGGATACTTAACGGATGGAGCTTAAAGGAATTTGCGCGTGCGCAATTGTGAAATCCAGTATTATCACTTAACTATCCTTACACATTGAAAAGAATGTTACAAATACTTCATTTATAATATTGTCAATGGAACTGTTTACTATTCTGTGTACGACGCCATATTAACGTGGCAGTATGCCAAGAAAAGAAAATATCTGCAGGTGTATGCAAAATGGTATGTTTGTTTAATAAATAGTTGAAGTTGTAGGCTAAGACGTAGAGTTACCCTTAAGCCTAGGTTACACTAGCACAGGACATCAGAGCATGAGATGAGCAAATAAACGAATTTTCTCCAAAGCAGCTTAGTTAGTTCAATGTCGATAAGATTCGATAGATAGATTTATATATTCTACACTACCGGATCCGGCAGACGTCTTCCTCCCGGCAGCGCATATGCAGCGCCACCTATCGGGTCCAATTGTGTTCTCAATCTATCCAAGAACCTATTGAAATACACACACAAAAAATTATCTAAATCGGTACAGCTATTTAGGAGGAGTTACGTGGCAAACACACGTACAAAAAAAATAAGATTACATATTTTGGACTGTTTCAAATTCTCTGTACACACTTTTCGCATACCAGAAACCATTTTTATTTATTTTTTCAATAAATGAAACTGTGTACGATGTAGGACTTTTCATTATTATATTAAGTAACCGTACTTCAAATGCGGCGTAGACCTATTTGAGATATATGCACAACAACGACTTCCCCGGCATTATACACAAGATAGCCAGTAGCTTATAACTAGCCCCGATGGGGCTAACATATTACTATGTAATAAAATCCTTTAAATAAATAAAGACAAAGATAAACTTAATGAAACGGTATCCCGGTTTGAGTAAATACCATTCTAAAGCTATATTTAACTAAGATTATTTCCTTCTGAGACAACGAATGCTAATATATGAATAGGTATCATAAACAGTAAGTTTCCTCATTGGTTTCTAATCGCAGTACGTTCAATTGTGAGCGGTTCATTGTTCAAGGTACTGTTACACCGTAGTATGGGCTTACGACGTCAGTGTTGCGTCGTCTCATGACGAATGGCGATGCATATGTACGAACACGCATTTGTGCAATCTTCATTAGGGCTGATATAAACCATAAGTAAGTGTTGTTTGTATTCAACGTGCGAGTCCCACGTTGAATACAAACGTGATCTGATCCGTAGGAATTTGGATAACGAACACAATCCATCGATGGGAAAGAATATCGTTGGAACAACCCTGTGTGGTTCTACGCTTGGTAATAACTGACATCTCTAAAACTTCCAAGATTTGCGAGCGCCGAGGAACCAATAGGTTTAGCCGTCATGCGGTTGCGGCCACTTGAACCTAAGATTTCCTTTATTTAATGTATGAAAGGTTGGAAGAAAGGGTACATTTAGTAGACCATAATATACCAAAGAATGGGATGGTATTAGAATCGTAGCTAATAGAAATCTGTTGTCTCAACCTACCTTCTTAGATACAAATGTGACTTTGAGTAGGCACGTTGCTTGATTATGTACCTTGATATGTAAACCTCGGTATAACCATTTAACGGCTACTAGGTACTGCTCGTTAACCGGCTCGACCGGGAAAAAACTACGCTTCAATGCAATTCGTCAATTAAAAACAAAGTGTTTCATGGTTGTACTGTAGTGTATACTGTATGATAGAGCGTGATCACTTCGGTGTACATTCTCCTTAGTGCTTCGACAGGAGTCGGGAACCAGAACTCTGCTTTCTTTACTTCTTTACTCAATAAATGATTGATTATATCGCTTCTAGCTTAATCCAAGCACGCCAGAAGCATAAAATGTTATCAGATACCCTTTCTTTAATAAGAGTATTTCCAAAACCCTAATTTAATCAAATTATCTATTTTTGTGTAATTTCTAGCAAGCAAAACCAACGTTCTCTAAAACCTTGAAATGGTTTTATACTTATCCGAAGTAGAAATAGATTAACTATAGCTAAGCCGGCCTTACAACATTGTTGTTGAAACTTACTCCGTAGTGGGAACCCTAAACGTGCGCCGCCTCACACATGCAGTCCAACGTGCCCCCCCCCCCCTACCAACGTGGCCGGACCTGCCTCAAGCTCGTGTCTTATCATCCTTACATACAAGCAGACTACTTTAATTACACCACCATTTTCATATGTAACACCACGTGTTTGTGTTTATGTACAACGTGGTGTTACATAATTACCGAAATTACTTCGCGAATAAATTTGTTTGGCCGCCTTTTTGGTCCAGTGGTAGCTCTCCAGTAACCGCTGCGAAAGAGATTGTGGGTACGATTTCAGTTTCCGGTTTTGGGTTTTTCCATTTGGTAATTCTCTGTAGCAACACCGCAACGCGTGGATTTGCGGCTTGTAGGCTCGCCTTCTATTACATGGAAGTGGCAAAATCTGTATGAATAATTCACTTTTGCCATAGGGATTTTGTTTTGTTGGTAGATACGGACTCACCGCTTGCAATCAAAGGTAGTATAAGATATAATGATGTGATTGACGGATCGGGGATTACACGCGGTTTGTGACAAACATACACACAGATAAAAATTTGTAATATTATCATTTTCCGTGCGCTTAATCCCATAAATATTATATTGTGGCATGCTATCTTATAATACGTTGACATGAACATACATCTAGAATTAAGATGCTAATCCATTTTTGTGTTAGTACTACTTAAGCATTTGTTAAGTAGGTACTCCGTAAAATATAATTCTGTTCACTGTCAAGTGCAATAATTATTTTGATAGATAGTAATGTGACAAAATTCTTGGCATTCAACAAAATTAGCGACATAATTAATTAATGTTTTGTCGTGAACGTGTAACTAAAGCTTGTTGGCTTAATGAACTAATGTGTCAGATGTCGGACTGACGGATCTGATCACACAATATGTCCTCCGGACCAAGCTTCTACTTTCCACTGAGATTAGACAATAACGAAGGAGATAAGTGATAACTATATAATTGTGTACAAAATGTAAACGAAAATACAGATTCTCTTCTTCCTTATTCTGTCATCTTCAGTATGGTTGTCGGCCAAGGGCAAAGGCAGAAGAGATAATAGGCACTTCATTAACGACTTAGCTAGCTCTCTAAGGCCTTTTTCTTTAAACTTAGATCAAGAAGTAGCTTCTTAATTACAGCGTTAGTTTCCCCCTCATTCTGCAGCACCGATAACAGCCCTACAAGTGGCAATACGCCGCAAAATGTTATATTGATCCCTGATATAGGCGTGATTATTACGTATGTTTGCATGCAGTGTAATATGGAGGTTACTTTTAATTAAGCCATCCTTATCAATCGCCAAACAAAAACATAATACACCACTAAATACGTACCTATTACACAATTATATTTATGAATACGAGGTAAACATAGCTTATGAAACAATATCAGGCCTGTTACATAAACGAGTTTATTCTGATCGGTATTGTAATCAAAAATAAACAATCTCATTGCATTCGATGTCACAAATGCAATCTCACGTCTGCAAATGTTACGTAACTCGTTTTTATTCGAGCCGTGAAACGTGACAAGAATAATTACGTTCGTTGTAAAGTTGCAAAAGCAAAGGCCTTTCTGAGAACTATCCTGTGGAATACTAACAAGAAATACTCAGGAATGCATTCCTTTTTTCAAACGTTTACAAAGTTTAATATCGTCGAAGCACCAATATCACACCACCACTAAGCTCGGGCGGGCAACCTATGTCCATGGTCAAGCAATAAGGAGTAAATATTTTTAAAGTTATCAAAATTCTCTGCTTTCTTTTATGTATGTGGTGATCCTAATCACTATTCCAAATCCTATTTCGTACGATTTTGGCCTATCGCCTTTTTCACTCACAATATATGTACATTTTGCATTATAATGATCATCATCCGGAACACGTCCACTGTTGAACGAAGGCCTCCTTAAGGTCATTTGGAGTGGTGGTGAGGGGTTGCCAATATCCCCACGCTTGGCAAGCGGCTTCGGGACCGCAGTATTGGTGTTGAAGTTACAGAAGACACTACTGCCCATTTTCTGCGATGTCCCAATGCAAAGCAAAGGCCACTTCTCTGCTCCACTTAGCATGGCAGCAATAATGAATGATGCAGCATTAATAAATCTAAGAAGGAAGCTTGAAAATATCTTTATTAAAAACCCTTCAGCTCCCCAGACAACGTTGGATCGAAAATCTATTCCATTTTCCTCCCGAATGCACTGCAATCGAATTACTGCCGGCAGCGGAGCAAACTAAGTTAGTCTGATGAGATCTAAGGGACGCGGGTAGGCAGGCCACGTGTCCCCTGTGTATACAGCGTGTATCCAATTCATACAGTGATTTAATCACTTTTATTGCATAGTAGTGACCGGCAAACAATTTCGACTATAGGACTTATATGTATGTATATTGTGTACCTTATTCGCAGGCATGCTATATAGCTACTCATCATCAGCCGGAAGACGTACACTGTAGAACAAAGGCTTCTCCCTTAGGTAATGTTGCCATAATTTAAACCATGGACTAAATTATACCCGCCACTGCCGTTTGCATGTCATAGAATAGAGATGTCAATGACTTAATACAGGGATTAGTTAATGCCGGTATGATCCTCGTTTATGAATAAGAGGGATATATGTATACAGTGTGTATTACACACTGTGTGTATTACACACTGTGTAATCTTAATGACGTGCTTATCGGTACATAGTAAGTGAGTTATTGTCCTGCTATTTAGTAAATCCATAAGGATGCTACTCTGTAGTTCTCCGCAGGTACCTATTTATATAGTTAACAGGTGAAAAACTATAGTTATGCCATAATATAACAGGGAACGGAAAAAAGGGTTCCCTTGATCATAACTTGAACCAAACTAGCCGGAAGCCTGATATTAAATTTTGATAGTGTGTAATTAAACTGAAAGAAAAAATATTGTGACGTGTTTCTAAAAACCCATTTACAGAAATATATTACTTATTTATTAGTCATGAGGCTCAGGGTTAAGAAGAAGTCCCAAGCCCGCAGCTTTAGCCTTTAGCCGTTAAAGCTTGACGTAGCCTAAAAAAGGCCATTCTTATTAATCAAAGCAGTAGCAGTTCCTAAAAACGGTAGACTACGTAGAAAAAAGAAACCGAGAAAGACTTACCTTCCTACATTCGTCGCCTCTTGCTCGCACACATACACAATGCTTGTTCACACGCCGATCGGAATTTATCACGAGTATGTTCTCGCTTAGTATTTCCATAGTCTGTGCGTGTGTTAGTCAACGTGCGAGGTGACTCACGGACCGGTACACGTTGCGCCCGCGCTGCGCCGCGCGTGACGTCACAGACAACGTGCGTGAACGTGAATAACAAGCTACGAAACTCATTTCATCAAAAAGATTTTATTGGATGTGCATTTTGTATTTTGTTTATTGTGGAATTGTCATTAATTTTTTTGGAGATTCAGCAATCATTTATTTTTCAATAAGTATATTGTTAAATACAATGTTATCCTTTTTTTAAAGTTTATAATTTTGATACTATATATTTATTTTTAGAACTAACTAACGTAAACATAACCATCTACACTTATTTACACACTATAACCTACGTTAAAAAGTCTCTTAATTAAACCGTATCTGGAATTAAATTGAATACTGGCTAAACCATCCGTCATAATCACTAACATTTTTTTTTATTTTATCAACTAAAAACTTAATAAGACTCGGAAGGAAAATGTTAAGGTTTCTTTAATCCGAACTCTGATCCCCAACTCTAAATATACATAGACCAGGAAAATTACGCCTTTGTAATTCCGTCTCCTCAAATATTTTCTTCTAAACCATCACTTATCTTGATATTATTATAATGTAGAAAGAGTAATCGGTTAGTAGATCCACGTGTAATAGATAATGTTCTTGTAACATCAACACGTGTTTTTTCATGCGAGGTGAGCGCTCCCAAGAGGGGCTTATGAGCTCTGAGGGTTGTCAGATGTTAGGGGTAAATACTGCCGCAGAGACGGGTAATTATTGTGTTGATATTAGAAAAAAACTGGTGATGTAGTCTGAGTGTAGTATTGTTGTGTTCTTTTCTTTTATTCGTATATTTTCATAAAATGGGTAATTGCTGTTTTCTGAAATCTAGGCATGTGAATATTAGAATTTACAATAAAATTGTAAGTTGTAAAAAGTTTTGTTTTTACCGAGACACTTAATTTTAATATACAGTAACTATTCTTATTTTTAATAAACAGTAATTCGTATATTTATTTGCATACAATAACATCACGTACACTGGAGTAAAAATAAATAGCAATTACAGAATATCCTTGAATATACTATAATGTGTAACTGTACATAGTTGCCTTTACGACTCGGTAACAACCAGAAAACAATGCACAATATATTCTAGTGTATTTCATGGCACGCACGTTGAATTTTGTCTGTAATCACTATACTTTGTCCGCAATGTAGTATACTGATATATTTTGTTGAATATTTATTATACCGCCAAAATACTGACTTTTATATATTCAATTATTCATTGATATATGTTTGCTGTACGATGGTGGTCACGTGACGTGGCGCACGTGCATGCTTATAAAGTGTCATGTTCGTTCAGACGTACCGAACTGATGTCCTGAAATTGGTATGCAGTATGTACACTAGCCATAATTATTTTTATTCATACTGGAAGCTATTAAAATTGCGCATAAACTGCTATTGGACTTAGTAGTCGTAAACAGTTTTGCACTTTGGTGTGCTGTGCAAATCTAAACGGTTTGTTTAGACTGTCATTAACATAATATCTTATTATTATGCAGCCGAATAAAATATCCAGGTCGTATTCTTGATTAAATAGGCATAAATTAGCGCCATTGTCACATGTCTTGTTTTCTCAAAATTTGTTAATATAAACGTATTATCATTAGCCGGCCATTAGATACACGTGCGACAGATAATGGTCTAGTAACATAACACGTGTTCTAAATTAGTGGACGCGATAAGAACACTTATCAGCCCCACTGCACAATCGATCAATGTGCGCCTGTTTACTTATAACAAACATTTTCGGTATTACGAGTACCTAAAGATAATTAGTTTAACGATCCGAGGCTACAAATAAGACTTTGGTGATTAAAACAAACAATCATACTTTAAAAGTATCATCGTTTCTTATCGTCAATAATTTATTAATCAATTGAAATTATGTAAGAAGTTATCATAAACCCTAAAAAGGAACAAAGGCTAATTTTATCCGGAAAAATGCGGTAAAATTTTCTACTCGGACTGAGTTGCAGGATGCTGTTGTCATAACTGGCTTTTACTAAAAACCAGCGCTCTGTTTATCCTCCTCTGTGTGTGCTTGAGCAAAGCATTATGCTGAGCGATAGCCGTTTTGTGCGGAAGTGACGCATATTGTCAGTTTATAAATGTTTTTTTCATTTATGCTTTTTCTGTTGTGATTTTTTTAATTCCGCGCTAATAAATACGTTTTCTTTCTCTCTTTCAGGCGAAAGCTAGTACTAACATAAAATAATATTCAATACTAAAAAGCTTTACATACAGAATACTCCTAGCGTACGTAAAAAAGCCGGGGTAACACAAACCGTAGCACTACAACACATAGTTTTGTCTCCCTCTACGCGCCGATTCTACGCCGACGCTACGGCGCGACCATATTCGATTTTCAAACCGCCTGCTAAGTCATTCCACGTTCGGTGTTGAGACGGAACGCACGCGTTTTTCGTCCTCAATTGTGCATCATTCGTTGTATTTGTCAATATATTGACAACTCGTGTTAATCCAGTGTTTATAAGCTGTGTTGGTTTGACATCATGTGTGAAAAAAGGACGAGAAAGATCAAAAAAGGTACGTGTTTTATTCAGGTTTTGTTTTTTTTTCGGCCAAACAGCGTAGGCTACTATTTCGTGGGCAGGGAGGAAGGGAGTCGCCTTTTACTGGAGATCACTTTTGTTTCTGGATAATAGGAATGTCTAGAGTAATTGTATTATTTAAAGAATTTTTTATTGTTTAATTATTAGTTTTTCATGGCTGTTTTTATATTATATTACTATTGTTTTGTTACAATTTGTAGATTAGATACTTTGAGATCGAGGGTTTTTATACGTTACGTTTTGGTTTTTAAACTGTGGGTTCTTATTCAATTCTCCAAGTAAAATTTTCTACAAGCCGAACACTAGTTACTACTTTTCTTGCTACGCAATTGTTTTCACATAAGCAGCCGTTAGGTAGCACAAACCATTTCTAATTAAACATGATCTTTAACTCTAAAGAAATAAAGGCTAATATGGTGTATTCATGTTATCGCTAGTAAAGTTAAATACAATAGGTTTCAACCATAACAGTTGCGCCTTATCCTTTCTCAACGTAAATAACTGACCTACCTCAACACGTATGTGTTCATACCTTCCTATTTATAGTGCGCTAGGTACTTGGAACTACTAGAGTGTATGTAGTGACAGATTTCGATATCACAGCATGAAAAAATCTATAATATAAGTCTATAGTCTGTTTCAATTAAATTAGCAATAATTGTAAACAACATTTTTCAATTGATTTGCCTAAAAATGTCATAAAAAATACCGGCTTATTTATTAAATATTAAATGATTTACCGATTCATTTATTTATGTAGATTAAATTATTTTATAAAAAGACATTAAATTAAAAATCAAGTAATTTTAAGTGATACGTAAAAACTTTGTTTACTTTTAATGCTAAAGATATTGAAACAGAATATAGGTACTTCAAGGCCTATTGCAATAACATTGGGAAGGTACTACCGAGCTGATAACATATCAATACGGGTTGACTGCAATGTAAACTCCTGCGCCGTAACTAATTGTGATTACGACTTCAAGTGAAAAATAAATACGTTTAAGATTACTACGGTCGAGTAAAACGTTTCTATGAATTTTAAATAAAACTTCTTGGTGATAAAACACGTAAATAGAATTGAAAAATATTTGTACCGATCCGTAAACATTACTACACACATAATATTATAAATACGAAAGTTTGTTTGTTACTTCTTCACGCTCTAACAACTGGATCAATTTTGATAAAATTGGTGTGAAGGTAGCTGACACCCTGAATTAACACATAGGTTACTTCTTAGCCTTAAAAGAGGGTAACGCCGCTCGGCGCAGCTAGTGTAGTGTTGATAAATAAAAACTTTATTATATGTGCATTTTACAATATATTTTTTCACTTTACTTTAAATGAATAGCTAACATATACCTACCTTTCGTTACCTAAATATCAACCTCAACTTACTATGCATTGCAGTTCCCTCTTATAAGTCAAGCATTTATTATCAAAACAATTGGTTTCGCGTTATCATCAGCATTCTGTGTCGAGTTACAACAACAGAGAAGAGAGAACTGTTCGGAATGTCCAACGGCATCTCAGATAACGAGTACTGGGAACCAGAGACAATATGTATAGATAACAGAGCGGGCCGGCTGATGTTTCGAGTAGCGAACCTCTTTTGTGCTACTGTTTATTCATAACTGCCAGTTTATTGTTAGAAATACCTTATGGTTTTTTCTTAATTGTCCGTGGAATAGTTTTTGAATCTGAAACTGGCTTTAAGTGAACTGATTCTTTTTTAAATGCTTGGGCTTCTAAATATAAATAAAATATTCGAAAACCAATCAACTTACGGCTCACTCAGCTACATAATAAGGGATAAACTAATTGCATTAAAACTTGCATAATGTACCAGACGCTACGCTGTATTTAATATTCTTCAATCGCACCAAACTTTCTATTTGAGAAAGTTTATTCAACCATCTTGAAACTGTTAGGTGTTCCGATATATGGACTTTTTTACCACTGTACCTAACAAGTGCTTATATAAAACTGCATAGAACGTAGGCATATCCTCTTATATTATGTAAATAGATGTTAATTAAAATATTGCAACTCCATTAAAGTAAAATGACGGAAATTCTTCATTACCAATACTGCGTTCCCCAAGACGCTTGCCAAACGTGGGGATTATGGCAACCCCCTCCTTTAGCTAAGGAGGCCTCTGTTCAACACTCGATGTCTTTCGGCTAATGATGATGATGATTTAGTTAACTGTAATTTAATATACAGACTGTCCTCGGTAGCGTTGATTAGAAAAACTTAGCACATACCTGTTAGTATCATGTTGTTTCTATTGATATTTCTCATGAATGTGTTAATTACTTAGCAAACCACACCTGCTTCTTGGACACCTAAAAGATCGACAAAATAGTGATCGACAAATAAGTGTGAATACTTTAAATATAAAAAAACATTTTTATATTTAAAGTATTCACACTTATTTTTACACCGGGAATTGAATTCCAAAGTAAAGTAGTATATAAAATTATCTAAAGGAAAGAAAAGGAATTTGACTAAAATTATATTTGTTTATTATTATATTAATTAAAAATTCTTACGTTCATGAAAATACCAAAACCTCTTTTCACAACAAACATTTTGCCTTTCATAAGCTCATGAAAAGGTACTACCTCCGAGGTTACCATTCGGACTATCTGGCATTCTGCATGGCGATTGGCTAACGATATCTGCCAAGGCCGTTCATTGCCCGTTGGAAGGCTTATAATGCACAAAAGAGAACGGTTCAAGCGAGACACAATAACAAAACCACAATTACTTAAGTATAAAGGTTTAAGTATTATTTAAACTGGTTGATTACACATTGACCGGATTCCATATTCAAATGACCTATAACTAAACAAAATCTTTACAATTCTTATTTTAAATATTTCAAAGATTCCCAATTTAATTTCAAATATTTAAAATACGAATATTTACCATCATTTTTTTATACATAGGTCCCCATAGCATAGGTGTAATAAAACAAACGCGGGTCAAGATACCAGCGATGTTTAAATACGTCCGAAAGACAAGATCAATTGTTTATAGATTAATGCTAAAACAAATCGACGGGTCTTGTTTAATGAGTTCCATTCTCAACAATAACCTCCTTTCAATAACATCGTCCTGAATGTCAACATTAGTCACGGAACATCACTATTCAACTATTATTACTATTTCAATATTATTAATTAAACTAAAATTAGGTAATATCGCCAACTTACTTTATTATGGGATACAATACACTTTTTCATATTATTTCAATACCACTTTTTGACTATGTATACTAATGTGGAGTTGTGTGTCGTTTTTAACTGACCAAACCTCTGAACCTAATTCGATGGAATTTTGTATGTTGATAGCCATAATTCTGTGGCAATAGGAGGATATTATATCTGGATTTAAAAATATAACAATCTAATCAAAGCAGATGAAATCGCCAACTAAAAAGTTTGCAGTAAATATCAAATGATATATTAATAATATCATGTCCGCAACCATCTTAAAAGTAAAATTAAATTGACAAACAATTTAATATTCGCGCAAAAAACGGATCTATAATTTTGATCCGTTTACACTAACGACGCGACTAGTTAACGGTTGTTGGCAGCGGTATCTCATAATAGCTCGAATACGGTATCTAGCACACAGCTATTCAAGAAACACTGAATGTAAACAAACTTCCACTAATCTAGATTTTAAATTGTACTGAGAAAATCTCAAATAAAGACTTGTGTTTTAAGAGCAGTAACTTATATTTATGCATTTGGTTATTTCGATATGCGAGTTATTCATTTAATTTAAACGTTATATAAATATATATATTTTTTCAAAAACGTCGCCCCACACTAGGAATTTCTCCTGTATCGTAGGTGCGTTTCACAAACATGAAATACCACAAACACAAACATCCAGACTCGGGACAAACATCTGTGGTTCGCACAAAGTTTTGCCCCGTGCGGGAATCGAACCCGCAACCCTTAGCGCAGCAGTCCAATCGCTTGGCCACTGCGCTAATCAGGTCGTCTAAAAATATATTGTAGAGGGTATCCTGCCCCCTTACCATGTCCTCTTGAAACAGGACAGTTAAAGACTTGGAAGCGGGACGCCCCTACGTGAAGTGTAATGCGGCGTCTCGCTTACACAACGTGAACTGTCTGCCTTAAGAATTCATGGTATGGGGGCAGGATACCCTCTACAATATACAACGTTTAAATTAAATGAATAACTCTTATATCTAAATAACCAAATGCATGGATAAATATACTTATTTCACGTTAATATTACTCATACGAATATGATATTGTGACCTAGTTTCTAATCAACAAATTCTACGAGTCACGTGTCTCGATAAGGGAACATAGATACATTCAGGGTTAACATACTCTACACTATAATTGTTAAATGTAAATAGTCTTATATATACACGAATGCCAAGAAAAGGGAGTATAATATCTATTATAACCCTAAGGTTCATTTATGTATGTATGTATGTGAGTTTATTCCACCATAACTTCTTAATCATTCACCGTTTTGAATAACAAAACTGTCCTCATGTGTGCACGTAAATCAGAGAAAGGCACAAAACAATATGCTAAGTATTTTCTAATCCCGTTTTCATGAATTATTTAGGTTGTAGTCACGTGTGTACTTCATAAGTGGATTTATTCTGTACCTTATTCATCTTACGTTATTATTTCATGCGGTTTTTACTTAAACCAACAATAATATTCCACTATAATGATAATTTACTTGAAACACCAAAATTAAGTTGTTATCCAAAAGATTTTTGTGAAAATTCAGCCGTCAATGAAGTCTACCTTGACGAACGCAGCGTATCTAAGCGCGCATCTTCCACACCCTTTGCAGGCCTTGATTTTGTACTTGGGACGTCGATAGGGCGCAATTTTAGGGGGTTCAACGCACCTACACTTATCAATAGCAAGTATTAACTCCCAGTATAATTATCACATGTTAAAACAAAAGAATCGTCAGTTATACTCGTATATAAATGTTATTGTATGCGACCACGTGAACGCAAAAACTGTTATCGCATATGTACTTGGTATTTATGTATTCACATTCGCTTCACCTCGGTTTGCGTAGGTGGGCTAATGTGCAGGGCTGTCAATGACCTAGGTGATAGTGGTCTCTTAACTGTTTAGGTCAAGTTGGTAGTGATTGAAAGTGGTACAAATGGACTCAATTTCACAGCGTAGAGAAGTTTTGTGGTGTCGCGTTTGATAAGGATATCGTATTACACCATTTACAAACGTATTTTATTACTCGGCTTTGTACAACTAAATGTTGGCAAAAGCGTTCAAAATTAAGAGCAGCTATGAAGCTACTTGTTACCCTATAAAAGCAATCAACTTTTTAAAATTCAGAATTTTTTTTTGAGTCTCATAAAATGATTAAAAGAAAATGTCATATACATTTTTATTTGTGTTCTGAATCTGAGCTGCATTAATTAAACATGTTTCCATTAAATCCCACATGTTAACGATCAAAATGTCGTCACCGAGTTAAGAATATCACTAGCACAGTATTCACATGTTTTCTTGCGTGTTCTGGCTTCTGACGTATACCAACGTGACTATAAGCAGACGTCTTTGCAAAGAGCATGCAAGCAAAATTTACATTTATATTAAGTGTAACAGAGATTATTTTTATTTATCAATCTCGAATTCGTGATGCTGTATTATTGGCAACCATAGGCGGTCGGGTGAAAGTTCGTTAACCCGCAACTGGTGACGTCACCAACACTCACGTGGTAACGCCACGCCTTTGTCGAGAGACACCGTTATGGGACTAATGACTAGTCATTGTGTACGGCGCTCTGATACAAGTATTTCCAATATGATCATTACTGGAATACACTTAAAATTCAAATTTAAATATACGGAAAATTAAAAAAACATATATTTTGAAGTCACGTGTTAGTCAAGGTAGAGTCATTGGAAAATACATGGTACAGTCTGTGACGTGTTGCATGACGAAAGGTTAACAATAAACTTCTAAATATAAATTCTAATGTAATTAATACACGAGTAGGTACCTAATAAATATTCTATTCTATTCTATTCTAATGTTAAAGTATATTCACGGTTGTATAATATTAAATGCCCCAAAGGGAACGTGATCGAATCGACCAGTCTTAAAACATTGAGTTTGAAGAATGACGTAAGGTGTATTCGTAGAATAATTTCTCGCATCACCAGTGCGAACATGTTACTGTACAACATAAAGAATTATACCTAGGTCAGGTCGAACACAATTACCTTCACAGAGTCGTTTAGGGGACTCTTTCTTATAGTTTAACTAAAGACTTACGCCCTTACTTATAAACTAAAAATAAACAATTGGTTAGTCTGTTAACATCTCTATTCTTTGACATGCAAACGACAGTGACAGGCATAATTCAACCAATTGTTCAACATTGTCAATTTTTATAGGTAAGGTGTTAATTAATAAATAGACTGCCTCGTTGGTCTAGTGGTCGCTAAGCGCCACTGCTGAGCACGAGGTCCTGGGTTCGAATCCCGGGTCGGGCAAAGTGTTACTGGGTTTTTCCATTAGGTAATTCTCAGTAGCAGCACGGAGTCTGGATTTGTGCCCGGTTGATGGCAATAGGCTCGCCCCCTATTACATTGGGACCTAAAACATAACTGGCGAAATGTGGGTGTACTAAATGTGCACCTCTGCCTACCCCTTCGGGGAATACAGGCGTGATGTTATGTTTATTTATGTTTATGTAGAAGATAGTTGACAACATTATACCTATAAATAATGTTAAAACACTTCTCATACGACACTTCTTCACTTTATTGACTTTTCTATTCTTTGACGTACCATTGTCGTGAGCAGGGGATATGGTATTTCGTAATCAAATAGGTATGTACACCGATGTTAACTCATGACGCTGTTAGCAAAGAATCCTCACAGTCAAGCGTAATCTGATGAGCTAGTTTTATTTTTAGCTTCGCTACGCCTCTGATAACAGTAGACGATGTCAACGAACATAACACAATAGACGCACCCACCTTTGTTATTTTATCCTATAGTATTGTTCACTTGCGCATCCTTTAAAATATCCGCCGTGGAAGCACGAGGCGGGAAGGCAGACCATGATTTTCCCCTTAGTGCTACGAGTATTGAATCAGAATTACTGTCTACTGAATTTAGTAATCTTTGTACCTATGTTTTGTTGGAAATTGTCAAGGTGAAACTTTAGTTTAAAATGAGTAGGTATCGTTAAGTTAAAGAAGAGAACTAAAGTTTTTTAATGAATCATTTGGATACTTTAGTGTGAAGTTGATGAATATTAGTAATGTAAACACGAATTAGTTCTGTGTGTGATATTATAATGACGCATGTATCTAAACGTCTTTGACGTTGTCTGTCCTTGTGTTTGTGTACGAAATATAGTAAGATTGAGTACAATCTTTAGACTTTAGAAGTATCTAAAGTCCTAAGGTATCTACGTGACTGTGGCTTCGACTGTTATTGTAGATTCGAAATCTACGCTAGTATAATAACTATAAGGCAAAATAAATACATTATCAAATTTTCACGGAAAATAATCGTTAAAAACAAAACGCGTCATCGGCATGTTACATGTGCAATTTATCGATATGAAGGATTAATTATATTTATTCTCATATACACCTCTCGCTACGACTTGCAAGGCAGGAATAGTTACAATTATTTTATACTGCGACTATAAAATTGGGTACACTGTAAAAAAAGTGTCCGCCAACCCAAAAATACAAACTCGATAAATTTAAAGGAAATAAAATCCAAAATTCGAAATTATCCTGCTCAATCACGTTGCTGGCAGGCAGGCAGACACTGCAAACGCTGCATTCTGCAGTGGGTAGGTATGAAAATGTTCTCATCGGCCACGCGACGCCGTCACGTGGCCTCCACACGCGCATCGTTGTTTTTGTTGGCGGGTTCCGAACGCACGGCTCGCCGCGCCGCGCCGCGCACCGCCCGCTTCGTAACGTGACTTACCGCATTTAAGCATTGTTCAAACAGATTGCTTTTTTATGCTCGACAAAGTAAGCTAGGGTTTCGTTGACGTGGCTATTGTTGAGCCTGTGTCCGTTTCCGGGAGTGGGTAATTAGAGGACACGTGACGCTTGAATGTTCTGACAGTTGAACTTATTGTGGAGTGTAATTTTGCTGTCTGTTTTATGTTGATGTATATGAACAGTGGAGGAGTAATCAGGCTTTTATCTTTGACAACATGATGGCTATTAATCCTATGTTCTCTTACGTAACAAACAATAAATAATAGCCATACTATAAGTCGAACAAGCCCTAACTGGGCCCAATATTTATGCGGGCAACGATAAATTTCGGTATAAATAACGAATGCAGAAGAAAAAGTTTAGAACAGCCACAATACAAATCTCATTAAGTTAAATAAAAGCGTGGAGCGTGGATTAAGCCCCCTATTTTCACTGAACAAAAGGATAACTTTTGAATGGCGTGCTGTGGCCACGTTTTCCTGTTTATTTCGGGCACTCGAAACAACCTCCTAAAAGTTTTTAACCAGCCGAAAGTTTTTTTATATTTGACAATATTTACATTTAGATTGGTCTTACATTCCATTCACGTTGTTTTATTTAAAATAAATATGCGTGCATGAAACATGACAACACAGACCTAGACTAAACAAAATTATTAAATGTCTTGTGCAGGGCTTGAATCCGCATCCCAGCCAAGCAGTCTTATTACATAACCGCTGTGCCAGTGGTGTTATCCATCCGTCGTAGAAATCTCAAACTTTTAAACAATACTGCATACTTCAAACGTTCGTCAGCTATAATGTTTTTGTTCTCATAACGCACGGATGCGCAATTTCCCCCGTCGCGCATCACGACCGGGTCAAGGCACTGGCATCCTGTATACAGCGGTATATACATTACGTTATGTATGTATATATACCATTTGAATGGCCTGCTCGACTGCCTTGGCCTGACAACATTACTATACTATGACAAGGTTTAAAATTATGGATTTTGTAGCAATTGAAGAGTCGTAGTGAATAATGTTCTTAATTTGAATGTTGCTTGGTTATTTTTTAATTTTAAATATTTAGAATGATAGGTTTTTGTATTTCATTTTTAATTCTATAAAATATTGATTGAACTTTTTTACAGTTTAAGGTTTTTTGACACTCGCAGTTTAATTTAAAATTCGTTTCTGAACTTTTGACATGTTTGTCAAATTAAAACTGACATTAGCATTGTTCCATTGTTTTGCGACTATTAACATGCATCAAAGGCATGTAGTTTGGATGTAATCAGCTACTTAATGAGTTGAATAACTTATAGATGTACGACACGTTATTTTAATTATACAGTTGGCAAAATATTAGGTAGAACTTCAAAAGATCCTGTTAGTTTCTTTTTACAATTTAATTTACCATATTCTCTATCTTTTCAGGTTCTCACCTTACCCGCTTACGTGAAGCGAGGCGCATCCAAAGGCTGCAGAGGCTGACATCGCCGTCCAATAGTGACGACTCCACCAATGTCTCACCGTGCCCAGTAGCTGTCGACAAAACAGTCCAGAACAGAGTCATTCTAGAACTGGCCTGGAAAACTGTCGCGCTCATGCACAAGAACAGACTCATCCAACAGAAGATCATCGCATTAAAAAAGGAAACATCCGAATTCGTCGCCGCCATCATGAACAACCCAGAAAACCGCAAACGTTATGTAGAACACATCCGCCTGTACGGGCCTACGGCGCCTGTGCAAATCCAAAACGTTGAAGGCGCACCTTTAAAATTAGAACCTGCTGTGTAAACCATCTTCATATTTGAGTGAATGAATGAATGATAATGTTATTTTGTTTTGAATGAACGTTTGATGACTGTGTGTTACTTAATCCTGTTGTTGAGTTATTTAGCTTTGTATCTTTACTTATAGACCTTGTAGATGAACTGTAATGTCTAACACGGACATTACTGAATTGTGATCAAATTATATAAGAATCATTGTTGAAATCGTCGATTACTTATTGTTCTAGTGATTTACATCAAAATTGTGTGTTTCAATCGCATAGTATTCTACATTAAGATTGCAAACAATATGTGTATCCCACGTATAGTATTGATTTAAATTTCCTACCAGCAATAATATAAAATGCAGTGTCTTAAGTAATAATGTTGTGGCTAATAATAACTTCATGTTGTTATAGAAGTAAGCTATGGAGGTTGTAAGACAGAGGCTGTTAATGTTATAAGGTAATCAGACATCTTCGTACTATTGTGGTTTAGTTAACATCAAATCGTTAGGATTTTGACGAAGATATAATGTTGAGTAGCGTAGGTTTTGCGCAAGTTCTGTATAGCTATGTTAAAAATATATTGAGGAAAGTAGTGACGTCATTGTTGTTCCCAGTAACAGAGCACTAAATT
Source organism: Abrostola triplasia (assembly GCA_946251915.1). NCBI lineage: Eukaryota > Metazoa > Arthropoda > Insecta > Lepidoptera > Noctuidae > Abrostola > Abrostola triplasia. The sequence continues at coordinate 6,294,636 of OX276439.1, forward strand.
ACTGTAATAACTTTCGTGAGTGTTACCCATATTATTTACTATATATTCCGGTTATACTCACGGGTGTATTCGGTAATGCCCGACTAGTTTCGGACTCGACCGGAGCCCTTATTCATGAGCTGGTTACGCGGCAGAGTCGCGAGCCGAACTCAGTTCGGCTACTATAAGGGCTCCGGTCGAGTCCGAAACTAGTCGGGCATTCCCGAATACACCCGTGAGTATAACCGGAATATATAGTAAATAATAGAGCACAAAATGATTAAGCGCAATTGAATTTTATGACTAATTGGATGGCACAAAAATTTCAAAATTAATGTTTGTTTTATGATTTTTATTGTTTCCTTGTAGTGTTTATCACTTAAACATAGTACGAAGAACTCGAAAGAATGGTCAAAAAATACTCTTAGCACGTAAATTAAGTTAGTTTATTTAGATTATAATCATTTCTACAATACTTTCTTCGTATTCGTTAAGCGGACACGATATTAATTGGACCGAGTAATTCAATTAACAATATCTCATCCCAACAAGTTCTATTCATATTATTAATATCATACATACTTGCAACTGATTAGTTATATGTCCCTTCATTACCCTTCGACAACTGCAATCGTACATTATATCCAACCTCCTTTGTGAATGCCCTTACATTGACAGCTCATTAATTATTATTATTGTGTTACGTTCTAGTAATCCCAAACCACCGATTGTGGATGTCCTATGTGTAAAATATTTTAGAACCTAAATCTCAAAATTATTCATCACTCACATTAAGATTAGTTTCAATTCCTTCTATATCCTCGCAGTACGCGGGGTCATTAACCTGTCTGAAGTACACACTGCCATCTAGCGAGTACAAAGGAATATTTGTAAATTTACTCGGCCCAATTGATGCAGACGATATCGTGTTGAGCAAGCCTTAACCTAGATTGCATTTAATAGAAATTAGTTTTAATTAAAAATGCACAGATCTACCAAACACTGTGTTCATTTTAAATGTACGTATTTATACTGAGTTCAGTATATATCACAATAAACATTACTATAAGTATTACACGCAAAATCTTTTTTATCTTTGTATAATTTGTTGATGCGTTTTGTAACTTAAGAGGTGAATAGTAGGATAAGGATTCAAAATAACAGGGAGTGCGAAATTCTAAAATGTGAATCCTTGGAGTGAAGTATTATACGACTAAAATTAAGTTGTTATTTATAATTTATTGCACAACGCTCCCGCTGTGGATGTTAATGTAACCTACCCTTAAACCTTGGCTTTTTGTGGTTTACTTAGATCATAAGTCAATTTTGAAAAAATACACTAGTCTCTTGAAATTACTTGGTTTTCTTTCTACCCCTACTGAATAATCTAAATACGCACAAGGTTTACGCTGCAGAAAACACTGATACTTACGAAAGTTATGAATTGGTTCATGTTAAAGCTCACAAGCTAGCCCAGCAAGGGGCCCAGTGAAGCAGAACAACACTATTAGACTAACGGCAGTCAAATGATATAAGACTGCCATATGAAACACGTAAAGGTTGTCCTGGAGACCTTTTATTAGGTCTCGCCAAACGACCGGTTAAGCAGTCAGAGCTTCTTCAGAGCTAACTGCGAGAGACAAGTTCGAAAAAAGAAACGTAAGTGTAGCACACATATCAAATCGTAAAGGGATCGTGATTGTATCAACTTTAATCATGCAGTATTCTTTGCATAAAACTTCCTACTGCAACGCACACTAATATTAATCGTCTTGCCTCGGGACAAGCTCGCGTCGGCCGCCTAGCCGTGGCCGAGTCGGCGTATCGGACCTGCTGATCCGCTTTGGCTCCGTGCTCACGTATGGTTGACGCCTGTTTGACGGCGAGGCGAAAGGCCATACGGTGACGATTCCCTTCCGATTATTTGAGTGCCCTACGTTACTTTATATGGTTAAGTGAGGCTGTGGATGAAAATGATGATGAAATTATTTGTGCCCAACGTATCACTAGTCAGTCATGACAGGGGGCACAAGTGTCAATTTAATCCTCACATACACCGCTACAGACGCAAAACAAGCGTACATTCTATTAAAATAAAACCCTGAGTTTTTAGATTGTTACCTAAATATCTACTGCATGTTTGGGCATAGGTACTATACAATGACTGAAATATTTAAAAATGCATGATTACATAGCTCTAAATATGAACCTCCGGTCATTCTATTTGAAGTAAATAAACAAACAATATCCTGGTAGAGTTCATAAACGTTGGCAGACGGTAACATGTAAGAGATTTTTACTACAATGGGTTACGTAAAATGCGTTTCAAGGCACGTGCGTCGCCATGTCGAACATAAGTGGCAAGTTCACAAGTACCCAGCCGATTGCACGCCCAGTGCCTGATCGATATATCTGAGCAATTATCTTTTACGGCGTAGTTCAAGTGTGTTCAACACGAATGGGAGACCTCGATCATAGTGATTTTGACTGTACCAGGATCCTGTAATAATAATAATGTATTTTATCGTTCACCATTGAAATAAAAAATAAACATATAAATTAATAACCAACAAAATAAAGAAAATGTACTAACTCTATGATGTAAAGTAAAATGTAAGCTATAAATAGTAATAAACTAAACTTTAAATAGGGTATATTTAGCCTCATGTAGCCACATATCTAGAATCTAAGAATACAAAACTTAGTAATAGGAATATATCAGTCCAAAGACACGAGCAGTACAAGCCTAAAAAGCTGCGGCCCAAATAGGCTGGCATATAGCCATGAATGCTCAAGAAGGCGATGGGGAAAGATTAAGAAATGTTAAGATAGGGGGGTGTGAAAGCTCGGTGATCTCAGTATTGAGGTAAGGGCAAGGGAGAAGGTTGTACTTCAGAAGAAGTAAATCTGTACTAGAACTAAAACATAGACTACTATTACCCAATAACCCAACTAAGTATTACTTCTACCATTTCTACGAATATTACACAACACCTCGTGCGCCGTTAAACTTAGCTAATTAAGTATTAATTTAATTTATTAATAGATTCCAACTGAGTATATATTGGGTCAAACTATGAAACAAACTAAAGGACCTATTTTAAAAGCATGTTTGTTTGTAAGGACAGCGCCATCTAGTGGGGAGTAGCTGCAATATATTATGTAGTTACTACTTTAAATAGTTTAGAATTATTATGGTAGAGGGCGGTTTTGCGTTGTCTGTATTTATTTTACCACATAATATAAATCCTATATTATAGGTGGAGAGCCTTTTATCATTAATCGAGCTTGTACTACGTACATCACCTTTTAGATACAACATGCTTCTTGACGACGAATAGGAATAATATTCTTAACTTCCTGAGACACAAAGGTGTAGGCAGAATTGAACAGTATACCCACATTTACCCAGATATGTCATTTGTCGCAAGGTAATAGGGGGCGATCATACCGCCATTAACCGTTCACAAATCCAGAATCCTTACATCTAGTGAACTATCTAATGTTAAAGGTAAAAACCCAATAACACTTTGCCCAACCTAAAATCGAGCCCTGGACCTCACGCTCAGCGGTCGCGCCTTACAACAACTTCATAATTTCCCCCTTGTAACACCCATTGCTGGGTATGGGCCTTCCTTTTTCTCTACCATTCTTCTTTGCTTCAAGCGTCTCTCATCCAGGTGGTTGTCACAATTTTATCAACCCAACGTGCTAACTCCCTGACTTCTTCCACCTAACCTTGGCCGCCATTCGGTCAAAGCCATACTCCATCGGTCAGCCAGGTGTCCTGCCCAACCCCACTTGAGGCAACTGCCCTATCTCCAACGTCGTAGACTTTAACTTCTACGATGATTTATCATACAATACTTACATAGCCATAGACAAGTATTCTTCCCGTCTTGTGATAAGTAACCATAAGTTAATAGTAGGTCTTGTAGAGTTGTTTTTGGGTCAAGGCAAACCAGTCTTCTCAGGAAATGAGTTCCGCTTACTTAGACATAACTTGTGACTTATAAGCACATTAATTGGACTTAATTACTGATCAACGACCTCTACTTTTATGGCCAGTGTGTAGAGATACTCAATCTTTATTAAATTTTATTCATATTTATAATAATAATTATAAATAATAAGCCCATAACTGTTCCACTGCAGGGCAAGGCCTCTTCTCGTATAGAGAAGGATTGAGCATTGATCACCACGCTAGCTCACTGCGGGTTGGCGACTTCAGGTAATTAAATCCAGGTTTCCTCACGATGTTTTCCGTCACCGTTAGTCAAATATATTCATATTTAAGCTGAAAATATTAACAAGTAGGTATAGCCGAGTAGTGGCATTATTTTGATAATCTGGTAAAGAAGGGGTAGGCAGAAGTAACTCTAGAGAATACCCACATTTCACCACTTATGTTATGGTCCCAGTGTAATAGGGGGCGAGCCTATTGCGATCCACGGGGCACAAATCCAGACTCCGTGCTGTTACTGAGAATTACCTAATGGAATATCCCAGTAACACTTTGCCCGACCAGGGATTCGAACCCAGGACCTCGTGCTTAGCAGTCTTAGCGACCGCTAGACCAACGAGGCACTCTACGCACACTGCACATATGTGCACCTCTGCCTTCCCCTTCTCGGAATACAAGCGTGATGTTATGTTATGTTAATTTAGAATACTATTCTATATAACGCTAAAATGCTTAATGTTGTATAAAAATAGACTTAAACATCATCAAATTATAATATTGTAGTATAATTTACACTCAATGGTCAACTCAAGTCATTCCAATCATCAGTATGGTTCGGTCGGTGGGATCTATTGCTCACGCGCTCACCGGCTATCTCGAATCAATCGCGATACTATATTAAGATTTTTTTAAACGACTGTAAATAGTGAGTGCATTGCAGATACATTGACAAAAAAGTTAACATTTTAGTAAATTAATTTTGTGGTGATTGTTAGAAAAAGTGGTTTATAGTAACATGCTCATAGTATAATCAGTTATAGACCCCTTGTACAAATATTTTTCATTCAGGAAGCTGTGCACGCAACAGAAAAATGTTGATATAACTTTTATCGTTATTTTTTTACCGCACGCCGCGTGCCTCGATGGTAATTTTTTATCTGAAAACGTTCAGTTATATTTTTTTGGTAACAACTCCTATATCTGCCTTTTTTACGTGGATAACCGGTCGATTGCCGCAATATTAATTAACCAATCGGAAAAACAAATACTTAATATATTATGGGGCCACTTGCGCAAATACTAGACTTTAAATTTTTTTTAATTACTTTCTCGCGGTTTATTTTATATTTACGGTTAGGTTACGAGTTCCCTAAGCGACTAAATTAAATATTTTCTGTTATGTTATGATATCTCTAATGTTTTATTTTTTTGCATCTACTATTTATATTTGTATGGCTTAGTCTTAGACAAAACATCTCGCTCTGTACACCTACGAGTATCTGTAAAGTGTAAGATCTGTATTTATTATTGCCCCATGTTTATACATGATTTTGATCCTGTAATACTTATTTATTAGGTACTACTTACCTGAAATTTTGATATGGTCACAAGCAGACTAAAATATACTATATTACTTAATTCAAAATAAGTAAGGTAATTATTAGACTTAACCCCTAAATATTTAACTAAAGAGCAAGGAATATGTTTTGTTATCTCATAGAAAGGCACACTATGACTAATTTTATTTGAGATAGTCTCCCAATATTTCCATACAATGAGGGTTTCCTCTCGTTACAATTAATATAAATCAAACGAAGTGGAAAGTTACAGCTCTGATACATAGCAACGAGCCACTAGGGCACAATTACATTACAAAGATGATTGGTAAATAGGCACAACGTGGTCTCACGTCACAGGCAGCAAGCGCCATTAAAAATACATAATTTAATCAATATTCTGGTACTGCCTCGTAGGTCTAGTGGTTGCTAAGCGCGACTGCTGAGCACGAGGTCCTGGGTTCGAATCCTGGGTCGGGCAAAGTGTTACTGGGTTTTTCCATTAGGTAATTCTTGGTAGCAGCACGGAGTCTGGATTTGTGCCCGGTTGATGGCAATAGGCTCGGCCCCTATTACATTGGGACCTAAAAACATAAATGGCGAAAGGGTGTACAGTACACCCTTTGAGGAATACAGGTGTGATGTTATATATGTTTATTCTGGTATTCAAAATATTGTGGAAGACTTGAATTTGTTTGTGGAGCACGACAAAGTTACCAGTACTAATCAAAAATTATCAATCGTTCTTAATTATTCGTCTAAAACTTTTTCTTGATCATAGTGTGATATAGATACCAATAAGCTCGCCCCCCTACAACATGGAACTGATACGCTCTCATTATGTGACGTACAAAACCACACCTCTAGTTTTTTTAAAGGAATATTGTTGTAATACGAGTAAGCATATGAGAGTCGTTTTACAACTCGGTATAGGAACTTATGAATAAAAAACCATATCATCACACTGTGGCTGAGGTTCTCACATTTAGCCCATTAGATATAGATGTATAAAAATAATACATTAAGGACGCTATTTAAAAACAAACAACTTCGATTAGTGTCGGAGCTTTGCCTAATCGCTCAAAATTATCACATGACCAAGTTGTGTTTTTTCCGACATAATAAATTTAAACTCTCATGAGACATGGTGGGTCCAAGGCTTTAGGGCCATTGGCCATATATATTGCGTAATATTTTTCATAACTCTATGAAAATGTTATGCAATACTGGTCCAGTGGGCTTCAAATGTTATGTAGGTTGGAGATGCCAAATCTAAGGATTTTTGTAGACTTGTAGTCTAGAATATTATGTTATAACAGAATAATTTTGCATATATACGGAAATAGTGTAACTTTAGTCAGTTTTTTCACCTTGACCTATGTATTCCCAAAATGGGTATACAGACTCTGACATACTCATAAGCCTTTTCATAGACGAAGAGCGCGAACCTATACATATTAAATTCTTATTTATAAAAAAATCATGTCTTTCAGCTATGTTGTTTTTAACGCTCATTCTGTTAAGTTTTATAATATCAAACTTGCTAACTCAACGGTGTGGAGTATTGTCGTGTAGTTGGGAGACTTCATCTTCTGCTTGTCTTAACAAACACAGTATTAATAATTGTTGTGATGTAAAATACATACAAATAGGAAGAATTTATATGGGGGAGGCCTTTGTTCAACAGTTGACGTCTTCCAACTGATGATGAAGGTAGATATTTATAATTCAAATTAATTCAGTCCAAAACTCAGCGGCCATAACTTCAGAGTCTGATTGCATTTGTTTGTTTTTAACGACATACAAACTCACTATTAAGTTCTGTACTCTACTTTCTGGGTTAGTCTAGGATCTATTCGTAACGTCGTTGTAGACCAATTGATTTCGAAACGAATTTACATGTGCGAGGTCTCAATGTCTAATGTTAGTTAGTTATTCTGAGACCACACTTATTTAGAAATAGCAATTGGTCCGACTTCACTAGGCACACGGTACCTACTTATTTCATAATATGTCCCACGTATGTACTTAATGGACTGGGCATCTTACAGTGCTAAATTCCAAAGACTGGGCAACTTTAGTCCTTTTGCCAGATATGCATGCTGAAATGCAGGAGTCCAATAGCGAAACACGGCCTATCCAATAGGGTATCAGTTTTAAATATGTGGGATTTAAGGGGTGTTTTAAATATGTGGGACTTATTAATAATATGTGGACATCATCATCAGCCGGAAGACGTTGAACAAAGGCCTCCCCCTTAGAACGCCACAATGAACGACAATTTGCCATTTGCATCCACCGGTTGCCCGCAACTTTGACGATATCGTCCACCTAGTGGAAGGCCTGCCAACGCTGCGTCTTCCGGTTCGTGGTCGCCACTCGAGAGCCTTTCTTCCCCAGCGGTTATCGGTTCTTCGAGCGATATGGCCTGCCCATTACCATTTCAACTTGCATGAGCTATGTTGGTGACTCTAGTTCTTTGGCGAATTTCCGTGATCCTGTCGCGCAAAGAAACCCCGAGCATAGCTCTAATATACATACTTTTATAAACACAATTGATTAATATAATAGTGGCTAGTGTTATTTTGTCCCAGCTCTATTATATAGCTCTCTCTATTTGTGTTAGAATCTGTTCTAAATCAATGGCCTATTTATCTATATGTCAAGGTTTCAAGCAAGGAACCGAACATTATTGATAGTTGATACTACAATAATACGAAGTTTACCAGCTGACACCATTTGAAGTCACATGTTTGTCTCAAACATACCATCGTTAATATGCTATTTTCCTGAATAGAAACTGGGTTTTTAGTGTTAAAAGATTAGAGTTAGAACATTGTTTGCGCTTGGAATCAATCTGAATTATATTTTGTGAGCCTATGCCTAGAATTCTACATTATACCACATTCATACCACGAGTCTATCGCAGTCACAAAAACAAAAATAAAGTCCCCTTACTATGAACACTTAGAGCGGAACAGTTTACGATATGTAAGCAAGACGTTACATTATACTACACGTAGCGGCGTCTTGCTTTCACATCGTAAACTGTTCCACTTTGAAAGTTCATGGTACGGGGGTGAAACCTTCCCATGCGTTGCAGTTTAGCGTATTATTTAGATATTGCAATGTCCTGTGTTTTATTTATTTATATTTAATAACAACTTTTGACTGCCTCGTTGGTCTAGTGGTTGCCAAGCGCGACTGCTGAGCACGGGGTCCTGGGTTCGAATCCCGGGCCGGGAAAAGTGTCACTGGGTTTTTCTATTAGGTAATTCTCAGTGGCAGCACGGAGTCTGGATTTGTGTCCGGTTGATGGCAATAGGCTCGCCCCCTATTACATTGGGACCTAAAAACATAACAGGCGAAATGTGGGTGTACTGTATGTGCACCTCTGCCTACCCCCTCGGGGAATACAGGCGTGATGTTATGTTTTTTTAATAACAATACATTCCTCTAATTAATTAAGATGTATGTTTGCACAAATGTAATTATTTTATTTTATTTTTATTTATTGGGGACAAAAAACAGTTACATGCCAAGCTTAACCAAAAATTCTTAAATTAGTACATTTCTTAGAAATACATTTATATAAAATCCATTCTACATTTATGTTACTACACATGTAACCCACACCATTGTCCACGATTTCACAAAAAAAAAACAAGTTAAAAGAGAACTGACAAATTACAACGGGTAATGTCTCTCGTTATTATTGAAGAACAAGTTCAATTAACTTGATTGTTTTACATAGTTTTAGTAGCTTATTTATATTTGTAAAACATCTAATTATAAACCAAAACAGATTTTTATTGCAAATAATGTATGAGATACAATAATATGCTGATGATAATAGATAACAAAACACCGCAGAGATCCTGTGATAACTTGCTAGCAAACGTGTAGTCTAGCTGATAAAATCTTATCTAATGCTGAATTATGTATTTGCATATGAATAATAAGTTACCACATTGGCAATAGATAATTATAAATCGGCAATTAATATTAATCCTTGCTTTGTGATAGCCATAAAAATCAGGTTTAGATACGTAATAAACACCTCTAGATTCTTGATACTGTTTTGTTTTAACGTAACAATTTGGATCTGAATAATTTTTTACTATTACGATTATGGTAATTTTATATCAGATATTTGTGATCACATAATGCATAGGTTTATAATAATATTAATGCCCGATACATTCTTTAATAAAATTAGCTTTATATCGGAAATGTTTGTCCTTTACATTTTTTATAATCGAATTATTTATGTTTATGTGAGTCAGCGATCAGATTAATTTTAGAATTGAGTTCATATCTTTATTTTATTTTTACGTTAGCATATACCAACACTTACATAAACCCAGTACGATCAGTTTGAAAATTAGGAAGGCACGTAATGAAAAAACATAATAACACTTTTCCCGAACCAGGAACCGAAACCGAACCTAAAACCTTACGCTTAACAGCGCTTTGCGGCCAATCGACCAGCTAGTTTTCATTATAATAAATTCATCAAATAGACTGACAGAGTTATAATCACATGCATAATAGGATTGGACGCAAATCGCAAACGTCAGGTTATGCAAACAATGGCTAATATTAATTTGAACGGTGATATACAAATCTCTGGTCTAAAAAAAATACTTACTGCAACAGTGCATTAAAAAATCAATACGTTTAGCATTCACGTTGATAGTTACATAAAAGCATTAGATATTATCAAGTTATCATAACGAGCCGGTAAATCTTGTGCTAACATGGTGCATGCAGTGTCAATACATCCATAAAACAAGATTGTTCTGTTAACTTCATTGTGCTGTGCCATATTGTGTTCAAACATATAAAATGACAGACGATGATAAAAAGCCAATTAGCAGAGCGCGAGTTATTTTATCACAGGTAAGTGGTGTTACAATTATTATAGTTTATATTATATTGGCTCCAAAGTAGAGTCATCTGTCGTTTTTTTATTTACTTATTGACCTATCTAATTGTACACTATTTAAACTTTAATAATAATATCCAATTTTCTCAATAGTCCCGGACCTTCTGGGTACTTTTCATAGCTGTTTTGTTATAGTGCAGTTGTGTGTTGGCTCTAGCTGGTGTCCCATTACCTTTCACATTAAAGTTCTCAATGGGCCTCTTCCGCGTGTTGGACCTGTGTCCCCACGTATGCCTTTTGAAATAGTCCGTGAAGAAATATCGAGATATAGTTTAAATAGTATAATAATATAAAATTGTAAATATTGTATGTAATGTAAATATTAAATTGCTTATATTATAAGCAATATTATCAGGCACCTGCCCATAAATATTGTCTCTCAAAAATAGTTTTTAGCGTTACGCCTGTTCTATATTATTGTATAATTTTATAATAGCTGTTTATGTTTTCTGCTATACATTGTACATATCGATTTATTTATGTTTTGTGTTCTTGTATCAGTGTAACAATTGTAGGCAAACCAATAAATAAATATACAAGCATAGTGTACAATATGAAGCGATAGACGGCGTGCAATGTGCGCAGAATACTAACAAAAAGTGCGATTGTCGTTTTTTTTAGTTGACTCGGTATACTTAAGCATTAAAATAATTGTTTTTAATTTATTTATATAAATTATTTATTATAGTGATATACTTAAATAACAAAAATTAAAATGTGAATAACCATAGCTCATAGGTAGGTAAGGTTTTCCATTTCATAACAGTGTGAATTTCGTTAGTAGAATGAATAGGATTTATATAGAAACCTGGAACATATTACATAATATTACGTAATCTAAGTCTTTGTCCAGAAAATATAACACATAGATGCACTGCAGTTAGATGGTTATATGATATTACTAGCATTGCAATACGCAATTGATATTTATTATTATTATGAGCCTTTACTTTTTTAAATAAATAAAATACTTTTGACGGACAGCTGTTATAAAATATTCTGTCTAACTTAATGCTTGAGATAAATACGGTTTAATAATACCGATATTTAAAGAATTGACTTCTATTTTCCACGATAAATACTTCGGCCTACTCTACATAATAGCCATCGCATGACTATAGCATTTAATTACCTACTAGGATCAAAAGAAAAGACATTATAAATGGGTCAATGTTGTGTAGGTAGGAATTCCATTTTATAAAAAGATAATGCCCAGTTAAGGTGATTTACCTGTTCTTTATGGATTAGGTGCTTTGTGGTTAGATAATAGTGTAATGAAATCAATTACTGCGTGACAATCTTTTCATAAAATGGGTTGAATGTCCATACATAATGTGGGCTTTATGCGGATCGTCATCAATACAATTACATCTCGTCGCAGTGCCTACCCCCACAAAACACTATATGATTCGTTTGTAACAGACGTTTGACACAGAGGCCAATGATGATGATGCTCACTATATAATTAACAGCTCTTAATTGTTCCGAAAGTCCAGTTATGTTAAACACCAATATAATCTAAATAATATAAAGAGAAACCAATCACACACTTAAATCATAATATAATATCAATAATATCAAATATAGACCTGTAGGTTTTATTATTATAAAATCGAGAAATAATCTAAGGCTAAGGGATGTTTGGACCTTTTTCTTTAAAACCTCCCGACCAATCGAACATAAACTACTCATAAAAAAGAAATCGTATCAAACTAACGTATGCTTAGAACAATGGAGCATACCTGCCCTACTGATGTTTTATTGTGACTGGTTTTGAACAATTGATAATGTTGTTTAATGTAGGATATTTGATAAAACGTGTGTCAACAAATAATAAGATTAGTCGAGGAAACCTAGTAAACATTACTATAACAATACAACCGACTGCCTCGTTGGTCTAGTGGTTGCTAAGCGCGACTGCTGAGCACGAGGTCCTGGGTTCAAATCCCTGATCGGGCAAAGTGTTACTGGGTTTTTCCATTAGGTAATTCTCAGTGGCAGCACGGAGTCTGGATTTGTGCCCGGTTGATGGCAATAGTCTCGCCCCCTATTACATCGGAACCTAAAAACATAACTGGCGAAATGTGGGTGTACTATATTTGCACCTCTGCCTACCTCTTTGGGGAATACAGGCGTGATGTTATGTTATGTAAGATCTTTAATAAAAAGAACCAATATTATAGTAAACAAGAATGTAATGAAATAATGTATACATTTAGCAGAAAAAAAGTATCTCTGATCTTGTAATAATATTTGTTACTTGTAAAACGATATTATTTGACCTTAATAAACATTATTTTGTTTCTTGACATGTGCATTGAATCGTTTCTGTTGCGCAAACAAATATGAGTTCAAAATATTCTAGGTAATTATCAGGTGTATAATTATAATAAAGTAGTTTTTAAGTTAACAACCTTCTCATTCTAATGTTTAAGTTATAATAAATTAATTAATAGATACACAGTATTAATCTTATCCATCTTATCGTATGGTTGCTGAACAACCTGGTGTCTGAGTTTAAACCGCCTGTATGCCTATGACAGTCGTGCATAGCAACTACTAGACCAAAGAGGCAGTTGAGATCTCAATGATTTTAAAAATTACACCGCTTTGTAAGCTATCCAATTTGTCCGCATTATGTGAACATCGGATATAAAGAGAATGCAACAAACATTTTCGAAGTGAGAACTCGATTATCCGTAGACTTATTTTATTAAACACTTTTGCTTACAATAAATTAACGCCACATTGTTCATTTATTAATTTAACTAAAAAGACAGATTTAAGTAAAAAGAGAGTGCAATCGTTTTCAACACATCGATTTAATTTCATCTAGTTATCTATAACGACACGGCATCATCGAATAACATTACTAGAGTCTTCTACTCTCCATTAGTTATTCTAGAATCGAGTCTGCGTGACACCATCAATCATCTGTCAATGTCCGTATCTCATTTAATAGGATTCAATTGTTCAACATTGATATTTTTATCGATTGTTGTGTTGATCAGTAGCCTGTCTACTAGAATTATTATTATATCGGTCTTAGGGCTGACGCACACAGTCACATAATAACGCGCCGTTCGGTTAGTTGATTAAACGCGCGTTTTCCGCGCTAACGTACTTGAAAGAGGTTCTAGTAACGTTTTTTTACGCGCGGAAATAAGTCGTAGTATGCGTAGTGGCTTATACTGGCATTGGCAAAACCGCTGCGTTGAAACCGTTGCCTGTCCTTTTATAGAATGCACTAGTAATATAGATATATAGCAGTATCTAAATGATTACACACAAATACAGTTTACAAAATGATGTAAAATAAAAATGTGCTTTTGTCAAATTATTTGGTCTATAACTTACATCGTTTGCTTTGATTTGCAAACATGCAACAGCAACAAAAATCCATTTATAAAAGGTGTTGCGATGTTTGTATTTCGCATAAAATTAGTTATGATGTCTAAAAATATCCGTACTAGGTAGGTATTATACATACACAAAGGTTACCATGGCTACAAATCATTCATATTTTTAACATGTGCCCATCACGTTAGATTATATAATATAATTTAATATCATAAAACAATTATGTTGGCAAAAAAGCGTTGTTAATTTGAAGCTATTATGCTATTAGTTACAGACCTGCTATTAAACCGCAGATAAAAAATGCTTTAATTGGTGCCGTATTTTTTTATTAGTATAAGTATTTATAGGAATGTGGAATATCATTAGAAGTAAGGCAAAGAAAAGTACAATAATATAATGTAAAACCCTTTCCGTGGCAGTTGGGTGAAAAAAGATTCAATTATCAAAGACAATAACGAAAAAAAAGGCAAAAAAGCAAAGTCTGCAAAAAGGGTTAGTGAGGAGTACTCTCAACCGAAGAGCGTGTTTGAGGAATGTGATGCGTGTGAATGAAGCAAAAGAAGTATGCCAGGATCGTAGCAAATGGAAATCCGTGGTCTCTGCCTACCCCTCAGGGAAACAGGCGTGACTTTATGTATGTATGTATAATAACGATTGTGGTAATAATAGTTTACTGGTCAAGTTCAAATTTCTTTTAATTTCCATTGTTTGACATAACGTTTCTTAACATATTAAACTACTTATAATGCTGACTGTACCTATATCGAAATGTTTCTTCCACAGGTAATAGCATGTCTTGCATTGGACTTCTTGCTGATCGGGCTGGGCCTGTCGATAAGCTTCGTGACGATGGTGTTACCTGAGGTGCTGGACGCCAAAGAGGGGCTATCGATCACTAAGAAAGAGGCGTCCTGGTTTGGTAAGAACTTTATTTTACTATAGTCGAAACTTTTCATCATTATCGGCATGAGCGATATATGGTCGGTCTTCTTCTTCTTGGTTAACGAACAACCTGGTGTCATAGGCCTACACTCCTACAGGCGGAGTCTAAACCGCCTTTTCGCCGTTTGTCACGTATTCTTCTTGAAATTGGGAAGACCATAACAATATTCTCTGGTAATCCCTACTAATATTATTATATAAACGCGAAAGTTTGTATGTATGGATGGGTGTTTGTTACTCTTTCACGTAAAAACGACTGAATGGATTTTAATGAAATTTCATATGGAGGTAGCTGACACCCTGGATTAACACATAGGCTACTTTTTATCCCGAAGAAATGTAGCGGGTAACACCGCAGGTCGCAGCTAGACTGTTATATAATTGTGCACCTTTGTACTTTATACTAACTACTCATTATCCATATATATGATACCAAGATATCTATACTTATATGACCAATCTCATAATGTTATTACTTGAATATTATGTCGACGTTATGTTTAAACAAAGGTTTCTCCTATCACTTTTTATTGAATGACGAAATTTTATCAAAATATGAGTGTGATTTTTAAATGAAAATAACAAATATTTAAATAGCAATAAATAAAATTGATTGCTCCTTTAAGAAACAAGTTTTTTAAACTTCCAACTGTTATAATGACGCGATCTTTTCTTTGAAACTGCATACATTAATATGTACTGTGTTCGATGCAAAATGTGATATTTAAAATATAAAATTTGCTTTTAAATGGGGCTATTAAAGTTTCACAGACAATTTACGATTTACACCAATGTCATAAGGGTCATAAATTTTAACTTATACGTAACTTATTACCTATTTCCTTAATCCAAAAATAATAGTAGAGTTAGCGAAATTATAGCTTTAGACTAAATGAATTCATTTATTTATAGAGAATATGACATAATCATATTCTACCTTATTGGTCTAGTGGTCGCTGAGCACGAGGTCTTGGGTTCGAATCCCAAGTTAGGCAAAACGTTATTGGGTTTTTCCATTAACTAATTCTTAGTAGCAGTACGGAGTCTGGATTTGTGTACTAGGCTCGCCCTCTATCACATTGAGAGTTTGGGAACTAGGTATAACATAACTGGCTAAATGTGGGTATGCTATAGGTGCACCTTTTCTTCTCCTACCCCTTAGGGAAATACGGTGTGTTTAAATTGCATAATCTGTGTTACCCGTTGCAATAACATAACATCACGCCTGTATTCAACGAAGGGAAAGGCAGAGGTGTACAAATAGTACACCCACATTTTATTAGTTATGTTTTTAGGTCCCAATGTAATTGAGGGCGAACCTATTGCCATCAACCGGGCACAAATCCAAACTCCGTGCTGCTACTGAGAATTACCTAATGAAAAAAACCAGTAACACTTTGCCCGACCCGGGATTTACACCCAGGACCACTTCAGCAGTCGCAGTTAGCAACCACTAGACCAATGAGGCAGAACCGCTGCAATACTAACTTTCAAACTATCGCGTTGCATGATTATAATAGAAAATAACAACTCGGGAATTAACGCGAACACAACTTTATTAATTTTTGGCTTGACGTTTCGACCGAGTTACACCAAGTTACACCGGCCGTGAGTTATTTTCTATTAGACCCATTGCATTAATTTATCATAAATATTGATATCAGTGGCATCAAAATATACATTTATATTTATGTATCTCGTCTTATCGTTTATTATATAAATGCTTGATTACTGTCAGTGACCAAATATAAATTGTAATTAAGAGATCTTTCTGAGAGATCTTTTTTTTTGTTTAACAATATTATACAGTCATTCATTTACATACATAAGATAAAGATTACGTTACGAATAATAAATAAAAGTTTTATCTTAGCGATGAAGATAGTAAGCGATTTATTTACAATGATAATTACTGAACTCTTTATTAACTTCACTATGGCATTGAAACGCTTCAATTTTTGATGTTAATCTTTTAGATTTGTAAAGTACTCTTTCATCTTGTACAGTACGTTTTCATCAGTAAGAGCACTTTATTTTTTTTCTAGGGAGTATGGCGTTCCTCTGCCAGCCACTCGGCAGCATATTTTCAGGACCTCTACTGGACCACTTCGGTCGCAAGAAGGCCTTATTCTTAGTCAACATTCCGCATGTGATAGCATGGCTCCTGATGTACTACGCGTGGGACGTGCCGTCGTTGTTCATCGGTAATGCCCTGCTGGGTATTGGGACTGGCATCATGGAGGCGCCGTCTGTTACCTATGTGGGGGAAATAAGGTCAGTACTATGATAAGGTGTAGTATGGCAGGCCTAGAACTCGGGTGGATGCGTACGCAGATCCTGCGTCAACCTAAGGTAGGAGAAAACCCTGGGGTTTTAGGCCGGTAAGAGTCGGGAATACCCCTCTGTCCGCCCCAGAACGGGGGATTCCATGAGGAATTCCCTAGCAAAAAAGGCAGATAACATAAAAACTGTCTCCAGAGTCCTTCATTGTTTGGGCATACTTTTAAAACCACTTAATGATTCTTATGAAGTTA
This sequence comes from Abrostola triplasia, assembly GCA_946251915.1. Classification (NCBI taxonomy): domain Eukaryota; kingdom Metazoa; phylum Arthropoda; class Insecta; order Lepidoptera; family Noctuidae; genus Abrostola; species Abrostola triplasia. Next base: position 6,311,919 of record OX276439.1, read on the forward strand.
CCAATTAATTGGTATGCCTATTTAAACTTACAAGTTATCGTTTTGAGAATCATCATCATCCAAAAGACGTTCACTGTTGAACAAAGGCCTCCTCCTTAGAACGCCACGCTTTAAGAATAATGGCATAAAATATACAAACTCATTCCAGGTATACACAAACGCAATCGGAAGTCTAAGACTATATAATAAACTGTATAAGTACATTCAATAAATTATATATAACGTAGATAGGTATCAAAAGCGTAGTACCTACTTCTAATTAGCGCGTAATTAAATCTACCTCTAGAAAGAGCAAACGCACCTACGCGAATAGTAAGCATGCAAATTAATTACTCAAGGTTAAATAAAAAAGTTTGCGTAACGTACGACGATATAGATTCATTTCAAAGACAAAGGAGGTTAATGAAATAAGATGAATATAGAAACAAGTTTAACCATTCCCCATAAAATAAATACTGTTTGGCAAGATGTAGATCTGTATTTACGCTTCATCATCATCAGCTGGAACACGTCCATATTGAACAAAGATCACCCCTTAAGGGGAAGAGTGGGGTTGCGATAATCCCCACGCTTGGCAAAAAAAATTACAAAAGACTATTCTGGAGTAAGTTCGAAGTTACGCTTACTACCAAGAAAAACACAGAGATGACATACATAGATAGGTAGAATATGGTCTATTGTACACTATTATAATTCGAACTTTTATTTATTGTTGCATTTCCAGTGACCCCTCGGTGCGTGGCATCCTCACGACTCTCACCAATGGGTTCACGGCGACGGGCATGTTCATCGCGTATCTCCTGGGAACAGTCCTGCCGTGGAGACACGCAGCGCTCGTAGCACTGACTGTGCCACTAGCTACCATGATCCTGGTGCTCCTTGTAAGTCGTTTAATGACTACTAGATTTTTATTATCTTATATATAAAATTCTCGTGTCACAATGTTCGTTCCCGTACTCCTCCGAAATGGCTTGACCGATCTCATGAAATTTTGTGAGCATATTGAGTAGGTCTGAGAATCGGCCAACATCTATTTTTCATACCCCGGGTCAGCTAGTTATTTATAGATGTTTTTATTCCCTTAATGAATATTTAACAGATAAAATGTAATTTTATTTTGTTTAGGTATTTTTATGTACCTTATGATATTATTTGTACCTTATGAATCTAGAATTTATAATTAATAAATATACTGTAAAATTAAGGTAAATGATAGTTTAAGTATTAGTTAGGTTATCATGAATATCTGCATGTCATAAAATATGTGAAACTAACTGTAACACCCTTGAACACCATTGTACACCATATTTTAGCGAGTAAATTTTTGAATTTGAATTTAGACCAACGAAGTTTATCTAAGAAATAAGCCAAAGGAGGTTCTCCACCTAGTTTATATTTATTCAAGCACTACTAAAATTTTCCCGGAAAAGAGAAGCGTGTTTGTGGTAGGTACTTAATTGTTCCGGCTGACATGCTAGCCGCACTTAGAAACATTTAATGATTACTTAAACCAACACTAAGTTGAGACTTCGAAAATCTTCTTCTTGCCATAGCACTTGATCTTAGAAATATTCCACAAAAAATCTTACAGTTATACTTAACAAAAAATCCAGAATAAACTATAGATGTAGTACCGATAATACACCTATAATAACAGCCTATAACTGTCCCACTGCAGGGCAAAGGCTTCTTCTCATATAGAGAAGGACTGAGCATTGGTCACCACGCTAGCTCACTGCGGGTTGGCGATTTCAGATAATTAAATCCAGGTTTCCTCATGATATTTTTCGTTACCGTTAGTCAGTGGTGTCTTAGAATAACTAAGAAAGTATTTATAATGTTGAAAAAGTCACATCGATACTTGCCCGGGTATAAATAAACACCTGTTATAAATAAATTCCAGCTTGAACAAGTTACACATAATGATGAAATACTGTTGATTGATTGGTTGTTACGCCATATAATTAAAAATAATCATAAAAAAAGCCTCCGTTTTGTTATAGGTATAGAGCTCCATAAATTTTGTGCCATACCTTAACTATTAATATTTATAAGGCTTTATTAATTAGTGATATTTTTAAAACGTATGATAAACAAGAACAATTTTAGTCCCTTAATGATTTAATATACTTATTTGCGAAGTAATAGAGATTAATTAGATTATCTCAGATTTCAAACATGACCTAGTAGCTAAGCCGACATGTAACCGTCAACTCTGTAGAGGCCATTCTGTGGTTTTATTTTTAAAACGTCGCCCCACACTAGGAATTTCTCCTGTGTCGTGGGTGCGTTACACAGACATGAAATATCACATACACAAACACCCAGACTCGGGACAAACATCTGTGATTCGCACAAAGTTTTACTCAGTGCGGGAATCGAACCCGCAACCCTCAGCGCAGCAGTCCAATCGCTTAGCCACTGCGCTAATCAGGTCGTCTAAATCAGAGTCGTTTCACTGTCCCGTCATCTTAATCAAGTGTACCTAAGTATTAATTGAATGGCTGTAATAAGTTTTAGGTTTTCTATGATTTCCGAAAGGATAGGCAGTGGTGCACATATAGTACACCCACATTTCGCCAGTTATGTTAGGTCCCAATGTAATTGGGGGCAAGCCTATTGCCATCAACCGGGCACAAATCTAGACTCCTTGCTGCTACTGAGAATTACCTAATGCAAAAACCCAGTAACACTGCCCGACCCGGGATTCGAACCCAGGACCTAGTGCTCAGCAGTCACGCTTAGCAACCACTAGACCAACGAGGCAGTCTTCAGATTATATAATATACGATTATATTTCTATGTTTAATGCTAAGTTATTTGATTGATAATTTTATTTTGTCTTTATATGACGATAATCAAGATTACTCGTTTAAAAAACTTCAACTTTTCATCCAGTGAAGTCGCTGCCTTTTTTTAGCGCTCTTTGATTATTTAATTCAGTAACTGGTATGGTGTGACTGTCTGTGTGTTTATAATTAGGTTATATAATGAACTCAAGATTCAAACCATAATCAATGTCGAATGGCTTGGCTTAATTAAAATTCACAATTAAATACAGGCTTATTATTTCTATGGTATTTATTAACCTAGTTATTAATCACGTCGATCGTTCATAAATTATATCATGGACGAAATTCCTAGAACTTTAAGATTAAGATACAATTCTCGGAAATTGGTCAAGGTTGTAAATTCTGTAATGCTCTGTAGATAATATTTTGTATTAGGAAGATTAAAGTTTAGAAACTGGAAGCGTCCAAGAACATTGATATAATATAATAATAGAGTTTTATGGCCATTGTGGTATAACAAAGATTGTGCATTGTAGCTTCTTAGAAGTTCTTAATCTAATAGGTTGTAGTACGAGGAGGCAAACTTTAGGGAAAACATGCTTCAACTGACCAGTGAAATAGTTCATGGAAATAAAGCAAAATAGCCCGAATTCAGTGAATTCTCATTTAGACTGAAAAGCAGTAGAATTTGCTAAGTCCTAAATTCCCAGTACAACTTAAAAGCCCAAATATGTATTTCAGGTTCCCGAAACTCCAATATGGCTTCTATCGAAGGGCCGACAAAAAGAAGCTCTGAATTCGCTCTGTCGCTTACGAGGCTGGGCTAAACCAGAAGACGTCAAAGAAGAATTTGATGAGCTCCGAGAATACTATAAAGAACTGCAACAGTGTGTTCTGTGCGCCAAAGAAGGCGAGACTGTGGAAACTTGCGAGCACAATTATAAGAATACCTTTAAAATAAGTAGAAGTAACATCAAGCAGGTGTTTTTCGTTAAGGAGACCATGAAACCGTTTATGCTGGTACTCGCGTACTTCTTCTTCTACACCATGAGCGGAGCAATGCCGGTGAGACCGAACATGGTGAACGTGTGCAAGGCTCTCGGGATGAAGTATAATCCTAAATCGATAGTTGTAAGTATCTAGATGTTATTTCTAAGATAAATCCATACTTACATACTAATATTATAAATGTGAAAGTAACTCTGTCTGTTACGCCTTCACGACTAAACAGCTGGACGGATTTTGAGGAAATTTGGCATGTAGAAAGTTTGAGACCCGAGAAAGGACATAGGCTACCTAACGCGGGCGAAGCCGCGGGCGAGAAGCAGATGTTCAATATTTTTGAGCATTAAAAATAATTATGGCTTAAGATTTATTTCGTAACAGGTATCGTAATAACCTAAATGTATCAGATAAAGAGCCAGTAAAGATAAAGTCCAATCCGTGTCAGGAGGTCAAATGAGGACAGGAAGCAATTGTGATTACTAAACCGACAAAAACACAACTCTCAGACAAACAGACAGTTACTTTACATTTATGGGTATTTCTTCGAAATTACGTTCTTCGGCTGATCCATCTGGGCAATTTTTTTTTTCACTTTCAGCTCTTTTACACATGTTTATATAAAAAAAGGTATACCAAAGAACATATATTTCAATGAGGGACCTTTTTTTATAAAGTAGTTTTCGAGATATCTAAGTTCAAATATTTTGTGTCCAGATGAATCAGAATCAAAAATAAAAATGAAACACTTTATGTAAATTGGCTCTTTATTATGAATATAATCATATTTTAACAACTACAACCAGTATTTGTCGTGATCTTTACTTATATTTTCCATTCTTCTGCGTTCTGCGACTCTCTTTTTGTCCTTCTTTTCATCATAAGTTTGTGGCATTGTTGTGAACAGTGTGAACTGTTCAATATTAAAATAACAAGAATAACATAGAGGTTTTAACTTATAACAAATAGAATAAGGAGATTAAAGTAAAAAAATCCATGTTTGTATACTCTAATGTCATTTGTAATTCCAATTCATACTTTGATTGAATAATGAACTACAAAAAGTTTACATATTTGAATGATTAAATCGGTTATACCTAAGTAATTATGATAAATAAGACAAGAACTACTTGTTTCAGTTCCAATAATACAATATTGTAACGGGAAATAACGCGAACTCATGCATTTAACTTTAAAGGTTTTGGCGTTTTGTTTCGACCGGGTTACATCCGTCGCTAGCAACCAAAATTACGTTATTTTAATGTAATCATGCAACGTGATAGTTTAAAAGTCAGAAAAGCTTTCCTTTCGTCCTGAAAAGTAGAAAAACTACGTTATTTTATGATTCGTATAGTGTTTTGACCATATGAGTCAGGCACAGATGAATTAGGAATAAGCCTTCAATCATGCATAACTCATTATTTATACAGACTTCAGTATTGTCATTTTTTTACATGAATCTAGAACCTTAAAGCATCACGCGAAATACAGATTGAAGTTGTAAAACTGTAAAATAAATTATATAAAGAAGGCATTGTAATCAAGATGCCACCTGAACCAAGCACAGATGAATCAGATATTTACCTTTGTAACTCCGGGATCTAAGCCACCAGCTGCATGTGCATCTTCTGGCTGATCCGTTGCAAGACTGTCTACCCCCCGCGCGGAAATTCAGTCTCCTGTTATTATTACCCGACCAAGTACGGTCAAGTGCAGCTTACACCACATGAATCAGTATTTTATGCCGGACACTTCTTATTTAATTAATTATGAACACACTAAGGTATTTATAACTAATACACATTTTTTTTCTTAGAGGGCTATTCATATTCTTTTGATATAATTATAATTTATATTGATTTATCAAAGGGAAAATGCTACATCGAGCATTTTGTTCCGGAAAATGGCAAGCGGACGCGTTATATGAATCAGAAGAACAGACTTTAAATATTTTTAATTTATACCTAGGCTGCAATTATTTAAAAAATATCACTTGTCCCAGTTAGGGTTAAAGCTAAACTGTATATAAAAAAAAATACATGCCGTTTTATCGGTTGGTTTCAGCAATATACCCATAGACATCGAAAATTTTGTCTCTGAAGAAATACCCTTATAATATTAAGTATAAATGGATTTTGTTACAGTCAAAATATTTTTGTATATTGTTCGCTTATCTTATACCATAGAATCATAGTTTTTTTTATTATTTCAGGTTGTGGTTGGAGCACTATTAATCGTGATGGGTTTGTTGTCCGCCATCATCGTGAAAATGATTGGCAAGAGGAAGCTGGTCATCGGCTCCATGCTGGGAACCGCGTGCTGCAGCTTAGCCCTCAGTATCTACGCTCGCACCAACCTTCCAACGACTGTCTTCTCCTATGAACCTGGCACTTTCACTGATAAGAAGGAGATCTTACCCGTCGTGATATTCCTTTTGCTCATATGTTTTAATAGTCTAGGAATACCGTGGGTTCTGTTGTCTGAAGTGTTCCCATTCAGGTAAATATATATTTATTTTACTGTCTTTCCAGAAAGTACTTCTTTGTTTTTCACATAAGTATTTTACACATCCTCTATAGTACTTCATAGCGAAGCATCAAATTAGCACCTTACAAAATTAATGTTAAATATGACGTTGTTACCAGGAGTCGCGGTATCGCCACTGCCATGGCAGCAGCTGCTAGCTACATAATCTACTTTGGGGCAGCTAAAACCAACTACAATATAGAATACGCATTCCATCTTAGCGGCACTTTTGGATTATATGCTGTCTTCGGTTTCATTGGAACAGTATACCTATATCTTCTCCTACCTGAGACTGAAAAGAAAAGTCTAGCTGAAATAGAAGCTTACTATAAGAGTAATAGAAGGATATTCGCCAATGATTTTGTCATAAACGCCTTTAGGAAAAAGAAGAGCACGGACTTTGAAGCCAACAAACTCATGCTAGTTAAAACAACAAGTTGAGCGTGTTTTGTTTCATTATTTTTGTTAAAAGATCTAAAATGGTGTACATTATAGGAATCTTCTATGTTCAAAAAATTTAAGGATTCGATTAACGACTCCTTTTCTCATTCTAAGTTTAGTTTGCATATTCTGAGTGCTTTCCTGGATAATATATAGACCATTGTATAAACCATATTTATTAAATCAGTTCTTGCTGAATGGAATACGACATCATCGACATGTTAATATTCTCGTTAGACAACTGACTGCAAAGTATTATCCAAATTTCCATTGCGAACAATCCTATCGTGGATGAATAAAATTTGGAAAATGTTATAAAATGTATACGTATTATTTTAGATGCTGATATTTTAATATCTATATATAATAGGTTTGTACCCTAAGTTTAATTATAATGACTGCCTCGTTGGTCTAGTGGTTGCTAAGCGCGACTGCTGAGCACGAGGTCCTGGGTTCGATTCCCGGATCCTGCAAAGTGTTATTGGGTATTTCCATTAGGTAATTCTCAGTAGCAGCACGGAGTCTGGATTTGTGCAAGTGTGATGGCAATAGGCTTGCCCCCAATTACATTGGGACCTAAAAACATGACTGGAGAAATGTGGGTGTACTATATGTGCACCTCTGCCTACCCCTTCGGGGAATAAAGGCGTGATGTTATGTTTTTTTTAATTATAATTTTAATAATCTATACATTTCGCCTATTGGTAAGTATTAGATAGATAATTCAAATAAATAAGCTATAGTGAACATTTTACTATATGAGTGAGTGCAAGATATCCTAATGGTCGTATGGATTAAGCACTGTTTAATATCTGCACTATCTTAATAAAATCTTTGAGTTTTGTTGGTGGTTTTATTTTAATTTTCATGAAGTTACTACTAGTTACTTTCTACTCGTAAGAATCAAGTTTTGACGACCTGTTTAGCGCAGTGGCTAAGCGATTGGACTGCTGCGCTAAGGGTTGCGGGTTCGATTCCCGCACGGGGCAAAACTTTGTGCGAACCACAGATGTTTGTCCCGAGTCTGGGTGTTTGTGTTTGTGATATTTTATGTTTGTGAAACGCACCCACGTCACAGGAGAAATTCCTTTTTATTAGTATGGGGCGACGTTTTTTAAAAAAAAAAGAAAGAAAAGAATTATAATTTAGAGCTGTTGACATAACAAATAAAATACCCAAATAATAAAAGTTGTTTTTCTTCAAAATCCTGGTACTATGATACAATTTGGTGTATTTATGTTTTAGTCTATTTATTCATGTTTTGTAAAATTCTGAAAAAGTCTCTCGTTTCCCCCTTCACTGTTGTAATCCACGTGTTTGGTCGTCTACATCTGTCTGGTGAATCATCTGGTACCGGCACTTTTTTCTCTACTGTTACATTTGTTTCGCAATCGCATACTGCATAATCTGAAAAAATGGTTTTCTATTATAAGTAACTTTATACATCTGAAGGTTATTAAATATAATTATGCGCTAATCAGGCTGACCTGATTAGCGCAGTGGCTAAGCGATTGGACTGTTGCGCTGAGGGTCGCGGGTTTGATTGCCGCACGGGGCAAAACTTTGTGCGAACCACAGATGTTTGTCTCGAGTCTGGGTGTTAGTGTATGTGATATTTCATGTTTGTGAAACGCACCCTCGACACAGGAGAAATACCTACTGTGGGGCGACATTAAAAAAAAAGAAATTCCTTCTTAGGGAAAGTCTGCTAGAAGAAATTTCTTTATGGGATAGGCACTACCTTTGTACCTACTGTCTAACACTTTATGTTCTTTTTTTACATTTCGACGATTTCCTATGTGTATATGTATGTTTCCTGTCTGTTTGTCTGTTACGCCTTCACGACTAAACTACTGGAAAGTTTAAGACCCGAGAAAGGACATAGGTACTTAACAGGCGAAGCCGCCGGCAAAATCTGGTTAATTAATAAATAATGTCTTACCACTTTTGTTATTCGGTATTTTAAGGTTGCTAATTAAAAGAAACGTAAACATTAAACTGATTTAATTAAAATTATTGGCCTAATAATAGGTGCCTACTGTAAATATTTGCACGTATACATTAATTACGATATGCATATTTCCGTCCACCTCGACGCAGTGCTCTTCGTATCTTCCTCGTTGTAGTCAACCAAGATACAGGTCTCTCACATCTGATAGAGTTACATAGAGTTGGGTGCCCCCGCGTAGTTTTAGTGAAGGGTTTTAATGTAGTGCTTTCTTCAGTTATAACTTCTTCAGGCGATGTTTTCATTCGTTCAGTAGTCGGGTCAGTAGGTCTGGTGGTCACCTCTGTTTCTGTCGTAGTCGTAGTTTCAGTAGTCGGTTCTGTTGTGGGTTTGGTTGTTGTTACTTCAGTTGTAGTACTTGTCTCAGTTGTAGTACTTGTCTCAGTTGTAGGTTCAGTGTATGTTAGCTCTTCAGGTGTCTGCGTTGTAATTATTTTCGTTTCCTCTTTTTTTGTTGTAAGCCATGTGCTTGGTCTTTCACATGAGATCGAATTCGGGCCACAGTCAACTTTATCGTTTTCAAGAAAGTCTGAATCGCTGCTGTCATTAGGTGTTGTAATGCAGGGTTTGGAAGTCGGTGGATTATATGGCTCACTACATTTTGCCACGTACCCTGAAATATGTTAATTCAAATTTAATAACACATTTTCATCTTAATAGCAAAAAAGCTCTTTTCGTTTCGGGTTTTCAATATGTATATTCGTTGATCACACTAAATCTATGTGTCGCAGAGAAAACTAACCATTATTCGTAAGACACCAAAATAAAATGCAAATTACGATCGAACTTACGAATGTATTCAAAAAATAAACCATAACATTCCGTACATACATTATTAATGATATCCATATTTTCTTCGGTATCTTGGCCGCCTCGTCGTAGTGATCCATGTATGAGGTCTTTCACATTTTCTATTCTTACACGTCGATGGGTACCACCATGTAGTTGTGTCATAACGTGGTGACGGATGGGTGGAAGTTTCTGGGAGTTCTGGTGCATAACTTGGTTCGGTTGTAACTGTAGACGTCTGAGTTGTAGTTGTCGTCGGTGCTATAGTAGTAGTAGTGGTAGTGGTAGTGGTGGTTGTGGTGGTAGTTGTAGAGGTGGTAGTAGTAGTAGTAGCTTTAGTTGTACTTGTTGTAGTCGTTTTTTCTGTTGTTGTTTCTTCTGTTAGTGGGGAAGAAGCTGTTTAGCAAAAAGAGAAAAATGTAAGCACACATATATTCAAACTCATTACTATTTTCGTTTCGATTTACGGGTTCTCGTAAGATATGTTCTAAGCCTTATTGAACATGGGGGTGAATATGTATTATAGAATTATTTATTATCAAAATTTGTAAAAAAAATATAGGTCTTCTTAACCTATGAAGTTGCTGTTCTTTCATAGTGCTATTTTGTATTCCGTGATCTGTTTAATTTTAAATTCTAATTTTACTTCCAGCTCCTATTTGAAATTTGACTTATCTTTCTCTTTTTTGGTAGATTAATAAGTGCAATCATGAAATAGGACAAAAGGCAAATTCGCGTAAGGTATCACTTATAAGACCGACACGTTAGTAATTATATTATAATGTTTATTACGTTTAGTAATAGAAGAAAGCCGTTAGTGCTATGTAACAGCAACTTCATACGACATAACCTTAAAAAAACAAAATTAAAATATATTGACCGTGCTGAATTTCAATAAAAAGTATAACATTATTATATTATATAACATATTACTATTACCCCAGATGTAGGCAAGGATTATGGATTTTCGCCTATTTTATGATATGATTAAGAAAGAGGTATAAATATATAACCCGAGAATGTGTGCTTACATTTTTCTTCGCTTGTCGGTTCAGTCTCATATTTCGTCACTTCTTTGAAAGATGTAGTTGTTGCTTCTGGTGTGGTCATCAATATTGTCCGCTTGGTTTTTATTGTAGTTTCCCAAGTTTTAGGCCTCTCACAACACAGAGTAAAATTAACTACAGCAGATTTTTTTTCGTTCGTGTTTTCGTTCACATGTGTGCGTTTTACAGACCTCTTATATTCTGGTAAAGTTTCATTTATTCTAGTACCGTTATTTTTCAACCTCATATTACATTCCATGCACTCTCCTGATGACCCATGATAATGATGTTCATGTGATACCTCTTGAGTGTATTCAGGTGACTCTTCTGGAGACATCTCATATGTGTTTTCATTATGGTATTCATATGACGGTGCGTCTTGAGGTGCATGTGAATATTCATATGACTGTTCCTGTGAAGGCTCATTCGGATGTTCATATTTAGTTTCATATGAATATTCGTACGAAGGGTTTCGGTTAGGCTCATTTGAATACGATTCAGGTTCACTTGACTGCTGATGTGATTGTTCATATGAAGGCAATTGATGGGGTTCATTTGAAGCCTCATGAGGAGATATGTGGTAATGTTTGTGTGAAGGTGTTTGTTGAGCTTCATTTAAGGACTCATTAGAATGTAAATGAGATTGTTCATTTGAATGTTCATGAGGCGATATGTGGTAATGTTCGTGTGAAGGTATTTGTTGAGTTTCATTTGAGGACTCATTAGAATGTAAATGGGATTGTTGATTTGAAGGTAATTGATGAGGTTTATTTGAATGCTCATGAGGAGGTATTTGGAGATGTTCGTGTGAAGTTATTTGTTGAGCTTCATTTGAATTCTCATGAGAATTATCTTTTGGAAGATCAGGTGCAGGTGTAGGTGGATGGAAATGTTTATGTGAAGGTATTTGATGAGGTTTATAAGAATGTTCAAGTGACGGCTCATGTTGGGGTACATTTGTATGGTCATATGATGGTTCGCGTGGCTCTTCATGGGAAAACTTATGTCGAGACTCTTTTTGAGGTTTATTTGAGTGCTCATAAGTAGGTCCGGGAGGTTCATCAAAAGATACATGAGAAGGTTCTTGAGGTTTAATATGAGGAAGTTCATTTGATTTGGTTCGAGGCGGTTCATGAGAAACTATGTAATGGGGCACGTCAGTCATTTTATTTATAGGTGACAATAAAATCTTATACGTAGGTCGTATATTAGTAGGAGGTTCATGTGTAGGCTCATGTGAAGTGTCTGGGGGAGATTCATGAGAGAATTCATGTATATTTGGAAATTCATATGGATGTCGACGCAAATCTTCTCCTGAATAACCTATAAAATTGGACATTTCGGTTGTTGTTGTAGATGGTTGCGGCGGTGTAAGTTGATAAGATGATAGAATAGTAGTCGGTAAAGTCGACGGCTTTATTATAAATGACGGTAACGTTGTCGGTGATTTTGGATGCAACGTTTTTGGGAGTGTCACAGAAATTTTAGGAAGTACTGTGGTTGGTTCCGATTTCATTAGCATAAAAATCGTATGCGGTGGCGTAGTTATTAATGGCATAAACGTTGTTGCACGTGGTACCGTGATGAATGGGATAAATATTGTTGGAAATGGTTCTCTTATTAAGTGTACCGTTGTAAAACGTGGGATAGATGATATGCTATGGGAATGGAGTGTAATTTTTGGTTTTAACGTATGCTTTTTATCAATTATACTTGTTGTGGACGTATGTTCGTGATTATAATGGTATGGTGGCAACAATGATGGTGCTTCTGCAGATATTGGTAAATGACCATTATTGTTAGGAATCTCATTATCAGAAACGTAATTATTTGGAGTCTCATGTTTATATGCAATATTATAAACACCCCCATTTCGAAGAGCGCCATTATGAGGAGCGCTATTATGAGGACCGCCGTTATTAGCAGTAACAGCTCCATTTTGATCCACACCATTATTACGAGCGTAACCATCCGAAGTCTTATGTTTACATTCACAATCATTAACACCTCCATTTTGAGGAGGGCGGTTATTCGGAGCGTAATCATTTGGAACTTCGTGTTTAGATTCATAACCATTAACATCTCCATGTTCAGACGCACCATTATTAAGAGCATAATCACCAGCAACCCCATTATAAGCATAATCATCATGGGCGCCATTATGATGATTTCTTTCATATTTTTTGTTTCCTGGTAGCTCAGATACACATTTGTGGGTACTCACTAATGTTGCATGTCCACATATAGAAGGATCACAGCCAATTTTTTGAGTGTTACTTGTTGTCGGATTAGGGTTTAGGTTTTGAACGTCCAATTCGGAACTTAGACAATATAGAGTATAGGTTTCCCGATAATCTGAAATATTATACATTTTTGAAACAATTGTAAATATATATTTTAGTCTAAAATATTTTGTTGAATAAGAAACTTGTGAATGCAAGATTCATAAATTGGTCCCGTAACCACTTTTCATTAATTTTTGAACCCGTATTAATGTACGAAGCAAAAAGATAAGCCACCGCGCGAATTTGGTTATAAAAGATAAAGTAGGTATACCTATACATTAATAGAAGCACATTACAACTTTAGCTCTAGCCTATATGTGCCCCTCTGCCTACCCCTTCGGGTAATACAGGGGTGATGTTATGTAAAAATATTGTCTGTGCATCAGTCTCACTCAAGAGTGTGGAAATTATAAAATATACTAATAATCAGCCTCAAATAAAACTAATACGCACTGCTAACTTAGGTGAAGAATTTATGTTTGGAGAAAAACCAATAATTTAACCAATTTTATATTAATTTATTAAATAAATCAGATTTAAATTAATTACAACGGTAATCTTGTTTCCCACCCGCACAAGTTGGAATTTGCCCTCCTGAGTACTTTGAGAAGCCTGAAATATGACAGATAAAACATTATTTATTTGTAATAATATTAAGTTTTATCTGCAGTATTAATCCAAACATACATTTCTCAAAAGCTCTCCATAAAGAGCCGCATATATCATCAGATGGGCACGAAATCGGTTTAATTGTCAATAAAGGAAAGATATATTCAATCATGTTTAACTTCTTCAGAAAATGTATTATAGTTTAATTAATCAACCTCTTATACACGATTGCTATTGACTTAACGATTATAAGGCACGTGCCACTATTTATATCAAGGCAAGGCTAATACAATTTTAACAAAAATTAGAAATAACTATAGGTATATAACGCGACGTAAATTGTTGTAGAACTTAATAATTGTGTAACTTATTATAAAATCGAGTAACTAAATGCTAAAGATTGTTTATAACCGTGAACAATGAGTGAAAAATTATCAGGCTTAACCAAATCTAAATATGTCTGGTACTTAAGTGTTTAATTCCACTTCATTGAACACTAAGAGATATCCTTTACAGGTGTGGATAAGTTGCAGATTCGCTTCTACATTGTAACTCTTTAGGTAAATACAATCACCAGGTCATATAACATAATACTGAAATAAAAATATTATAGACTAAAATCAAAGAGCGAGACTGATGTTCTGTTAAGTCTATTATAAGCGTGTTCAATACAAATGTATTGTGACAGTGTAAAGATACAATAGCACGTCTCCTTTTTCTTAAGATGTCATTGAGAATTATAATCTAACGGAAAAAAATCCTAAAGACAGCTTAAATATAATGCTTCATAAAATAATATGTAAAACATGCTTTGATTTTTCGTTTGTCTTAAGTAAAATTCAAAGACAATTTGGCGCGTGTTCTATGTTTGCCAGGAAAATCTTTGCATCCTGGAGATTATGTGTGCATAAAAAATGCTAATAATAAGAGATATTGAAGTACATACTTGCTCCAAAATCGCAGTTGTATTCATACATGTCGCATTGATCGAGGAATGTTCGTCTACTGCACCCATCTTCAGTGGTGGCACACACCATGCGCTTGTCGTGGATACACACCGCTGCAAGTTGGCAGTAGTTCACTGGCTGAGGGAAAACAGTATTTAATGAATATACACAAATTTATTTAAAGACTAGCTGACCCGGGGTATGAAAAATTGATGTTGGCCGATTCTCAGACCTACTCAATCTGCTCAGAAAATTTCATGAGAATCGGTCAAGCCGTTTCGGAGGAGTACGGGAACGAACATTGTGACATGAGAATTTTATATGTATACAAGACGAGAATTTTATATATAAGATGTACAATAGTTTAGGAAGATAAATGTGTTCGCAGTTGGGGATGAGACTTTTGGTATTGCTTTGACATGTATGACATAATGTATCACCTTTTATATGATTAAGGTAACATGCATGACTCTGCGTTAACAGGGAAACTCTTGGAAAGCGGTTTGAGCGTAGATCTGTCTACCAAATTGCTCCAGAGAATTAGTTGGCAACTCATCTGAGTTTAACGCCAGAAAAGGGAAGACCTAGGCGAACATACCTAGACCAAATCAGAGATGTTCTGCAAAAAGGGCAGGTGAGGATTACCCTCAACCAAAGAGCGTGTATGAGGAATGTGATGCGTGTGAATGAAGCAAAAGAAGTATGCCAGGATCGTAGCAAATGGAAATCCGTAGTCTCTGCCTACCCCTTAGGGAAACAGGCGTGACTTTATGTATGTATGTAAAGGCAAGTTCTCCCAAAATTTTCTTGCTTGATTTTTTCACACATATCTACTTGATTGTGTTACAATATTTCTACCTATTCGCCCATGGGGTATTAGAGTCTAGGGCTGTATTTTAATGGTACCTACAACCACGATAAGTCAGGAAAAATCACATCACTGTAGAAAAATGCTATGAATGATCTCTCTGCCCATGTAAGTTTCACAAAAGACTAGGTTCTTCCTAACAGAATGCCGGAAACCCATGTAAAATGTATATATTTAATAATTTATAGAATAAATGTAAAATATACATTACATATGTTAAGTGCTGCTGTGTCCGATGTACTGATGTTAAAACTGTAACAATGTAAAGACAAATGAGTTGCTGGTAATTGGAAAAAGTAAGTACGTTTATCGTTTATCGACGTCTGTTGAAGGTATAAAGATAACTAAAATAAACATTAAAATACGGTCCATCATCTTAAAAGGTATCGAACCCTAAGAGCCAAAGAATAGATTAAATTAAAATGGAATAATTAAAAAAAGGTGAAGAGCTGAGTTATTCGATAAAATTAAGAATGCTAATATTTCTAAACAATTATGCAATCCAATTATTATGTAGAACGAGGAAGAAATTCACTAATAAAAAAAGCAATTAAATTGATTTTATAAAAATAGTACAATCTTACCCAGTAAAATTAATAAAATCATTTTATCTAGACATGGTTATTGATATTATTTTCAACAGAAAAACGACTAGCCATGGATTGTATTGTTTTATTAAGTCATAAACCATTTATTTCTATTTAGCTTTTCAGTCATAAACTGAGTCGACGTCATACCTAAAGGCTTATTTGTCGTGTAGCCTGTAACATTGTACAATTTGAGTTGTTTTAAAGTACTTAGAAATAGTAACACGAGTAGTTCTGAGATGAATAAAGAAAAAAAACCAGATTTGTGGTTACTCAGTAAGTTATTTTTTTGTGCTAAAAAGTGTAAAGTACGGACAAACAAGCAATGGTTTTAAAGTAAGATTTTTTGTAAAAACAGAGATAGTAGCTTCTTGGAATCATTGCTTTAATTGTAGCAGGTTCAAACGAGCAAGTATCAATGTTATAAATACTTCCTTAGTTATTCTAAGACACCACTGACTGACGGTGACGGAAAACATCGTGAGGAAACCTGGATTTAATTATCTGAAATCGCCAAACCGCAGTGAGCTAGCGTGGTGATCAAATGCTCAATCCTTCTCCATAAGAGAAGAGGCCTTTGCCCTGCAGTGGGACAGTTATAGGCTGGTATTATTATAACAAATTGTATCTCTATACAGCCTCACGTAGCCAGATTGCGTCCACGAATTCTATGAAGTTACACATAAAATAAACACGTGGAAAAGACCACCAGTTCAATTACAAATGACATGCACGTTCAGTAATGGATTTACCGTTAATGCTTGCTAATAGACCACCGTCTATTCCTACAAAATGGTCGACTTAAACTAGGTATATTAACAATGATCAATGTATACAGCTCTAGTCATTATGTGCAAGACCCATTAATGTTATCTTAAGTAGGTACACCGCTATAAAAATATGGCTTACCTTATTATATGTTGTATACAATGAAAGACATGCACAATACTCACGTGTTGGAGTACAAGAAGCCTGCGCATTTGTCAAGTCGGTTTGTCGCGTGTTTCATATTTTATCTGTGAACATTTTACTTGCCTTGGCTGCAAGAGGCTGGCGTGTTTAGTGGCCGAAAAGCGCGCTCGGAAATGACAGTCGTAAACACAACATGATAACTCGGAGCGAAGTGATATTTGTCAATTTGATATTAAATACATTTTCTTAAAAATATTTTAAGTAAATAGAACATTTAAGATGGTGTATAAAATCACAGAAATGAGAGAAACGAAGCTGCCTAGTAGCAGGATTAAATCAATAACTGCACAAGTAAGTTACACTCATTCATTTAAATTTACTTTCGGTTTTAAGACATTTATTAACTCAAACAGAACAAATACAGTTCACTTACTCTGCTGACTGCCCCGTTGGTCTAGTGGTTGCTAAGCGCGATTGCTGAGCACGAGGTTCTTGGTTCGAATCCCGGGTCCGGCAGTGTTACTGAGTTTTTCCATTAGGTAATTCTCAGTAGCAGCTCGGAGTCTGGATTTGTGCCCGGTTGAAGGCAATAAACTCGCTCCCTAACATAACTGGCGAAATGAGGGTGTAGGTACTATATGTGCACCTTTGCCTACCCTTTTGGAGAATACAGGCGTGATGTTGTCGTACAACAAGACAGTATAGTAAAGCACTACACAAAGTCTTTAATAATGACAGTAAATTATTAGTTACTAGTATTAATAGGCGAATTGGCAAGTTGTCGTTCATTGTGGCGTTCTAAGGGGGGCCTTAGTTTAACAGTACCTAGACGTCTTCTTACTGATGATGAATAGCCAAATAGCAGACATACAATAGCCACTCACACTAGCAAGAATAGGAGATAAAAAATTCAATAATTTTAGAACAGTTAGGTTGGCTTTATCTTTGTATTTCTACAGAGAAATGAATGCCATACTATAGATATATGCATATATAGATAGATGCTAACATATTCTTAGCAATGCCGTCTGCCCAGGGTGCGCTTGGCATGCAAATAGGTGCTGTCGCTGAGGAATACTACACTAACGGGAAAACTAGAATAAACCTTATCCTACCTAAATAATCACACTAATATTATAAAGGCGAAAGTTTGTGACTGTGTATGTTTATTTGTTACCTCTTCACGCTCAAACGGCTAGATCAATTTTGACGAAATTTTATATGACGGTAGCTGACCCCCGGATTAACACATAGGCTATTTTTTGTCCCGATGAAATGCAGCGGGTAACACCGCGGGGTGCAGCTAGTAATACAATAAACTACCCGAGATTTCCCCAACAATCATCTTGAACGTAACCTTGACTCAAAACTCGTGCAATTTGTGTGCAATGCACCGTGAATTATGTGTATGTACCTACTACGTAAACATAATGGCCTACTGTCCAATAACTCAACATGCTATCGTTACTAATAATGTGTTAAGAGATGATACATACACTAATTATACAAATATTTATTTTGTTATGTTCAATTATTTATTTACTTTAACTTTGTCGTACAATTCACAATAAAAAATAAACATCTCGCCACGTGCACATGCAATTTTGTTGTCACCAATGAAACGATGTATAACATATCCCATATTGGCTAAATAAAACAAATATTGTTGTAATGAAAACAATTATTTTCATGAAATAAACTACAATCTATGCACGAAGACCGACAAAGTACGAGACGGACTCAAAGGAGATTCCGTACCTTGCCAAACTACTATGTGTTATCCTAGGACTGCCTCGTTGGTCTAGTGGTTGCTAAGCACGACTGCTGAGCACGAGGTCCTGAGTTCAAATTCCGGGTCGGGCAAAGTTTTGCTGGGTTTGTCCATTAGGTAATTCTTGGTAGCTGCACGGAATCGGAATTGTGCCCGGTTGATCGCAATAGGCTCGCCCGCAAACATAACTGGCGAAATGTGGGTGTACTGTATGTGCACCTCTGCCTATCCCTTCGGGGAATACAGGCGTGATGTTATGTTCTTGTGTTATCGTACCATGGCTTAGACGTAACAAACAAATTAATCTTGTATATATAGACACCAAAGTTGACGTTTGAAAACGGTTTTAAAGTATATTATAACCAATCCTAAAAACTGGGCGAAACTTTGTTGAATTTTTGAAAAAACTTGTATTTACATGATTGGCCAGCCTGCATAATCTCAGCCTTAGAAGCCATTTGTAAACTTACTGTTGTTATTCAATTATTTGTTTAATTTCGCCACTCACTAGGATATTCTCCTGTATCGTAGGTGCGTTTCACAAACAAGAAATAAAATACACAAACACCCAGACTCGCGGCAATCATGTGCAGATCACACATTTTTTGTCTCGTGCGGTAATCGAACCCGCAATCCCTAGCGCAGCAGTCTAATCCCTTAGCCACTGCGCCAATCAGGTTTAGCTATGTATATAAAACACAATATACAATAGATATTGCAGATATAAACAATCCTGCCTTGACTACTGAGCGCGGATTCTGGCAAATCCCAGGTCTGGCAAATTATAACTGGGTTTTTCCATTAGGTAACTCAGTACCAGCACATAATCTAAATTTGTACCAGATCGGCTGGCCCCCTATTACATGTGACCGAAACATAACTGGCTAAATAGGGGTGTGCTAGTCACCTCTGCCTACACCTTCAGGGAATACAGGCGTACAGCAAGCGAACTTAAACCGGCTGTAAACACCGTACACAGGTTTTCTCATTTATCAAAAGTCTATTCTAAAAGTTGGTAGTAAAACTGCCTCGTTGGTCTAGTGGTTACTAAGCGCGGCTGTTGAGTACGAGGTCCTGGGTTCGAAACCCGGGTCGGACAAAGTGTTACTGGGTTTTTCCATTAGGTAATCTTAGTAGCAGCACGGAGTCTGGATTTGCCCGGTGCCCGGTTGATGGCAATAGGCTCGCCCCTATTACATTGGGACCTAAAAACATAACTGGCGAAATGTGGGTGTATGTGCACCTCTGCCTACCCCTTCGGGGAATACAGGCGTGATGTTATGTTATGTTATTCTAAAAAGTCCCTTATGGAGTCGAGTATATCGGCACTTATCAGTCTCACACTATTTATTTATAATAGGAAATATAAGTTACTCTAAAAACGGCACTAACTAATGGTTGATTGGACAGCTGTTCGGTAAAAAATCGTTTAGAAGCAACTTCAATGCCGTGATAATCTTCCGTAGCACAGTTTCCGTTAACCTAAGTTGTTCAAACCGATTTGTTTACGCACCGTTGATAACGAGCAAACTATTATTTACCCTGTAAAACATGTAATTTATTTTTGCTTGTGTTTTGACTAGTGTTTTAAGAATTTTTTATACTGAAATAATTCATAGATCAGTAAAACAATTGTCAAGTACTTCTCATGTTTCTGGCTCGGCAATTTGCGCTGGCACTGCTGCTGCTGCTGCGGAGACCCTCAAACGGCGGAAATACAATAACCTGATAGGTAATTGTATTTTTGAGCCGTTTGGGGTTGAAACATTTGGGCCATGGGGTCCGAGCGCTCGTGCTTTGTTTAAAGAGTTAGCAAAGCGCCTAGTCGACTCCACACGTGACCAAAGGGCTGGTTCATTTTTTGGCCAAAGAATTAGCATTGCCATTCAACGTGGCAATGCTGCCAGTCTTTTGGGCACGTTACCGGTTGACATCGATGGGGATGAATTCTTTGATGCTTTTTAACTTTTTATTTTTGTATATATTGTTTTTTATTTTGTATTCGAATTAAGTTGTATATATTTGTAAAATAGTATGTTAATCTATAATTAAATAAAAGGATGTTGGTAATTGTCAAGTACAAATGATATTTTTTAGTTTAATTCCCTATTTATTTCTAAGTAATTATAATTCATACATTGCCTAATCTTAGAATAAAATACTAATTACCTACTAACTGTGAAATGTATGCTAGAAAACCTATGAGCAACCGATGGTATATTTTTTAAACATAAGTCATTTGTTACCTTTAGTATCCCTTATTTATGTGTTAACATCTAACACTGGCTCGCCACCACATCAAGTATTCCTGTAGGCTCTGCTTCACCTCGGTTTCGGCGCTTCTTCGTTTCCCGCCTCACACACCTCTGTGCGTCCCCGGTTTCCGGTAACCACAGATAATATATCTTCACAGATAACCTACTACTTGTGTGCGGGAGACAGTGTTTACATATCTATTAAATAGATACGCTACATTACCTATTGCGATTTTTTTTTGAGTATGTTTACTGAGATAAATATATTGTGCTGAAAAGCACCATAACATTTTTGCCTTAAAGTGCACTGTACCAATAACTATCTTCTGACCTTCTTTTCGCCACATTCATAAATTTGTTTCAGTTACTAGCGAGCATGGCACCAAACCTGCTTCTTCTAGACTTGGGCATGGCGATCAGCTTTGCCACCATAGTGATACCTGAACTACTGAACTCATCCAAGGGCCTCTCCTTTACTGATACTGAAGCTTCATGGTTCGGTAAGCCACAATGCTTTACTGTTTTAGATAAAGTAGACAAGAGACTAGCACAAAAAAGAGAGCCCTATAACAGTGGCTGATTGAAGGAAGCTGATTGAAGACGGTCTGCGAATGATGTTGATGATTGAAAACAGGCAAGACTACTTAGTTCTAATACAGCTGTTTAGTATATCTTAAACATATATTATACAAGACTAAACATATTAATATCTTAAACAGCTGTATTTGCTGTAGGTATCTATCTATATATATATAGGTATAGGTGCCTAGGCAAGTCATCGTTCATTGTGGCGTTCGAAGGGGGAGGCCTTTGTTCAACAGTGGACGTCTTCCGGCTGAATATGATGATATCTAGTAATTACTCTTGCTACCCATTCCGAAGCAACGCAAAACGTCAATTAATATCAAGAGTGACCTTATTATGACTAGGTAATAATATTTACCAATTGGGGTTTACTGATTTCAATTTAATGGAAATTTAATTCTTATATCAATTCCTTTCGCATCACATTTTATTTCTCGTTACGATGAGCGTTTTAGAATTTCTAGGCCGAATTTTTTTTATGTCATAATTATAACATAGGTAGAAAACGTACCTAATTAAAACGAAAGAAGAAGAAGACCATGATTTGTAGGTTATATTTCAACTAGACTGAAATTCATGTGTATTATTTTCAGGTAGCCTTTCTTTCTTGACGCAACCTTTCGGAGCTCTATTGTCAGGTCCCTTAGTAGACCACGTTGGAAGAAAAAAGGCTACGTTCTTAGTGAACATCCCTCACGTGGTAGCATGGATTCTCATGTACTTTGCATGGAACGTCCCGGTTTTGTTCATTGGGAACGCACTCCTTGGAATCGGAACCGGAATTATGGAAGCGCCAATCAACTCTTATGTTGGAGAAATTAGGTAAAATTTTAAGTTTATCCCAACAATATATACATATATTCAACAACGGTTATCAAAGGTGTAATAAAGAGAATATTAATTTTAAAAATCTTGAATCTTGTGTCTTAAATCTTGCACATTACGATTGTGAGTCTTAAAATACTGCAAGTTCATAATTTTTGCCAAAGATCGAATCGATTTAGAGTCACTTCATGCCTCTCTTTTCAGAGACCGGTAATTAAGCTTTTTAATGCAGTTAGAGTTAATTACGTAAACCTTAGATAATTTTATACTTATGTGAATGTATATGAGGAATGGTTTCAAAAGCCCTGATCTTGTAGTTACTAATATTTATCTTTTTAGTGAGCCATCAATTCGTGGGCCACTGTGTACAGTCACCCAGTTATTTCTCTCCATTGGTATATCCGCCATGTTCTTTCTGGGTGCTGTTGTGACCTGGCAGACAGCTGCACTTATTAGCGTATCGATACCCTTTGCTTCCATGTTCCTGGTAATAATTGGCGCTGTAAGTACACAATTACTTAGCACCAAATACTTTAGAGAGTAAACAGAAAATTAGAATTGCCTTCTGTCTTTCTTTCTAAAGAAGGTTCATTATACCTTTATCACTGTTAACGATTTTTAGGTGCCAGATACCCCAGTGTGGTTATTATCACAAGGTCGAGAGAAAGACGCCCTGAAATCATTATGCTACCTTCGTGGATGGACCACGGCGGAACACGTCAGAGAGGAGTTTGACCAACTTGTTGTGTACTCCAAGAGTTTGGATGGATGTGTCATATGCTGGAAGGAGAATAGACAAGATACCGATTGTGATCATTATAGAATGAATGTTTTTAGAAGGTAATTAAATCTTAATTCAATTCAAATAACAAAAAATTAAATGTTTAATACCTTTGAAATGATGACAGTACACCAAAATATCACAAAAATGTTTTATGTTTAGGGCGTTTTGTATCGGCATCGATCGAGCAGTCGATCTTCGTTAAAGACTGTTAACTCATTTCGGTACTAAGAATATATCTATACCGTATAGCCTACATTGAAATAGTTTATCTTTTTATTCAGAAACATGTGGAACTCGCAGAACTAAAGTAAAGTGCTTTGGTCCATAATTAGGATATATTTTTGATAGACTTCAAATCTTGTTCTCAAATCGCCTCTACCGTTTGTAGATTCTTCATCAAGTTCAACATCATCATGCTCTGCAAGGAGACTCTCCGGCCCCTGTTACTCACCACTCTTTACTTCACATTCCTCGTGATGAGCGGACTCACTCCTGTAAAACCCAACATGGTTAATGTCTGCTCCGCACTGGGCATGGACGATGATAGCAATAATATTGTGGTAAGTATACACATAATCATAATCATTTATTGGAAAAAAAATAAGTTTACAATATTAATGGTGCGTTAATAGTTACATTAGTTAGGAAAACTGTGTCGCAACTGTTAACCTTACAGCATTTGATATGACAATATCAACTCCTCAACTATATACCACGTTATTGGTATATGGTAAATGGCTGATGTGAAAAACCTTTATAATCTTACTGACATTAATTGTTTTCAAAGATCCTAATATTGATCCAGATATACCTATATACAAAGCGTTAATTTTTGATATAAGGAAAGGTATTTATATTAAGTGAAACTACATATCAAGTAACAACTGAGTAGGTACTAGTCTTGCATAAATATGGTATAGATACCTAATAATTACTATATAGGTAGAACACACGAGCGCAGCTAATTTTCCGGTAATTAAGAAGAAGAAGGGTAAACGAGTCACTTTTGAGCTCAAAATCATTTTGATCATCATTCATCGTCATCATTACTTAATTATCTCATTAAGATCGTCGTTATTGCAACGACATTCACAACGATTAATGATCCCATCATTATTGTTTGGTCCCATCATATCAGTTTACGTTGTAGAAGCGAGATACCGCATAACACTGCACGTAGCGCCGTCATGCTTGTCTATGTCCAAAATATCCACCTTTAAGAGTTCATGATAAGGAAGCAGTAGCCATTTAACTAATCATAAATATCAAGCTGAACTCCTATACCATGTGACATAATAATGGTCGAGCAATTACTATGAACTACGACAACCAATAGAAATATTATTTACTATATATTCCGGTTATACTCACGGGTGTATTCGGGAATGCCCGACTAGTTTCGGACTCGATCGGAGCCCTTATTCATGAGCTGGTTACGCGGCAGAGTCGCGAGCCGAACTGTCTAGTCGGGCATTCCCGAATACACCCGTGAGTATAACCGGAATATATAGTAAATAATATGGATAACACTCACGAAAGTTATTATAGTACAATAGAAATATTTTGTAAATGGAATTTAAAAAATCCAAAATCCCATAATATTATTTTCAAAATATATTTAGCTTGAACCTGCGCAGAAAATATTGGCCCATTGTTTCTGAGATAAAATATCGTCCATTGTAGTCTAGTGATTGTAAATACATAAATTTACCATTTGAGTATTGAATATAGATAATAACCTACATAAATAAACTGTATCTTATTTCTGCTTCAGGTAATGGTTGGCATTATAACCTTGTTGACAAGCATCGTCGTCATTGGAATCATAAAATTCCTTGGTAAGCGCAAGCTGGGAATCTCGGCCATGCTTGGATCGGCAATCTGTTGTACTGCCATCAGCATCTACGCTAAGACCAATTTGCCTGACACCGTATTCTCGTACGCGCCAAAGACGTTCCCAACAGAGAAGAGTGTAATCCCCTTGGTATTCTTCTACCTTCTCACCGTGTTCACTGGGTTTAATGTATCCTGGGTTTTGCTTGGAGAAGTGTTTCCATTTAGGTGAGTTAAAGAATTACTACTTTCAACAGTTCGGTGGAATTAGTGTTAGCTGATATTGGCTCACAGTAAGATGCTACGTCAATTGCAATTTCCGAGATTGTGGTGTTGTAAAAAGTTAGACGTAGCGTCTCTAGGGTATTTATACAAAATATGCGATTACTGAAAGTATATTTCCGAAATTGATGACGACCTGTTTAGCGCAGAGGCTAAGCGATTGGACTGCTGCGCTAGGGGTTGCGGGTTCGATTCCCGCACGGGGCAAAACTTTGTGCGAACCACAGATGTTTGTCCCGAGTCTGGGTGTTTGTGTATGTGATATTTCATGTTTGTGAAACGCACCCACGACACAGGAGAAATTCCTAGTGTGGGGCGACGTTTTTATTGAAAAAAAAAAGAATTAAAAAAAAAAAAAAAAAAGAATTGCCAAGATGTTTCTATATAACTTATTTTGCAACTACCTAATAAGGCGAATTTCACAGGAGTCGAGCCACAGCTCAAGGGACAGCAGCAGCCTGGAACTACGTCGTCATGTTCGTCGGTTCTAAAACCCTCATAGACCTAGAGGAACACTTCAGACTTTCGGGAGCTTTCGCCGCATACGCAACCTTTGCGTACATAGGCACTATTTATTTGTACTTCTTTATGCCAGAAACTGAAGGCGTACCTCTCCAAGAAATCGAGACGTACTACGAAAAGAATTTTAGGATATTCGCTAACGATTGGTTCATCAACAAATTTAGAAAATCCAAAAGATAATTTATGTTTTGTAATATATATTTTAGAGTAAGTACAAATTAGACTAGACCCAATTCATCTTAAATATAATTATTTTTTTCATTGTTTATTTCATAGTCTAGATGCCAGTCCTTATAGTTAACCTAACTGAGTATTATAAATAACATGTTATAATATCTCGAATACTCTACTGTTGGGGATCTTCAATTTTCGCCATAAATATCGGGAGGGAAGTTTTAGTATCCCAAAGAACGGCAAGGAATGGTCTGTTTGCTTTAAATACTGCAGACGGTTCATCGTAGGAGAGTGCTACTGCTGCAAAAGCAGTGGCAGCGGCAGCCGAGCCTCCTTGCTCATCTATAGATAACACTGCAGAATGTACTGCCTCGGAGATTTGAGGCGAGTAGGCGCGGTATAATCCAAGTCTGTTTAGCTCTGCGTATGGCCCAAACATGTTTGTGATACCCATCTGGAAATGTATAAAACAGCATTTAGCTAAATACGAATAACTAAACATAAAATAAAACTCTTAAGAGGTGCACTTTGTTATTATTTTGTCCTTTAAAATAGAAAGGTTTATATCCGGTAGGGTTGATATTACTTCAACCATAAAATCTCATAATAAGTAAAGATATTCAATGAAAATGATGCGTGGTTGGGAAGGACGCAGTTCTTGGCTAAAATAAAAACCAGAAAGGTCGAGATAATTAAATTAATATTAATAAAGTTAGTAATAATTATACTAACCAACACTAACCAATATACTTAAGATTCAATCAATATTACTTAAGTTCGGTTTTATAAACCATTATTCTGGTAAACAAATGACCATCAGATCGGCCTTGTTGAGGAAAACACTTGATAAAAATGTTGGTTATGTATAAGGTCGTTCGCGCGTCACAAACCTGTTAATTATGACCATAATGACAGTCTCAAATGAGTTCTATTTGATGATTCTGTGATAATAACCTCATAAGTGTTCTCTTACATAACTTACAATAAGAATAATGTGTTTGCTATACCAGATCCATCCTCTTTACAACCAGTTCGATGTACCTTTCATAGCTACGTATAATACCGACGTATTATTAATGAAGAAAAAGTAGGTATCTTAAACCTAGACTATTAATATCATTGAGATCAAAAGGTTATGCTGCTAGGTAACGGTTTTCATTAGATTCATTGATTACCAATGACAGAAAATAAAAAATTGAGTGCGAGGTACCGTTGAACCCGGTTCTTATCAATACACATAAATAAAGTTTGAGTGTCTGTTTGTAACATCAAATAAACAGGTTTATACGCAATGCATATGATAGTATACACGATACCTATAACAAAAATGCAATTTAATTTTAGATATTAAGGCTTAATATGACGTAGTTATTTAAAACGGTGGGCAAAAATTTATTCATAATTCTCAACCTACTATTAATCAAAATTGTTTTCCTTAAACTATCTAAAAAAGAATTTAACTTAATTCTGGCCTCATTGTCGGGTCCGATTACCTATAATTATCACTTACCGTTCTTAACACAGTATTCAAGTCCGTATCAGCTCTGACTGTAAACTTGGGCAGTTCAAGTTCTGTGTCCACGGCAGGGAAACTGAGGTAGCTCAGTAGCCTCGCATCAGTCATTGTTGACAAAGTACGTGACATACCCACTAACTGCGATGGTAGGATCACCATCAAAGAATACTGATCCAGCTGAAAATAAATTAAAATTCTAAATATTTTTATGATAGGTTTTTATTTGTTTGTTGAAGTGACTTTAAAGAGGACACGGTATAGAACCGTCGTCACCAATAATGCGTGATTTATTCTTATGATTACGGAAGAAATAAATTCCCACTTTAAATTAAAAATTCCTAGAAAGAAGTAGATATTTTTTGGACCACTACGTTCACCATCTATACATAGTCTCTTCGATTACTACTTTTAGTTTTCGAAGATAGGGTAAAGGAGATTTTGTTTTTTCATAAGAAGTGATTTTTCTCTATGTTTACTAACCTCAAAAGGCAGAATAATAACTTTAGCATTAGTAGCAGGATCCATACCGGTCCTAAACAACTTTCGTATGCGCATATACTGAGCTGTTTTAGTTTGACCGTTACTCAGAAGGAAATCCCGTGGTAAAGTCGATTCAACTCTGAAAGGTACATCCCAGAGACCTTTGAAGTATACAGCATTCACAAGAACCATCTGGGTCGACGCGTCGAAAGCATCTGGAAAATAAAAAGGAAATTGTTAAAATAAAATAAAAATAAATGATTTTATTTCTGTAAATAGGTTTTAAAAAAAACACTTTTACACGTCATTTTTTTAAAAACTAGATGGCATCGGCATTTCCTATCTGACTACCACTGAGAAGAAATACCGAAACATTCTCAGGGGTCAAGGTCTCTTTTTTTTATGTTGGCATTTCTTGAAGACCAATCTCTGTGTTCTTGTACTCTTTGTGAGACATAGATTTAGTATACCAAGTAGCTTAACTTAGCACATAGCACGCAGCTAGTAGATCAGGCTGTATAACGTCACCACCAGCCAGAATTTCGTGTCCCATATTAGATGAGACATTTGCCTAGTGTAACAGTTATAAGCTGAATTACTTGTTGCTATGGTTGAACATTTTTTTAAAGTCTAAAACGCGGCTAACGTGGCCAATATTTAAGTAAAATTCCAGTTAATATATGTTCGACCAATTAGTTACATTACATGAGACTTGAAGACTGAAATGTGACAAAGGAGTACACCCTATCCCTTCCTTAGAGTCGTAATGATGTGTTATGCAAATATAAATTAACCTACAGTTTGTTACGAAGTAATTAATTAATCGTGCTCGTTAATTCTGTTATTATCTTCGTTAAAATGCTTTACGTAGCTATGTATACTACAGAGAGGTCGAGAGCAGTTTACTCTTATTACATTCCGACATTTATCAAGCGTACAATTCTTATTATTTGTATGCTCATCATTTTGAATTTTTAAAACGACGTTTTAAAATCGTGATGCTACTTGTTCTTACACTTGTTTTGAAAAAATAGAACAGGTGTCTTTCCAATTTACAAATTGCAAAGAATAATAATTTACATTAGGATTTAACACACGCGACATTACATGTTAAAATGCGTCAGAGCGAGGCAGTGACACGTCAGATAGTAAATATTGTACTCTATAAATAAGAATGAATGAATCATTATTTCCTAGTAGAAGAATAACTAACAGCCAGGTGAATTGGTGTAGGGTTTTCTGTAAATTCTCAGTAGACTTGGGATTCAGAAATGTCTCATCATTTATGGTGCTTTACCAAAACTTCTAAATTCTACATCTATACTAATGAATACTTGGCAATACTAAGCTTCGACTTATGTGAAAACTAAATATTCTTATTACTCCTATCTCCTTTCTTCATAAATATAACAACGGATTCGAAGACTGTAAAACCACTTCTCTGGTACACCCCGCTCCTTATTGCCTCGACAGTTATTTTAATGGTTATCATGGCAAGTCTTGAGCATGGGGGTTGTACACATGTTCCAATAAAAATGCTTCTGCTACAGACACGCTCTCATAGGCTCTGTTTATGATTTCATACCTGGTGAGACGAGCTTCTCTATCTTGTGGTCTGTTCTCGAAGCCACCCAGCTGTTGATCTGGCGCGCTGCCAGGTCGGCCCTATTGAAACTTAGAGGGGTGATGTCACTATAGAAATTGCTCTGCGCAATCTTCTTAAAGTCGGGATTTATGGAGAAGCCATCTGCTATAAACACATTGTTGGCAGTCTTGAGAATGTTTCGGGAATTGCGTTTCTGAAAAATAAAAAACATTATTTTTCATCAGTTCTATAAAAAATTGGCATTTTTCGACAATTCAGTAGCTAACATAACGTAATCGTACTTGGAATATAAAAAAACTCTTTCTATTTGTATAAACTTGGATAGAGATTACTGATGCTAATTTGATACTGAACATAACAGGAGAGTTGGTTCGGGAAGTAGGTACGTAAGTAGGCAAATCAAAATCGATGCTACGTTCCTATGAACGAACAATATAAAAATTACCAGCAACAAATTACAGAGATATTGCGAAAATCTAATTTTGGATTGCACTACACTTACTTGTGTGCAAGTAAGTAATCGTAGAGTTTTCTTGATTTCATCAGCATCAGCTTTAAAGACAGATTATTTTGTCAAGTCGACTAATTAACTATTTAATTAGTCGACTTGACAAAATAATCTGTCTTGTGTTTTTATATTGCTTGTTTTAATATTTTCCATAAGCGCATTTTGTATAGTTTTATATTTAGGAGTTCAGACATAAGTTTCAATGTGCTTATGAACCATTTATAGTTGCAAAACTAATTAAACTCGAGGAAGAAGAAGTAAAAATACTGTACTTAACTAATATTAAAATTCAAATAACTCACTTTAAGGTCTTCAGAAAGTTGATAATATGAAGATGCAGACGTAGCTGGCATCATCTGCAGCGCTGTAGTGATTTGTTCCTGCGTTTGTCCGACTGCTCCTTGTTGCAGTAACGCCAGTAGAGATGTAATGGAGTATGGCGATAGTACCACATTGCCAGGCTGAATTGAATGCACGTTCTGAAATTAATAAAAAATTGTCAATAGAATAAACCATATTGGTGCTTTTTCTTATGGTGTAAGTACTGCAAGTTTTAAGGACCTTTTAGGAAAGCAATCCGCTAATACGGGCTGCTGCTAAAATAAATTCAAAATACCTTTCGGAATGTCTAAAAACTTGCCTGGAGTTACGAAAACAGTTATCACGAAATCATTATACTTAGATTAGTAAAAACACTTAGTATTCTTATTATTTACTATATATTCCGGTTATACTCACGGGTGTATTCGGGAATGCCCGACTAGTTTCGGACTCGACCGGAGCCCTTATTCATGAGCTGGTTACGCGGCAGAGTCGCGAGCCGAACTAGTCGGACATTCCCGAATACACCCGTGAGTATAACCGGAATATATAGTAAATAATATGGATAACGCTCACGAAAGTTATTATAGTAACTTAGTATTCTTACCTTCAACAAATTAATTCCAAAATTCGTCACTGAATATAAAAGACTGTTAAAGCCTGATCCAGAAGCCGCTGGCGTGGGCTGTACTGGTGGTATGTTCTGCGAACTCTTTTCAGTTGTTTGTTTAGAAATTGTAGGATCTGGAGCTTGTCTTCTAGCCATTTTCTGTGCTATTTCAACATCACGCACATTTTGTTGAGAAGCTTGTCTACTAGGTATCGCCTGCGGTATTGGTTGTCTGCTCGCTTTTTGAACGGGTACCCTGTTAGTAGCTTGTTCAATACTTGTGCTGTAAGATATCTCATTACTTTTTTCTACCTCAACTGATGTAGATCCAATTTTTTTCTTGTCCTGTGTTGGTGATGATCCGAAAATTTGTCTAATCACATCCGAGTCTGGTTTGCTTGATAATGGCAGTACGAGCGACTTTGGTAAGTTATCAGCGAAGTATATTCTATCTGGGTTCAGGAACTGACTGTAAAATGGATTGTTTGTCGACAGTCCCTGCGACTGTACGTTTAGTATGACGCAGCATAGCGTTATAACTGAAAACAAATTAACTTTTATTAATGACGCTTTCAAATTATTTTTGCTTTAGTGTACCGATTGAGTCAAAATGTTCTCTAAAGACAGCATGTACGACGCGGAAGCTTTTGAGTACCATAAAAAAGAATAAATACAACAACAACAATAACGTAACATCACGCCTGTATTCCCGAAGGGGTAGGCAGAGGTGCACATGTAGTACACCCACATTTCGCGTTATGTTTTGAGATCCCAATGTAATAGCGGGCGAGCCTATTGCCATCAACCGGGCACAACTCCAGACTCCGTGCTGCCACAGAGAATTACCTAATTGAAAAACCTAGTAACACTTTGCCCGACCCGGAATTCGAACCCAGGACCTCGTGCTCAGCAGTCGCGTTTAGCGACCACTAGACCGACAAAGCAGTCAAAAAAAAAATGTCATATCTCAGTCACGTGTCGAGGCACGATAATTATCTACTGCTATGAAAAAAAAGATTTAAGACGAAGAAGTGGCAATTGTGGACTAACAAAGAAATGACAATTTAATTCTACCATGTAGGAAATCTTTTATTGGTGAGGTCAAAGACGCTCTTCTCAACCAACCTTCAATAATGGAAGAGCAAAAAAAATCTAAAGAATGCAAAAAGAATAATGAAAACTTGAACTTTGATATTTAAAGTGTTATTTCATCTGCATAATTTAATAAGAACCCGCTAGTATTAAATATGATACTCCTTGTTTAAATAAATTATCCGAGGCTTGGGTTTAACCAGAATACGGTAGTAGGTAGAAGGCATTCACATTAAAAACAGCGTATATTTATATAATGTCAAATCATACGCAACATTTTTTATATGAGCTTTAAACTTTCTTATGTTATACACATTATATTTTCGCAATACGTGCCCCTTGATGAGTCGACTGTTCATTTTGCAATCATTATGTAGAAACCACTCAACAGGTTATTCCCTCAGTATACCTCTTTTTCTTGTGTTGCACGCTCTATCCAAGTATATTTTTAAACCACAGTTATCTTAAGTATGTACTCACTCTTTAACATCATGATTATTGTTTTAAACAATGTATAGTTAGTGTAAAAATTATATTATTTATATCACTTAACATCCAGATCCAAGTAACGTTTTTTTTTTAATCACTTTTCTCATGGTGCGCATGCGCACAGTTCACGTACATGCACTAGCCACTGACACTGCGGGTCGAGTGGCCGTAAACAAGATCTCTCGAGCAAAAACTTGTTTTAGGATTCAAAGAACTATATATTTTAAAACATTGTAATAAAGTGCTATTTTCTTTGAATTCGTACTTCATTATATTCTTATAAGATGTCACTAGTATTCAACAAGCATTCGAGTTTTAACTTAAAGCGTCATAATTTTAAGGTCACGTTTTGTAAAATTGTTATCTTTTGTAAAATAGGAGATACAGTCCGGTGTTCACGTATCGGTTTTCCCATGACCAGCCGGTTTATGTTTTTCCTTGGCAATCCTTAATGAGTATTCAAAAAATAACTTTGAATGTGAGTATTTTCTTGATGTATAACTTAGCTGGTATCGTGTTCACGAAGTTTAATGGTTTGTTTTATTACGGAATATCTGAGTTAGTGCGCCAGTAAAGCAGTGATATGAATTACTAGATGGTCCTTGCATGCATCCTAACATTCTCTCCTAACATTCACTCCTAACATTCTGATCTTGCTGATGCAAGAGTTAGGGGTTATGCGAGCTATTTCCTTAACTAACCATTTTCAAAGTAAGCCTATTTAATCCCATTTATAAAAACCTATCTACTACAAAATATTTTTTTTTGTGTTGAAGTGGTTTAAAAAAACCTAAAATCTCCTCGCTATTATAATATTCCAAGAATTGTATGCTAACTTTCTAAATTTAAGTTGAGGGTTATCACAAAACTTTTACTTTTAAGATTAATGGAACGTAGAGAAATCTATTTTAAAAGTGAGGCTATCAAAGAATGTATCCAAACAAGTCCTGCAGCTGGAAATTTATGGATGGTATTATAATATAATAATAATAACAGCCTATAACTGTCCCACTGCAGGGCAAAGGCCTCTTCTCGTATAGAGAAGGGATGGGTATTATTATCATCTTAATTTCAAATAATGCGACGGGTCGACGAGATCATAAAAGTTAACGAGTATGTCCATAGCATGGCTACTAATAATAAATATGGAAAAAATATAAAATATTCAAGAAATAATCCTGATTCTGTTAAACAAATTCTGGAAATATCGATAATCGAGCTATACATCAGAATCATCATCAGCCGGTAGACGTCCACTGTAGAACAAAAGCCTTCCCTTAGAACGCCACTTGAACGAAAACTTGCCATTTGTATCCACCGGCTGCCCGCAACTCTGACGATATCGATATGAAGAAACATACGTCTATAAAAGTTTAAAGTCTTAACATATTTATAGCGGGTGTTGAACGTTAAATAGCACAAGCAAGTTATTCTTGTTTCCAAGAAAACAAAACAACCGCTCAGGTACTACCTCTCAGATACCTGAGAAATATAACATGACAGAAACAGCAAAAAAGGATACTGTATTTTTAATGAGAGTAAGCAAGATAGGTAATGCGTAATTAACTTAATGAAACTCATAATGATGACGATGAAATCTATCGATGAATTCAAATAATTTTAGATTTAAGCTAGTAAAACCAAAATATTTAAAAGATCATTTTATTTTATAGCAGTCTTTTAAGAGGTTATACACCATCATGATATTTAAAAATCCCATAAAATCCATTTCTTTTTCCTAAAATCTCAATTGTCATTCTCCTTTTTTTTAATATTGACAAGATTAAGGAGATTTCTTTATTTACATTATTTAACATATATGAAACACTCGTAACCTGCTTAAATCTAAAGATTTACCACATAATTTTATTTGTATTACAAATCATAATTAAAGATTAAAACACGTGTATTGCCTTTACCACAAAAAACAATAATGAATTAAAGTCTTCTAAATATAAAGTCAAATTAAAAAACAGTCAAAATACAGTCAGTCAATACAAATATTAAAGTCTTGTCATAATTAAGTATATAAAAATGTCGTTATAAAATCAGTCGGTACAGATACAAGATCCGGTTTTGAAAAATATCAATATATGTTTATATGAAGAATAAACTCAACAAACTGGCGTGAAATATTCTTTAAATTGACACTTAGCCAACAATGTCAAAATTTTAAAAATATCAATTTCTATACCTGATATATTAGATTTAACTGTTAATGATCCTAAAGCGACAACTAAGTATGAAGAAATACAAGAGAGAAACAAAATGAAAGCGGTATATCAGGATTGTAGTAAGTTAAGTTTCTTGCTTTCTGTATCTATCAAGTATGTTGACCTATAAGTCTAGTCGTTGTATTTTTATTTCATTTTAGTCAGTAACAAGTCTAGTAAAGTAACTTTTAACTATATCAAGTCCCACGTAAAACTTAAAAACGGGAAAAAGTTTTATAGTACCTATTTTGTGGCAAGCAGCTAAACTACAACAATTTAACTTATAACTTATTTTCTATCGATATTTCTAGCATCTATAACAGAAAGTTCGTTGGCAGCGCTGATTATTTTCTGAGCGATGAAACATGGAGGCATCCCGTATTGATCAAACGGTGCTTTGTATTCGTAGATAGGAGCGGCAACTGTGCGCACTGCACGACGTAAAATGGAGCAGGTGTAGGACATGGAAGTAGCTTTCTTCTCCGCTGCTTTGTAACTAAAAAGAAAAGAAATGAAACTGTCAAATTCGTATAAAAATTATAGGTAAAAAGATATAAGAGTGGTTACACACGCTCGGAAACCTAATTTTGCACGTGTACGGCCAGCTTTAGGTGTTGAAAAAATAGTAGTAAACTCACATAATAAACATAAATAAGAAACAAATATTTGCCGACCAAAACCAGAAAAACAACAATCGTAAATTCTTATAGCTTAGTTACAAAAACCAGTTTTCTCAATTATTCTAATTACGAAGTAATATTATCATGATCAAGCAAGTCTTCTAGTAGTCTAAAGTAGCTTATTGCTGTTGGATAAAATAGTTTTAAATCAGGAAACCAAACTCCAAAATCCATAAAACGCTTATATTCCGTTAGATATCCTTCATCAGAATCCGCAATATATTTCCTCATATTCTTTTAATTTCCTTATTAGATAATCGTCTTATATTCTTATTTTTTTCGCCGAATAGTATTCTAAGATGTTCTCTTACACGTGACACATCTGTAGGCGTGGCATGAGGTCCCTCTTCCGCAGCAACAGCAGAGCATTCCGCACGCAGGCTGCGGCGATGACGGAGGGGTACTCGTCGCACAGCCCTCGGTCCACCATCAGGCCACACAAGCACAGGAAGGTGGCCGCCACCTCGATCTCACCGCCGTGAGTGTCGCACCACCAGGATAAGTACGTAATGTAGTCTTGAGGGACTACTGGTTGCTGCGGAAAACTCTGCAAATAAGTAGTATTATTTTTAATGAACGAATATTCTAATTTATTTTCATTTCAGATGACCCGCTGCGTGTATTGACTTAGAATTAGAAGTTGCAAACTACTTTTCAACTTGTTCAGCGTCATGATGTCGACGAACTTTGTTTTGAGGACGTTTAACGTTGACGTAAAAAAATCGAGTGCTA
The DNA here is from genome assembly GCA_946251915.1 of Abrostola triplasia. Classification (NCBI taxonomy): domain Eukaryota; kingdom Metazoa; phylum Arthropoda; class Insecta; order Lepidoptera; family Noctuidae; genus Abrostola; species Abrostola triplasia. Next base: position 6,348,009 of record OX276439.1, read on the forward strand.
ATTTAAATCAAATCTAATAGGAAGCATATTATTTTAATACTTAATATTAATACCGTTCCTTGCTTGAACCTATGTTTTGGCAAAACATTTTTAATGATAAGACAAAATGAAAGTTTTGCAAACTCGATTTCAATTAACAGATTTCAAAAAATCTAGTTCACATGGACTCACATAACTAATCGAAGTAATCATTTAGTTTCTAAAATTTAATCGTTTTGCAAATACGATAGTAAACTTACAACCAACCTCAAGATGCATAAGTGAATAAACAACTTACTAATCTCAATAGCACAGCCTGCTCAGCTGCTAACAGGCTGTCGGTGGTGAAAGCTCTGTTAGCGCATTTCACAAGCCTGAATGCAGGTATCACAGGACCATTAAGTTTCTGAGCTATCCAGAGGCAAGCTGCTGCTACAAGCTGCAGCTTATCCAACCGGACGTGGCCAGTGCCCAGGATGGAGTCCAGATACCAACAGGCTGATTGAATTGTTGCCGGGTTGCCGTCGACACCCTAAGATATAAAACAAAGATTCAAAAATGGAGAAGAATATCAGTGTGTCTGATTTATATACTGTTCAAAAGCAGTGCAGCGTTATGCTGAGCAATGTCAGAGTTTGAAACAGGAGGACATTTTACGAATATTAATATCAAAGTATCTTTATTTTTTCCTTTCCCAATGCGGGGTTTCCCAATTATGAGTGATAAGTAATGTGTTAAATATCAACAACAATTTAATAGGTGAAGTTCTCTTTAATAATAACAAAGATATTAAACTTATCTTTGTAAACAAGTTTATAAAAATCTTTAAGTGAATAACTTTATAAAAACATATTTGTTAGTCATAATTTCATATATGTACCTACTTTGTTTGTTTAGAGCGAATAACAAATAATACCACTTTCGATAAAATCTTATATAGTTAAAATTACTTTTCTCTAAGTTTCAAATGGAATCTGATGCAGATTGATAAGTAACTAGAAGTAAAACTCTAGGCGCCGGCATAACGGAATGCTAAAAAGTTTTATTGAAAGGTGAATGTATTTTACTTAGATATCAGGAATAAAATATTTTACTATAATAACTCTATACACCAATACACCCGTGAATATAACCGGAGTATACAGTAAATAATAGGAATAAAATAGTTTACCGTTTTAGATTTTAACAGTTCTGCGCCCTAGACAAGTGGCGCTTTATGAATAGAAATCAAGTAGAATAAAAACAGGTTTGGCTTATAGCATCGATAAAACAGTCCAAACATTATTATTCTATTCAAGCCTTTTGTCATTTATCTAGGTGAGATTTTTTTGCAAAGTCAGCCCACTTTACAATAAAATCTCAAAAAGTGTTGTTAATAATACTATTGGCTCGTATGCTTTCACCAGGAGCTGAGTTAAGGAAAAAGTTGATGTGTAGGTATTCATTTACAAACACAAACATAGAGAAATGAGGCAGGACCTTAAAGTGCTTTTAGAGACACAATGAATATTAAGTAAGTAAATGTAGTTTAAAAGTGGGTATTTAACGACATTAAAATCGTTTGTCAGTCTATGGCTAAGTCATTCCACATGAAAGGCAGAAAGGTCTAATTAAATAAATGATGAAGAGAGTGACATTTCTGAACACAGTTAGAATACGGCAGATATATTAACTTATCATGCTATTCATTAATGATACTTAGGCAATGGATAAAACTAATAATATGAAACCTCACTAAACGGTTGGTTGACGCTTCACGTGACCAAAAGGCTGACCTGTTTTTCGGCCAAGGAATTAGCATTGACATTCAACGTGGCAATGCCGCCAGCCTTTTGGGCACCCTACCAGTCGACAGCGATGAGGAGGAATACTTTGATGCATAATTTTTAGTTTCAATTTTTTCTTTTGTATATAATTTATATTTAAGGAGTGTAAATAAGTGTAAATAGCCTAGTATACAATATGAAACAGTTCACTTACATTAACTTTCATGAGCCAGTTGATAACGCAAGCTCTGGTGATACTCGATGTCCTGGGTAGATCTAACGGCTTGCACTCAATAACTAGCAAGTGATCGTAAATATCAATCGTGTAGTCCCTGTTGAGACACCTCATATACGACCTCTTCCCTAAAAACAAAAGGATTTCCGACCAACGTTACGGATCTTATCCATTTAACACGAACAATCACTTTAGAACCAACACTTGAGATTTTCACTTCTATTGAGTCATAGTGAATGTCAATTTGTATTAATTCACCAAATACCATGTGCATTAGGGTTAAAACGTATTTAAGGACACATAATATCTATACTAATATCACTGTAATGTTTATTTGAGATGTGCGTATGTACAGTAATGTGAGATGTTACAAATATACCATGCAGTATAGTGCCTTAAATTTTTTCAATAGTACCTTCAAGTTTTTTATTAAATGTATCTATAAAAGTTAGACATGATGTTGCAACTACTTTATAATATGCCTTAAATTTCTAAAAGTTTGTTTTCAGAATATCTATTTGGTAAATGTTTCTTAACGTACTTTGTCACAGAAAAGTTTAGCAGCATTGTGTGAAAATTCCTGATTATAAAAATATGGGAGTTTTTATGGAATGCAGAAGTTTTTTTCCCCTCACATTTAAACGCTACAGAATTCATGACGTATCAACAATACCACCTCCAACATTTAACTAATAGCTTCTAAGAGTAATTTAAATCGAAACTTGGTTGTTCTAACAACGGTTTTTTTTAAATTTGGACATAATTCACAGGTACTTACAAAAGTCAGGTGATCTTAATCTATCTTGTAAACGCTCATTGAATTGAAGACGACGTTTCACCTTATCATCTACCTGCTCTTGCTGCGCTGCAACCTGCGGCGACAGACCTTGCAGTTCCCGACTGTGAGGCCTTTTGAGGCTCCTCTTTATATTTCTAACACGGATTGGTTCTAAGCAAGCTTTTATAGTAGGCGTCACTGCGCTCAATGCTTCACCCAAATTATTTTTCTTCTTATTCTTTACGAAATATTGTTGACTGCTTTTATTATCCAAATACTTCTCATCGTCGCTTATAGAGATAACACTCGCGTCTTGATCCGCGTGTGTGTCTCTAAATACATTGTAATGCCAGTCTAAGTCTTCACTTCTCTGTCTCGTGGTAACATGTCTTGCGTCGATCTTCAAAGGTATTTTGGGCTTCGGCAAACTCACTTTACTTGGGCCAGCCTTTGGAATTGACATTGTTTGAGCGTTAAGAGTCCTCAACGGACATCTTCGCTGAATGCTTGCTTGAATTTTCTCATTTTTCTTCTCTGAAAGTAAATGTATTGGCAGTGCTGGTAAAGGTTCCTTAGGCAATGGTATCCTTGTTCTATGCACATTCTCTTTATTGGCGTCCACTTTAGAGGTCGCCATATTATTAAAAAAATAACGAGTAAAATAATCTAAAACACCTATTTTCGAATACATTCGACCACGACCAGCGCGACCGTTAATATGTGAGAAAAGTTTGAAGCGACAATTTAAGACCAAGATACCCTCAGTTATTTCATAAATCAAACAATAGTTGCCAATTCAAATAAATAATTTAATCTTAACCATATCACAACATTACAAAAAAATAAATAATATCTTAAAACTAACTTAAAAACTACGCTGTGTACTTTTTCATTATCAAATGCATCTGGTTGTTTATTAGAAAACTTGTACAATCTCACAGCAAGTATAAAAGTACATCAAAATGAATAAATTATTACGAGTAGAGGGTGGGCTGTCGAGAATGCCGAAGGCAGAGTAAACGACGTTAATGACTTCAGAATTTGAAAATGAAACACCAGTGTGGTGAGAAAGGTTATTGGAATCATTTAAACGGGAACCGCGTCATCAATTGTGAAGGATTTCTCAGGATCCATGACTTTGCCGGCGACAACGACTAAATTGTCTTGAGTGTCCATGATGTAGAAGATGAATGGATGTTCTACGTTGAATCGCCGAACAGATTTTGATGACGACAGCGGCAGGTTCTTTGACAGTTCCATTACTGTGTTAGCAGCTGTGAATATAAAAAATATAATTGAATATCTATGCGTTTTATCGGTAAAGATGACAGTACTAGGATACAAGAGCTAACTTTTATTCAAAAACGAATTATTGCTTGTTTGTTTATAGTTATATTATTATTAAAACATTTGATGATTGTAGCATAAACCTAGAACTAAAGATTACCTGAGAGTTGTGAAGCAGAGCTGTCAGCATCATCGACTCGCACCGACACATGCTGCACAAGCTCTTGAACGAACAGACCCTCGTCTGATGACACGCCTGTCAGATCCGCTTCACGGCTGAAGATACTGCTCACACCAAACTGTACACGAAAATTTATATTTATAAAAAAAAACTGTCAAAGATAACTAACTCCTTTTACGATAGAGAAGTAAATTTGGGGAAGACTAATTGTTAGCCTAGTTACAAATTATTTAAAAAAAAATCTCGCAACCATTTGCACAATGCATTTGTGGCGTTCTGAGGGGGAGGTTTTTGGTCAACAGTGGATGTCTTCCGGCTGATGATGATGCATGCCTGGTGACTACCAGTTGATATTTATTATAATTACTAGCTGCGCCCCGCGGTGTTACCCGCTACATTTCTTCGGGATATAAAGTAGCCTATGCTTTAATCCACGGTGACAGCTACCTCCATATGAAATTTTATTAAAATCCATACAGTAGTTTTTATGTGAAAGAGTAACAAACTTTCAAACTTTCGCATTTATAATATTAGTAAGGATATAGTAGGGATTCCTATCTTTTACCTGAATATTAACGTTAGCTTACCATATTAAATTACATAGTAATTAGCTTTAAAGTCCTGTCAGTACTAACCTTAGCTAAAGCAGCAACAGGCTTAGTAGTAGTCTCTACGGAGAAAGCGGGTACGGACACTTGGAGCTCCTCGTCCTTGAGACTTTCCTGGATGTCGGAGAGCGGCATAATGGGGAGGTCAGCGGTAAGTCGGGTCAAACCATCTCGCGTGCGCGGCACAACCAACAATAAGGCGTAGCGACCACCCTGCAATTAAAAACATGTTAAATATCAAGCATTGACCAACGCATCTTAACTTTTGATAACCTACATGTGCTTTCTACCCAGTATTTACTACGTTTTTCATCAGCTTATTTAAACAAATAGTCCAATATAAATCAGGATAATTGTCGAAGAAACTCAAAGTGAATGTCATCCTGGTTTTCATAATTTTTCAAACATTCAATTAAAACTTTTTAATCACTTACGTCGTAAGGCAGTTTAATAGCCTCAGCGTCCAGTTCAGGCAGTGTTCCAGTCTTAAACGTGCCCTTCGTCTTCATCATAGTGACCTGCTTCTTCTGGGTGTTAGACTTGTAGAAGACGCCAGGTTCCACAATCTCGAAGGGATGTTCCCATGAGCCTCGGAAGTACATGCCGTTGAAGATGATCATCAATGACTCCGAGATTGAAGCTGTAATATGAATAAAATAATTAAATATTCTGCAGTTTGAGTAATTATGAATCTTAATTGGAAGTGGATCACAAATATTTACAATTATCCTTTCCCGTATATAAATTATTATTCAAAAACATCGAATTTTTAATTACTAGTAACTCATTGAAACATACATTTACTTATGTACCACCATTATTATTTGAATAATGCGATAAATACTAACAAACGAGGTTACTATTTATAAAATACAGTCATTAACTAATAGATTAGCTTGTCAACCTTACTTTATCAAAATTAAAATGACTACTTACTAGATTTCTTTCCAACACTGTTAACAGACAGGCTGGACGATGTATCGTGCATATCCTGCAGAGTTTTCAGACTTCTAGCATGGTTCCTGGCTTCCACAGCCACCATAGTTTCTTCTTCGTCTTCTGACTCAGCCTTCTTAGGGAAAGTCTTCACAAGCTTGATCTTCTCCTTAATATTCTTGGCTGGCTTGTATTCCAACTGTGTGATATCGACTTTCTCAGGGATATCGTCAACGGCAAAGGAAATAAGTTTCTCATCTGTTTCTTTAGGAGGCATCATTTCAGGGATATCATCATTCCTGTTATATTCAGTCTTGTCGGAGATCTCAACAGTGAATTCGCCCTTCTCTTCATCATCATCCTCGACCTGTAACTGCTGTTCAGGGTTGTACCGCTCAACGGACCTGACTTCAGTCAGATAGTAATCTTCTAGAATCTTCTTGTAGTCATCATTGATGGTGTAGTTTTTATAAATGTAGAAGTAGTTCTTAAGCTCTGGCTGGTTGAATTTGTACTCGTTTGTGTTCTTCAACCTGTCCATGATGTATCTGTATGTTTTCCTAGTAAGGTTAGGGTCTTCGGGTAAATGTAAGGCTGATACTAGCTGTTCCCTTGTCTCTCCACGGGCACCTTCAGCTAGAATGGCCAGGATAGCTGAGTAACCAAGTGGCGAGAATGCGATGTTTTTGTCATCGTCGATGTAGCCCTGTAAATGAGAAAATATACATATTTTAGCAACAACAGAAAAACCAATCAAATATACAAAAAATAGTTTGGTAATTTATTTAAAATACTCGCAATGTGTTCTTCCCTTTAAAAGCAAACCTACTTTCCTATAGAAATACTTCTTGTTTCCTATGCATTGCCTTACAAGTCTAGCCATCTTTGTTGCAGCTTTATTATTATAGCCACGAACATTAGTGTTTGTGAAAACATCCGCCGTGGACTCGATATCCACATTCTTTCGTAAATGCAGTGCATGTTCGCTCGTCGACATCAATTAGGCCTACAGCGATACAATTAGTGTCGCTACGAGCTGGAAATCGTGCCATGTGCCGTGTTGTCTGGACCACAAATATACCACCCCATTACGTCCCACGAGTTTAGCTAAAGGCGATAATATTTGTTACGTATTTATCTGTATACTAGCTGCGCCCCGCAGTGTTACCCGCTACATTTTTTCGAGATAAAAAACCTATCTGTTAATTCAGGGTGCCAGCTACCTCAATAAAAAATTTCATCAAAATCGGTCTAGTCGTTTGAGCGTGAAGAGGTAACAAACATACAAACACACTCACAAACTTAAGCCTTTATAAAATATTAGTGTGATTTACATTAAATCGGATTTCTAGTTGTTCTATCAGAGAATAGGTAAAGCCTTTAGTTACTTTTATTCGTATTATGGGTCTATTATTTGTATTGGCGTTCATTTTTTTCTTTTAAATTTAATAAACCAAAATACATAATGACTCATATGTAAACCTATTATTTTTCCAAAAAAAACTCAAATACTAAATTGTAACCTACCCTGTCGTTTACAGCCTGTTCAGTTTTCTGATTGTGTTATTGTCTATTTTAACTAAGGATGTATCAAAAATGACGAAAATGAAGTCCAATATGATATTTACCTGGAAGATAGCTGTGGACAGTTCGCTGGTAGCTTCTCCAACAAAACTGGTGTCTTTTGGCTGATTGGAGCGGCCACCGCGCAGCCATCTAGCACTGCTCAATCCAACCACGAATAATACTAGAAAAGAAACAGATCATAAATTAAAGTTTAAAATTATAGTAAAGGATGGATACTAATATTCAGTACGGAATAAAATAATGTGTCAATGATATAAATAACGTAATACAGTCTGTAAACACAAATCTTGACAAAGTTAAAATTCAAATTCAAAAAATTATTCGCAAAAATATGGTGTAAAATGGTGTTCAAGGGTAACACCCTTGAACACCATTTCATCATTATTAAATGACATGCAAATAATATTTACGATAACCTAATGAATACTGAAATTATCATTTCATATCATACTTTAATTTTACAGTATATTATTATGAATTCTAGATTCATAAAGTACATAAAAATACCTAAACAAAATAAAATTACATTTTATCTGTTAAATATTCATTAAAAGTGCCTATATGCTAGAATTTTAGTACCTAGTACCTATAATGAAGAGAGGTTGTTGGAGTGGTTGACAGTTTCTACCCTACAAGAGTATCAAAAATATTGAAAATGATAAGACACTAGTAATAAATTTATAAATCTCCCTGTCGGGCTCTTATCAAGGTTCTCCACGGATGATTCTTAATTAATTGCACAGCGCATCCTATGTGGCTACATGCTGCCGATTGGCTACCTTAGATAATCTTATTGTGTAACTTATTTCGAGACGTAAAACAAGAAAACAATCAACCTGCAATTAGCATTAGGCAAAGAACCACAAACAAACAATATTCATTTATTTAAAAAACCTTAACCTTTACCGTCAGTTTCATTTTTAACAGCCTCATTCACGTGTTTATGAAGCTTATTTGCGCGTAAACAAGTCATATTAACATCCTTCTTAATAATCGATTAATTCTCGATGTAACTGTTCCGGACGTATCGATATGTGACTGGTTCTCGAGACATCTCGAGATGTGGGTCGAGTACTGTAGCGGTATCGATGGAGGTAACATATGTGTGGACTGGTAACCGTTTGCTGCAGGACAATTTATTTATAAACATTAAGGCCTGGTTTACATTGCACATCTATAAAGCGCTGAGTGCCTCAGTAACTTCAACTGTATGTAGATACCACTTTACCTTAATGACTATTTGTATGCGCGGTTACTTTAAGAATATTTTTAGTCTTTAGAATAAAGTAATGCATAATTCGCGTTTTATGCAGAGAGCCCCAAGCATTTATTTATATTAATGCTATATTTAAAGCTATAGGTAGAATTAAACGACAAATTTGACCGTAAAATAATTTATATGTTTTATTGATTGCTGCCTTCCTATGTTAGTAACGTGTTTTCTAGACCAAATAAAATATCATGTATACGAGCATTTTCACTAACCATACAAAACATCTGGTATTAAGAACAAGGGTACGCAGTTAACACGGATACTAGTTATCAAACCTGCTACCAAATCGCTACGGCGCCAATCAAGTCGTTGTCTAATTAATTACTACAAGCTGCTTCAAGCGGAATATTCCCGGCCGCTACAGCGCAGGCGCCAACACCGAGAAAGCGATTTCGCCGTGAAAGTTATTGAATTGATCACATAAAATCTCTCGCGATATTATATGCATAAAATTGCAATTTATTACTGATGGCCTTCGTCGATTCTATGAACTAAAATGTTTATTAATTGAGTTAGTTGAGTATGTAAAATTAAGTATACCTTAGTGTATAGATATACGAAATATAGAAAACTTCTTGTGTTTTATTTAATTAAGTAGGTATACTTACTTACTAAGTTGTAAGTTTGTAAAACATGGATATTCAAATAGTTTAACCTATGGCAGTCCCATCGACCCCGTACTTGCATAGTCAATAGCTTCTTATCGTATGGTTGATGAACAACCTGGTGTCACAGTTTAAACAGCCTGCAGGCCTCTAACAGGTGTGCCGGTTTACCTACAATGTTTTCCTTCACCGTTTTTGGCAACTGACAACTAATTTATAGTACGCACATGAATTCGAAAAGACATTGCTGCGTGCCGGGGTTTGAACTTGCGACCTTTGACTTGGCAGTCCGATGTTCTTACTAGTGAGCTATCAGTCAATAGCATCCTTACTACCCTATTATTAAGCGTAGGTACTTATTGTGTTACGTGTCGCCACCACGAATGTGTGGATGAATCATGATACCAGTTATTACACTAACAATGCAAATATTAATTATCTGCGAAATAAACACAATCTTAACGTTAAAAAGTGCATTACCGTCCGCAATGCACGCTGTAATTGTTCGCCGGGTGAATCTGATTACTAACAGATTATCTGCACGGAGCGATGCGACGGTAGTAAGCAGCAGTCTTGCCTAGGGCTACCACCTGCACTATTATGTAGGAATCGTACTATAGTTTAGCCAATTGTACTTTCTACTATATTATTTACTAGCTGCGCCCCGCTGTGTTACCCGCTACATTTTTTCGAGTAAAAAAGTAGCTTATGTCTTATTCTGATGTATAAGCTATATTATTGTAAAGTTTCATTAAAATCCATTCAGTAGTTTTTACGTGAAAGAGTAACATACATCCATACTTACAAACTTTCGCGTTTATCATATTAGTAGGGATAGAAAAACAATATAGTACTAAATGATAAGTTGTTAATCCAGGGTATAACCTATCTACATACCAAATTTCAACCAAATCGGTCCAGCCGTTTATGCGTGAAAGAGTAACAAACATCCACACATCCATACATCCATACTCACAAACTTTCACATTTATAATATTAGTAGGAAGTAGGATAGGCTAGTAGGATTATTATCGCTACTTCAATTGACGTCATTTTTTCGAATGAGGTTATATCAAAGGTAAACAAAGAAAATGATTAAGTATATAACTTTCCAATCATTAAAATAAATAGTGTAAAATTAAAGTGTATTATATTTTCCAAAATTATTTATATTAAAAAAAATCTGGCGAAAAATGAGGCAGCCCTTGTCACGGTTGGGATGCAACACAACGGTGCAACGGTATGCGGGTACTGATACGCTTATGTTATCTGTAGTTGGATATCGTTAAATGAGAATTTAATCACTCTTAAATGATGTGATACTGATAGAAAAGCGGCAATGGGAACCATCCAAGATAATGGCCAACTGACCTCTATGAGCCGTAATAGATCAATTGCCACAGTTCTCTGTCACCGATTTAAAAAGTAGGTAGCTCAGGTTATACCGCAAAATATTTTTTTAATGCCCCGCGAAAGTAACGATCGCGGATTCCTCAATACAAATTGATTCTGTATATCTTTTACTGATGATCAAATATCGTGGTGGCCTAGTGGTTAACATACCGGATTTCTATGCACAAGGTTGCAGATTCAAACCCAAGCATGTAATTTAAAACTTTCTTAGTTATTAAGACACCACTGACTAACGGTGACGGAAAACATCGTGAGGAAACCTGGATTTAGTTATCTGAAATCGCCAACCCGCAGTGAGCTAGCGTGGTGAAACTTCAATGGCACCCTGGACTTAGTCGATAATGTCTTCAATAATTATGCAATTCTCTTGATACGACATAATAAGACTTTCATATTTTCGGCTAACAGCTAACATAAACTTGCTAAGGACACGGATAATTCGGCTTAAAAAATAATTTCATCACAAAAATTGCCTTAAAGACAATAGACAATTTCAAGTTATAATAAAAACATTTTTATGACAGCTTTAACTTATTATACTATTAAGTATATCAATAAACAAACGAACTATCAATGCAGAGATACAGTAAATCCAATTTATCATTGCTTTAAATAAAATAACACAAAATAGCCTGTATGTAATTGAGTGGATAGCATTGTGTTTTGTTTCGAATTCCAATTTTCAATTCAATTAAGTTGCAGTAAGTTACCGCACTAAGCTCACGAATGTCAGCCGTACTTTTTAAACCTGTCAAACATTTAAACAAGTTATTCCATTGTTTGAAACTATTTAAAGGATTTATAATCTAAACCGTCGCCATACTTCATTGCAAGACTGAAGACAAATGTACAAAGCATGGGAATGGCATGCGCGCGCCGATTGCTCCAATGTGAGGTAAAGTAAAGCACGGAGCGGTGAACGCACTGCGCTGACCCTACACTATTGTGCTCGCGGCACCGTCAGCAAACAAGTGACTGGAGTGCCGCTAGACCACCACTCAGAGTAGCTTAGCGAGGTGATAATCATTTATTGTCGATTTTAAACGGTTTTTAGTGTCATAGGCTTCTTATACAACGCATGCATATTGTAGTCACGCTGTTACTCGAGTAAAAAACAAGAACAATATGATTAGTGCTTTCCATAGTTTCTTTGTTTCTAGAATGCCGTAATACTAAAAATAATAAGATGACATTATAATTTGGTCCATATTCTATTTAAGTTGCTGAAAACATGTTAAAACAATAATTTAAGACTATCATAGGTACCGAATACTACGAGTACTAAAGATGACAAGGTATAGTAACTTAGCATACCCGCAGGTCACTTATGCTCTTAATAATTAAACGCATATAAATGTGACTTTATCGGTCCTTTATCGGTATCTTCCGGAACTCGCATCGTACCTATCTGTCATGATGACGGTATCCCGCTCTATATGTTTCTCGCTCGCTTCTTCATGCACTAGCTGTTGCAGGGTCGATGAAGTTGAGTATTTTTCTAACATACATACATAAAGTGAAGCCTACATCCCATTCGGGGAGCAGAAACCACGATTACCGTTTGCAACGATCCTGACATCCTTATAACCTAAGCAACTAAATTGATATTTACATATTTGTGAGTTATCATACAGCAGAAAAACATACTATTAGGTTTTGGTTGGCTTGTATACATGAATCCTAAACAATCATTTGTCTGCTTACCAAGGGGATTTCTAAGAAAAATTCGTTATTTAAATATATCAATATACTGACCATCACTTTAATATTTAACAGAGTCACACAATAGTGTGAAAATCTGTTACGTTCATGTGAGCTGACGACAAAATTCAATACGTACCTACTTTGGTAACCAAAAATATGCATTAGGACTTGCTTATTTCAACCGCGGAATGTATTTATCTATTGGAGGTGGAGGTATTCAAACTACAATTCTGTCCTGTTTCTGAGAAAGAAAACCGTAAGAGGCGAAGATGATGTTGACCCAAAGAATGGCAACAGACTCGCCACATATCACAGTCGTGTTTTTATTTAATACTAGCTGCGCCCCGCAGTGTTACCCGCTACATTTTTTGGGATAAAAAGTAGCCTATGTATTAATACAGGATGTCAGCTACCTACATGTGAAATTTTATTAAAATCCATTTAGTAGTTTTTACGTGAAAGAGTAACAAACATCCATCCATACTTACAAACTTTCGCGTTTATAATATTAGTAGGGATAGGCTACAAAAAAGAACTTACAAAACGTCAAATCTAGTTGCTCGGTTCTCAAATGTCATTTTCTGGAGAAGAACCGGCAAGAAACTCACATTACTAAATATTTTGTAGGTATATTTAACAATCATAATAGTGTGAGAGAATTATGAGCTACGCAAATACCTAAAATAAGAATACGAGGCGACTAAATAAGGGTGCATTGACACCAGCTGAAGGGAACACTTTTACCTGCCTCCTGGGGAGAGTGGGCGCGGTTTTATGCTAACAATAAAATCATAAAGTTAATATTTTAGTGCCTTTTGTATTCCGCACTAAAGGCAACTTGTTTGACATCGCAACTTCGATTTAGCCAGTTTTCAGGAAGACATTTGTCTGAGAAATTAGCCGAGCCTTTGTCTACATTCCTGTGTAACGATTGGCAATATTTTGCAGACCGTATTTAAGTCTCTAAGTGCATAACTCACGGGAAAGTAATCACAGACCAGCCACAACAAAATAATAAACTTGATGTTATATTATGTACCTAGTTGTATAATTATAGGTATTACTGTATGTGAATGTGCTGCCAGTTATTTTGTATTTTTCTATATACATTCCAAACTGCGAAGTAATGTAGGTATACAAATAAAATTCTATTGTCCGTTGTCATGTCTGTTTTTTAATAAGTAGGTAGGCAATAAACTGTGCTGTCTTATTTGATTTTTATTTAAACTTATTCCCTGAAGGGGTAGGCAGAGAAGCACATACAATAGTAGGTACACCTACATTTCGCCAGTTATGTTTTTAGCTCCCAATGTAATAGGGGGCGAGCCTAGTGCCATCAACCGGGCGCAAATCCAGCCTCCAAGCAGCTACTAAGAATTATGTGATGGAAAACCCAGTAACTCTGCCCGACCCGGGATTTGAACTCAGGACCTCGTGCTCAGCATTCGTCGTTTTATTTCGTCGTTCCATTCAGCCGTTTTTACGTAAAAGAGTAACAAACTCATCCATACTCACAAACTTTCGCGTTTATAATATTAGTAGGGATGTTATTTCCCCGGCATTTCCGGAAGACCTGTATCATAACATCACGAAAAGTAGCGCCGGCGCCGATCGACTAACGCTTTTCCTATATTACAAATACTCCATAATTACATAGATGCAAGTTTCACACATTACAACACACAGTTATTGAGTATTCACACCCGTTCTACACAACTACGGCATAGCATTAAGGCCAGGTGAGATGCAAATGTTCACGTTTTTGAGGGGGTGAAGCAGGGGTACATAGCCCCGCCCACTGCGGGGGGACCGGCGAATTTGTCAAACACAATTTACAGTATTTTGAATTGAAGAATTTTAAATTATCACTTAAGAACACAGATGTGACAAAATAATGACTACATTTTGCCTATTTTACTTCCTCTCAGTGAAACTAAATTATTTCGATTTTTTGAGGCATTTTGTACGAGTTGGGTAGAAGTCTACCCAAATAAACAAGTAAAACATAGCGAAATATTCAATTCTAAAATACACATTCGTGTATTCTTGACAGAATATCTTGCCTTGTTTCGATTCTAAATCAAATCGTTCATTCGTCATTATGGTTTTACATAATGTCCGTTACCAAAATGTTAAAATTTACCATTAAGAGTCTTGGTTTTCATCCGACGTCAATCAAAATCCTCATTTACTTCAAAAAAACTATAAGCCAACAATAAACAACATTGAAATAATATAAGCACCAAGTAACTTTGCAGCAATGATAGCCGAGTGGTATGATCATTAGACTGCTATGTCAAATGTCGCAAGTTCAAACCCCGGCACGCAGCAATGTCTTTTCAAATTCATGTGCGTACTATAAATTAGTTTTCAGTTGCTAAAAACGTTGAAGGATACCATCGTGAGGAAATTGGCACACCTAAGAGCCGGTGTGTAAAGCCATGTCAGAGGCCTACAGGCGACTGTCTCCAGGTTGTTCATCAACCGTACGATAAGAAGAAAACCTAGTGACCCACCTATGATTTTGGAGATCATGACCATTCTTACCCTATTTTTATACTTACGCATAGTTAGGCTTTTTGACTACTTTAAACAACAAAACTAAATTACGAACTATTTGGATTTCCGTATACCACACCCGTCAGAAGTGTCGGCAAAACGCTGATTGTCACTGAAGCCTTCGCCTTGAATACGCGCAACAGCAATGTGCTCGGGGTGCTCTTTTCGGTAGCGGAGTAACTTGAGTTCTCTCTCCATGAAGATGGAAAGACGCTACAAGTTACGGTGTAAGCATCGTTGGCGGCATCCTCTCGAAGGTTCTCGAGGTACATACCACCGAAGCTGTGCTGCAAGAGGATTTTAGGCTGTGTCTTTCGAGGGTGGATTTTGTACGATAAGAAAATAAGGTCATAATAAGAGAAAACGTCCGCTATACATTGACCATACTTAGCGACGTGTTGTTGAGAAGACCCGAATATGAGGTCGAGTAGAGAAAAAATACAGTTAGGAAAGTGAAGAGTAGCATTTAAAGGAAGAAAAGATAAATTACAGGATTGCAATGTTGATTGGAATGACGAATTTCGTGAGTCCTGTTTGAGGAGACAGGTGTTGAAGTCCCCCATAATAATATAGTGACCGACCGAAAAGGAAGGAGGAAATATAATCGATACGCAAAGAAGATATGTAGACTATAATAGGCACCAAGCAGAACCTTTGAAAGATGACATACCTATTTCTTTAAACAGATGTTCGCCTGCATTCGACGGTGGTGGCTGTGGTGACATACTAACAATTGAAAAAGGAATATTAGCACGTAAATATATGGCAACACCACCACCACCGCCGCCAGTGCGATCATTTCTGATGAATTGATATCCAGGTAAAGAATAAGAAGTAGACGGGAGATACGGTTTTAGCCATGACTCAGCAACGAGTATTGCGTCGATATCTTGTAGTACAGATTTGCTAGGATATCATGATAATGAGCCGACATACTTTGGGCATTAATATGGACTACAATAAGATTTTTCGGAACATCAGAAAATCCAGACTCGTGTAATTCAACAAGAGATGGAATACTGGAAAAGCTTTCGTTGATGCTACATGCTGATACAAAACTATCGCTGTCACTAGTCGCATCACAATCAACCATTCACAAAAAAAGGAAATGTAATAATAATATGTATAAATATAATATAAATAAATAAAATATACCTAATGTTAAAATCAAAAATTAATAAAACAAATAGTCCACCCGCCAGTTGTGTGTAAAAAATAATGAGAGAAGTACTGAATAACAATTAAGTATTTTTTAGCTATCTTAATGCTGCTCTTCTATTTAGTCTCGTATTATTGACGTCAGCTCACTATTGGCCTGAAGATGCTTATAGATCTGAGTACTGACATAACAGTAAAAATTGATTCAGTAGTGCTGTGCGGACGCGGAACTGTGACATTACTGATATGTGTGAATCGGCTTTTAAACCTTGACTATTTTAATAAGACTTAGGCAAGGAATAATTATTTTAAATGCATTTTCGAAATTTTCGAGACAGCTAAAATGTCGATGTTTAATTTTTTTTTTCTATCTCTAAATATAAGATAAACTGTCTCAATAATTTCGATTTAAGTAAATAGGTATTTTACTTTACGTCACATCTGCAGCTTACTCTATGACACATACAAAAATCAAAACGAAATTACGAAGTAGTTTTTATACTTATGCATACCATATTTATTTTATTATTTTGAGGAATATGTATATTTAGTATATTTAAAATGTGGTTTAATTGAAAAATTATTAATTATTAATAATTTTTCAAAATTATTTTTAAAAATAACGCATGTATACCCACCCGTCCGAAGTGTCCTCTGGACACTGATTGACATTGACGTATGCGCCCCGAGTATGCGCAACAGGCCCAGCGGGGGTGCTTCACGCGGGATGGTAGTGAAGATTTCGATTTTTCGAGGTTTTAGTAATGAGGAAATCATTTTATCAAGTCAAACTCAGCGAATTTGCCTAGAAATATTTAGTGTCTTTAGTTGAGTGCAAAAATTTAATGTAAAATCGCAGTAATTTAGTCGTCAGATTGAAAAATCATTACAAAAAGAGGTAACTTTGGGATTTTTTTCTATCGAGTAAAGTTCATCGGATCGTGTAACTGCCAGCGACTTTCACTAGACCGTATTCTTAACTAGTACATATATTATTTTCAGAACTTAAAACACTACTTTCACTGTCTCAGATGCATTTAAAAAACTCAAAATTGCGGCATTTGAGGTACTACCTAGCCTTAATATGAATGTAACAAGATCGACGCGTGCGCACCACCATCTTTGTGTTGCACACTGCACGCTGCTCAAGTCTATGCATGGTAAAACTTTCTGATTTTACGCACTTTTGAAATTAACTTTGAACAAAAGCTTGTGTTTTTTGTTTGTATTTTATTTAACAACCTTCATTTTGTTTATATTTATAACTTTCTAGAATTAACTATTGTTAATCCAATTTATATTTTTTAGGAGTGGTCTGCCGCAGTCAGCCCCGGGAGATGCTTTAACTGCTTTACCGGACTTTATGGCGAGACCCGAGAGCCTCCAGCCAAGGCTATCTTAACTACAAATTGTTAATCCAAGATAAACCTTTAATTTAAAATCTTACTCTTGTGATTATGACCATCAATGCATCTTGGTCAAAACGTTGACCTTACAATGGCGCCTATAACTGATTTACATCTGAAATTATGACTTTGTCTCATACGCGCCTGTAATAGGTTTACATAAAACAAAATCATTTTAAATTTGAATTTATTTAAAAATCTGGTTATTTGCGTGCAGATAATGCCCAAACTTTAGGTGATTCAGATTCATATTAAAAAAAACTGATTGCATATTAAACATTTAAATAAAACAACTTATAACATCATACCTATATTCAAGCAAAGACAACAAACAATACAGCCTAAACCAACAGTTTTTTAACGTTTTTTTTTCTATTTTTGTTACGGATGCAACCACAGATAAAATGCAGTCACGTAGCTTTGCCGAAGCGAGCCTTTGTCTTTGTCTTTATAGTTTTTACTAAATAAACGGACGCCAAACAATGTAATTTAAATTAGCTTCTAAGAATCCTACAGACTGGCTGGTAAATACTTTATAAATATGTAACTCTCGCATCAAAATGTAAATTGTTATGTTTATATCCGTTTGCTAGTGTTAAAGTAATTCTAAGATGATATTAACTGCCTCGTTGGTCTAGTGGTGGATAAGTGCAAGAATTACCTAATGGAAAAACCCGGTAACACTGTACTACCCGGGATTCGAATCTAGGACCTCAAGCTCAGCAATCGGTCTTAGCGAGCTCCAGACGAGAGAGGAAGTCAATGATTTATGTATATTTACATCAAAATTATGGGGAACCATTACTAAATTCGTCAGCCAAAAGATGGCAAACTTAAATTCAACTTGCAATGTAAATAAAATCGATATCTACATATTTAATCAGTAATCAGATTGTTCGGCGTGCGTTAACGAAAACATCCTTACAATGCTAAGTTCGATCTCAGTGATGAGCTCACTTCTTAGATAATCCACACAAATAGAATATAACCTAACATTTGTTAATACAACTGTCACGCTTACAATCCCTGAGGGGATAGGCAGTAACATCGGATACTTCTTCCCAAAAGTATTAAGTGATTTTGGCTTTAAATGCTGCTGAAAATTATTCTAATCTAATTAGGAATAGATATGGGACTAAAAGCGTCGCTAATGCTAGACTAAAGAACATTAAATATAAAAAACAACAGTTCAGTATTCTAGTTTTAAATTTAATTTGTAAATAATTATCTTAATACGTTAACGAACATTGTACTTAAAAAGTGAAAGGATTTTTCAGCCAGCGATTTTTCGCAGTTATAATGGATACACACTGATAGTTGATGAATGTTGTATAATAATATAGATTCAAGCATTAGTGCTGTTTTTTGTTATAGGACTCAACACATTACAGCTAATAAATTAATTTTTTTTTGAGCCGTTTGGGGTTGAAACATTTGGGCCATGGGGTCCGAGCGCTCGTGCTTTGTTTAAAGAGTTAGCAAAGCGCCTAGTCGACTCCACACGTGACCAAAGGGCTGGTTCATTTTTTGGCCAAAGAATTAGCATTGCCATTCAACGTGGCAATGCTGCCAGTCTTTTGGGCACGTTACCGGGTGACATCGATGGGGATGAATTCTTTGATGCTTTTTAACTTTTTATTTTTGTATATATTGTTTTTATTTTGTATTAGAATTAAGTTGTATATATTTGTAAAATAGTATATAAATATATATGTGTCATGAATCATACAAATAAAATAGGTAATTATTTATTAACTTACGTAATAGTAACGGACGCATTTTCACAGTTCAGCTATTCGTATATATCTGAAAAGAAAAAAAAGTTTTAGTACCTACTTATATGGACTTTTTGCATCTTTTTTGCATGTTGTCATGCTAGCTTAGGCTCCTTTATCAATTTAAAAGTTTCAGTAGTTATAAGCAACCAACTTAAATGTTGATTCTGTTGACAGTAATCTAGTACAAATAGTAGATTTTAGGATATCTGCTTACCATGAACTAATAAAACAGAACAGTTTATGTCGTGGATAGGGTTGCCAACTTTTTTTAGAAGAAATAATGTATATCTGACTTTAAAGGAGGTAAATAAAGAGTACGGACTTACAAATAAGAGTATCATTATTTTGTACTTTTAAAAAGGTATTTTTATGTACTTTTTGCAACACATAAAAAATTTTCATTACTTTAAAAGAAATTGTATGAGTCCAAACATTCCAATTCTAAATTTATATATATCAAGAGCTCATTCTGATTATGGATTTTTGCATATTATTACAGAAGTGCATTAGTTTAGTAAACATTTTGTAAATAAGAGTATTTTAGCGTACTCTATTAGTGTTATAGATTATAGAGTACGCCTGCATGATATAGAGGACAATACTCTATTTTAGAGTACGGTTGGCAACCCTAGTCGTGGAAGCGAGACGCCGCATTACTTTGCACATAGCACCGTCTCGCTTCCACATCTTAAACTGTCCTGCTTTAAGAGCTCATGGTAATGCTGTTATTGGGATATCTACGAGCTTATACGTATTATACACCCCTTTAGGGTATGTCATCTGTTTTATACATACAATAGTACAGTTCTTGGCCCATGTGTCCGTATCACTGACAGTGAATCTGGTATATTTTTTCCAAAAATATACCTAGTTAAGCTTTAAGCTTACCATATTTCATTGGTCTGGAGGATTAGAGATGAAGATAAGCCCTTCATTTTGTCCTAATATACAACTAACCATGTTCTTATTTATATGATATGAAAATAATAGTGTTATAGTCTATTGCCTATTATAGGGCTCACATTGGGTTCGTCGCGTCTAACACTTTCTCAACAATAGAAGAGAATATTTTCTTACATCCATTCCCCTTAAATTTGAACCTTGTAGAAACAATAGAATTCGCTAGGCACTCAATAAATACCATTAAAAAGCAAATTTACTAAACACTTGAATGTTTTGAATCGAAAAATATTTTGAGCAAAACAGGTATAAAATAAATACATTTTAAAACAAAAACTAGTTATTATAGTTAATAGCAAATGTCAAAAATAGGGATGGGAAAAATAAACTTCAGATTTGTGTATGGCAGGCAATTTTATGACCTAAAGCTTGTAAGCTACAGTTCAAAATACATTTTGAGCTTGAGACAATATTCTTTTTTTATGGTCGCGTTAATTACTTAGACTTAGGGTCCAATGTCATGATTTATTGACCATTCATGACGAAATATGACCTTGAACTTTTGTCAACTATATACGCGTAATGGTGGCGCCGAATATTAAAATGTATGACGTTCTGAGATAGATATTTGTCTGATAAATAATAGGAGAATCTTTAAAGTACTGATCTTGGAATTTTAACATAAACTAGGTATTTAATTATTCTAAGAATTAATACGCAAATATCACAAGCATGACTTTTTTTTTATTTAGCTTTAGAGCTACACTTGACCGATGCAATGTTGCATAGGTACAACAAGGTGCGTCAATTGCATATTTTTTATAAAAAATCGATCGTCCAGATATCATCATGCGTTGCGTACATTGCGTACGTGGGACCTGCTTGTTTATACCTTTAGTATCTACTGTTTAAATACAATAAAATACAACTTATCTATGATATAAAAAAAGTTTGTATGAATATTGTAAGCTTGTATGGCCTCATACAACACTCATACATAAATACTTTATTTTACATGCTCATATAAAATAATATAAATAATCCAACCTCAATAAGGTAAGGTTTGAAATAAAGATAAACAAATCCTTGGCCACGGTCAGAGGAAACATCCTAACGTGTTTGAGGCACCTCTCATACAAGTACCTAAACCATCTCAAGGAGGACACTATAATAAGGTAAGTACTGGCATAATTATAAAACCCGTTTCAACTGTGTCTCAAATATACCTAAATAATTAAAAATCTTATTAATTTTAAGTGTGAAAATTCTTTTGTTTTTAATTAAATTCGTATTCATAGTTGAGATGTCATTGTTCTAGCTTAAGAAAAGTCACATGGTCTGATTTGAATATAATTGTAGGAAACTGGGTCGTGAATAGACTACATATTTACTTACAAATATGTTTCTTAATTAAACCAGAACTTATAAGCAGGACAACTATTAATAATCGATCAATCAATGTCAAAATATAAGAACCTTTATAATGCTTAATTTTTACATTTTCCTTCGTATATATAGGTATTGTAATGTATATATAATTGTAAATTGTTAAAAAAAATATTAGAAATATGATTACTAAAGTTTATCTAGAACCTTTTAATGTGAAATGATAAAGGCTAAGCAAAGGCAGGGCCCGTTAAGCCACTCACAACAATGCGATGCTGACCCACATTTGAATAAATGTCAACGGCCGTCTTAAAATAATAAATAACTTCACTAATTACTTACATACAGGCTTGCAACACAGTCACTAATTAAAAAAAACGAAATACACTATTTTATTGCAAACGTCAAAAAAGCGCGGGAAGCGTGCGGCTGCGCCTGCGCCGAGCTCGATAGAGAATGACGTGCCCGGAAGCTGGCTCGGCGCGTTTATATCTAGACATTAAACAGTTATGTTTGAAGAAGCTATGGTGGATATAGAATAGGCATTGTGATTCCGTATGGCGTATTGATATGCTATCAACGAAGTGTCAATATGAGGAATTATTATTAACTTCTTAATATAAAACCTGGCTGTATACCTGCATACTTGCAATCAAGTTATACATAAAAGGTGTACAACTTGTAATAATGTTTATTAATATGATGATTTTTTTATACTTACTGTTGTGTTGGTGCCATTTCGTGTCTAATCAGCCCAATTACGTCCGGAGTTAATAGTAAACATTATTAAAAATACTGACAAAGCTACAACAGTTAATTCTTTGCTTAGGAATTTAAAAAAAAATAATTTTCAGAAATTGAAAAAAACTGGTATAACTGGTGAAAATAACTGATCATTATTTACAGAAAATGCTAGACTGTATACTGTATAACTGTAATCATTTCCTTACATGGGTACATTGCAGAAAATTGACTAAATTCTATTAACATTTACAATACTGTAATTTGCACTTTAAACTAGATTTACCTTTCTGTTTAGCAGAGCGCTGCGTGACGTAGCATATTGAAATATTAAAAAACGAAACAACACATAGGTACCTGTAACATGTTGTTACATGTTTATAAAATAGTATAGACTAGAGGCTAAATCCGCTGCCAGATGGGTTAACGGAATCTAAACAATAGCATGACAATCTTTAATGCTAGCTTGTCCATAAAAAACTGGCAAAAGGGAATATAACCAACTGGGATTAGATAATCTACCAAATATGGCGCAATGGCGAAGACTACATCAATGCACGTGATGATAAACAAAAGACAAGAGTAGTAAAATAAGTTTTGACTTGAACTGTTCTTTTTTCAAACAGTTTTTTTCATAAACAGCAACAATAATTACAAATAATATCTAAGTTTTAAATCATAAAGTAGATCAACATAAATGTTTTAAATGTTTAATTTACTACATTTATAAGTAAAAGGCCATGTCCTGTTATTATATTGCAAGTTTCGTGATATCGTGATGTGGCAACCGAGAAAGAGAAGGGAGGAAGATTTTTTTTATATATTTCGTAAGGATGCCATGATAAAAGAAATAATTGCAAAAACAATTACATGTAATAAGAAAGCGTCTAAGAGAATCGTAGGGAACTACCACTAGTACAAATGAAACGAAAGATAAAGCATTTTTATCATACATTTTAATATTACTTTTTTATATATACCCTGCGTGATACTATACCTAAAGGAATAATAATATAGTGATAGGCAAAACAAGCCACACAATTATTAATTTAATCAAAATGTTCTGTACTAATCAAATGTTATTAAACACCTTCATTTTCGCATGCAATGTGGAATCTATTTTAAGACAATAACCATCTGTCTGTACCCATATTTTTAACGAAATAAATATGATTTGACTAGTTGCGCCCTGCGGTGTTACCCGTTACATTTTTTCGGGATAAAAAGGAGCCTATGTGTTAATCCAGGGTATCAGCTACCTCCATAGGAAATTTCATTGAAATCCATTCTGTGGTTTTTACGTGAAAGAGTAACAAACATCCATTCATACTCACAAACTTTCGCGTGTATAATGTCTATTCTAAACATATAGAAGTCTACACCGTCCCGGGATATCGAGCACGCGAAACCAATAAACGCAACAAAAGAAATCTCCAGTAGTAGAAAGGTCTGCAGAATTAAGCGCCACACAGATAAAGCCAGTTGTGCACATATTTTATAGCGATCAATTTCTTTCTAGTTTATTGCTTCCCATTTGATCAACGAGTTTGCAGTAAAAAGTGACGGTTTTAACATCGTCGAGTGAGTGGTGTACGTTTAGTGAAGATTCTAGACGATGTTGAATAACATGTCTACGAAAATTTATATGTTAACAAAATATTTCTAGATATTGTATTAGTGTTAGGAACGGAGCATAACACAAATCTGGAATATGAAAGTAGGGAACTACAATTGTTCTCTATTGTCAATTTAGGGTAGAAGAACTCTAATATTATTTTAGAATTCTTCTATCCTACATTGATATTGTAAAACTATTTAAGTTATATGTAACTTAAATAGAATTAAGTTACATAAAACTATTTAAGTTACATAAAACTATTTAAGTTACATAAAACTATTTAAGTTATATGTAACTTAAATAGTTAGCTGACCTGCAGTTTTCGAGTGGTGCATTTAATGGCCTCCACACAGGGTATGTTCGTCGCATATTAAGTAGGCCAAGATGAGTGGATAATGTTTTTACCACTGGTAAGCGTTCATCACCTTTCCAATATTTAGCCCTTTTCATATTATGTCATGTTTCAAAATGTTTCGTTGTTTCGTTTTTGGCTACAATCCCGTGAGAAATATACCCATCCGATCCCATCCTTCTCTGTCCTATGTCACTTCTTCCTGCGGAAGGCGTAAGGAATGCTAATGATACTAGGAAATGTCCGTTGTCTATTTAATAACTATTTTAACAACATGCTATTTCATTCTGATTGACCGATTGCATGTGCAAGCGTAATCGAATAATCACGAACACGACTTTTCCTTGTGTTATCGAGATGAAGGAAACATGCAGAGGTATGGAAAGTGTCATATTTGAAGTATGGAAGGTTCCAGAACTGTCCGGATACTTTGAGAAGGTTTCTCTCTAGTTTGAGCAAACTGAGATCATTTTTTACAAAAATAATGCATCGAAGTGGATTATTTAAGCAAAGCTAATGCAGACAGTTGGATGTTAACATCTCGAGATAATATTATTTGGGGCAAATGGCTACTAGCCTACTGCACAATATTAATTTATTATTAGGTAGGTGCTTCTACTTCAATGTCAGTCTACCGCATATAAATATGAATCAAACTTCGTTTATCTTGCAAAATGTCAACTGAAAAATAAAGTTTATATTATAATCATTACAAAATTGTACAAACATACACATTGCCCAATGTTTGCTTACAATATTTGTTTACATTTATATGTTCCATGGCGTAATCAATGCACTAACATACCTATTCAACATGACACCTGTTAAAACTGTGACCCAGATACTCCAAGGATTGACTTAATTTATTAAAACAATAAGATTTTGTAATAATATCAATATTCAATAGTTTAGTGGCCATGTCAGCCACCCAGCCTCTTCTCATACAGTAAAAGAAGCATTGAACAGTACGCAAGTGCCTGGTGATGTTGATTGAAATAGTCATACCGATATTTACCCGTACACTTGTACCTATATATTCATTCAAATGCAGTCCGTAAACCACTCGGCCACTACGACAACGGTCCAAGTTGAAATCATATAATTGTGAAATTGGACTCAAAGACCAAATCGTTCCTTGTGCATACGTATTATCTCTAAAACACATTGTACTAACCTGTAACTGTCCTGCTGCAAGAAAAGCCTCCAGCTATACAGAGAAGGAACGAGCATTATTCAAGCTACGATTTCACCCCATTAAGTCCAGGTTTAATAACGATGCTTTCCCTCGGTGTCCTAGAATCACTCCGATAGTACAGTCGACAACACAAACATGTGTACACGCAATGACTTCAAATCCCTTTTCTGCGGCGTGTAAAGATTGGCCAGTCAACAAGAATGGTATTGAGGTTGACCAACCCAAATATGCGAGACGCAATTAGGTACTTATTACATCCATAGTATGTATACACCTTGGTAATAGAATGTTGGTTGGTTCCTTGCCTTTCCTATGGCAGTTTCCTGAACAAATGGATAGAAAAAAAAATGCACCAGTTGCTACATCTCAAAAATACTTACTACCTTTAAGAGGTTAAAGTTCATTTCCACAGCGTCGTAGCTTAAGGAATGCATTTCATATTTATAGTGTTGTTTACATATAATAAAAACAAAACAACAAGAGTTGGCCATTTACCTGCAGTTAAGGCGAGTGGCTCAACATCTATGCCCTTCTCGGAATCTTAATTGGTTTGTTTGTAACTAAACTTATTGTGTACAATACACATGTCACCAACATACCCAACATGTATGTCTAACACTTATTCTAATACAGATTATCACTAGTCTATTTCGAAATGTGTTTTATGAAAGGCTATTTTGGGATAAAATTCCAAATCTATCGACAGGTACTTAGTGAAATCTTCAAATATTTCCAAATTTTCGACTGAACTTCTTGAAGAAATTAGAGCTGTTGACAAGCTCCAATTTTTTTAGTATCAATTTTAGTTTAGCCCATATACCTAAATCGCAAAGTTAGTCTCTCATCTTGATACTTTGCAAATATAAAATAAACAAAAAAGTTTGCTGAGACCAAAAAATAAACCAGCACGTCCCATCACACTTTTTATTATATTTCATGATCAGATTCGAATAAAGAAGACGCCATTTGCTTTTTTGTAGCTGTCAAGACGCAACGATTAATACTGATGAAGGCTTGTGCTAAAATTCCACTTTGATAATGCACCCTGATGGAAAGTGATGTTCAAATTAATGGCCAGATGTTTATGCAACGTATAACCCATCTTGAAGCTGATGATTTGTATAAAAAATACATTTATTCAAAGTAGGTACTTGTATATTGACTTACCACTTTGTTTGTGTTTTCATAAACATCACGCCTGTATTCCCCGAAGGAGCCTAAGAAGGCAGAGGTGCACATATAGTACACCCACATTTTGCCAGTTATGTTTTTTAGGTCCCAATGTAACAGGGGGCTAGCCTATTGCCCTCAACCGGGCACAAATCCAGAATCTGTGCTGATACTGAGAATTACCTAATGGAAAAACCCAGTAACACTGCCTGACCCGGGATTCAAACCCGGGACCTCGTGCTCAGCAGTCACGTTTAGCAACCACTAGACCAACGAAGTAGTCTGTGTTTACTTTTTCCTGTATCTTTAATTTTATTCCGTTTCAAGTTTTATCATAAACAAGTTGGGATTTTCATTTCTACTTTGGTTTCCGCAAAATTATACCAGTTACATAGAATTAGGAATAGGCTCAACTCATAATAAATTACCCTTTCTCGTATTTATTTGCATAAACGTTGAAGGTAGAAGGTTTCTCACATGTTTTAGTTTAACGAGTTTTGTATAAATAGCCAAGTAGGTTATCGTGTTATTCGTTCTGATTTACAAAGGAAACTAACTCGTCGGGATTAGCCTGCATGATTATTAGATACTAGGATTCGCAAACCGGGATTCTAAATACCGAAAACATCGTAAATACTGGAATTATTCTGTATCGTGGTTTGTGACCCCTATTAGGTACCTATTTATACAGTTCAGTAGTATTATCTATTTTATAACTAAATTTTTTTTAGCCTGTGTTGAATGTTGTCTCACTGCACGAAAAAGGCCTCCCTGACTTTTTTTCTCTTCTCCTTCGTTCGTGCAAGAGTAGACCAGTCGATCAGTTTGCCAGTAAAGCAAGCAAAGCTTTACTTAAATTACTAAACCGCCTCCTACAAAACAAAACGATTTTTCTTACACGTAAAACACATGACTACAACTTTTTTTAAATTGAGTTATAACAAATACATAATTACATTTATAAATGGAGTAGCGCAGCAGAAACTCATTCGAGTTAACAATTAATTATATTTAGGTGTCTAGTCGAAAAGCTGCTTACCAGATTAAGTGTTAAAGGTTAAACTCAATACAAGGCGTTTCTAATGCACGCGGACTGAAGACAGCAAAAAATGTAGGACACCAAGAGTTCATTAGAACAAGTAGTAACGGGTTGCTAACGAGGCAACTGAAGCTAGGTTTTTATTAATCTTTCCACTCAGACTGGCCTGGGTAGATTCAACACGCATAATCAAATATTATAGTCATTGACGGACTATGCAAATCTGTTTGGCAAAATGTTCGCCTGATCTTTACTTTACTTCTCTCATGTAGGTATAATATATAATAAGTTAAACATAATAATAAAAAACAAAAAGTACCATCCTATAAGAGACCTATGACGAGCACATGAATAGACGACAACATGGATGCCCATTTTTGGGCCTGTACAGGATTCCTCGCCTATGACGGCACGCTTTTCCGAAAATAAAGGGAATATATTCTTCTTATCGTATGGTTGATATATAACTTGGTCTGAATTTAAGCCACCTGCAGGTTTGTGACATATTTACACACTGTTGAAAAATCTTTCAGGTGTGCCGGTTTCCTCGCGATGTCTTCCGTCACCATTTTTACCTACTAATAACTAACTTATAATACGCACATGAATTCAAAAAGACATTGGTGCGTGCCGGGGTTTGATCTTGCGACCTTTGACTTGGCATTCAACGGTCATACAATGCAGCTAGCACTTCTGGGGAATGTATTGATATCATTTGAGTTGGGATCAGTATAAATTGGCATAATAAGTATGTACTTATTTCTAGCAGCATCATAGAAGTTTGTACTATATTTGAGCTCTAACTCGTGCTTCATCGCCCCTAACGAATGCTCCTCCGTTGCATTGTCTGTTATCAATGCTTCTATCTGCATTTACTTAAATAATGATTCTGGTTGCTACACCGGATATGTACGGAACATCATTATAAAACCCATTGTGCTGTAGGTATGGTTCCAACATAATTGATGCGATTTTATGATAGCCATCCGACTGTTTACCGTTTAAATGTTTCATTTACTGAATTATTGTTGAATGAACCCAAACATAATTACCCATAAAATATTACATACAGGTACAATGGTACATATTATAAATATATTTTTGCTAATCCTAAGCTAACGTATCAGGCGCATTTAGACTAAACGTATACACGTTTTACAGTCTATACATGCTATTATCCTCACTAACTTAACACACATTGAATTAATTCCATGTACGAGTATCTGGTGATTGTCATTCAAGTACTGTCATAACGAACTCATATTTTTATACTTTGTAACAAATAAAAAATACCTACTGGTGCTATTATCTTGCATCGGAACAGAATCACTTACAAGAAAGTATTTTCTAACAATTTTTTTCAAGAAACAAATCAAATGAAACCCAAAAATTTATAATAAAACAAACCGAATAATAACAATAATACTAGTACGGATCAAAAATAGGTCCCTAAGTATAATGCTGCGGCTGCAGCGCCAATTTTAAAACATACAATGCACTTTTTTGTTGCTAAATATGAAAATTTCTACCACGAAAATTTCTTTCGCTATTATCTTCGTGTAGTCATGTTGGTTCAATATCAGAAGAAGGCATTAGAAACAAAATAACAATTCAAATAATTCGTTTTATTTAAAAAACATGTCTAAACACAAAACTGTATACACTTAAAATTATAAATTTCCTTTCAACTATTAAAATATGCGACTAAACCAAGAACGCCAGCTGCTTTTTTTTTCTGACAAAGTAGTTGTGTTGGCTTCGGTTGGTGTAGCTTGAGTCGTAGTGGATTGAGTATAAGTAGACTGACTAGGAGTAGACGAACTTGTGGAAGGTAGACTCGAAGAAGGTTGACTTGGGGGAGGCGGACTCTGGATGGACTGACTCGAGGCGGGAAGATTCTGACTTGGGATGAGCTGACTTTCGTTCAGGTAATCCGAAATTCGGCTCCAGATAGGTGGACTATTAATCGGTCGACTTACAATTGGTTGTATTGGATCCCTCTGACTCATGGCTGGCCTGTCTTTGAAAGCCAGGGTGTTTGAAATAGGTTTTTGTGGAACAAGCTTGTTTTGAAACTGATTTGGACCTTAAAGAGAAAACAGACGGCAATAATTAATACGCTATTATTTATTTATAAATACTTTTACACACAGAGTTAGTATCAAAATTACCCAGGGATTAAAACACTAAGTTACTGAATTATTGTATTTACCGGTAGGTGAACAATATCGGTAATTAGAAGTATTATTATACCTCTTTTTAACCTCAGGCATTCCCTTATACCGCCATGCTGCCCTGGTCACATTTGATGGCTAAAGCATTTCTACGTATTTATGCTATTTAACCCAGCATTTACTATATGTAGATTAATGTATAAGTTAGCTTATTTTATAAATATTTTGTTATAATCTACGAGCTTAAAGTTATGAGTAGTTTTATATATTCATCCAAATCTTGTGAATTTATCTATTCCATGGTAACCTGGGAATTAAATCAGAAGAAGTATTAAATGTGGCGTACTGAGATATTTCCTGGAGTATATACAAGAAACGTACATATTAGTTACGAGATAAAACGTTAGCATAATGTGATTGAAATGTGTGTGTTGAATACCCAAGCTAGACTCATACTAAAATTATTCTAGAAGTGATTGTACTGCTTCGCAATTGTGTGTGTGCTTGCAACTGTGGAGCCCTTACGGTGCAGGTTCAAATCCCAAATGGATCTTGGTCCTGAATTTGAATGTTTGTGTACGTGATTTTGCATGTCTGTCAAGGCACGCGAAGCAGGAGGAACTCTTAAAGTAGGGCGAGGTTTGAGAATTCCAACTCCTTTTAATATTTTGCGACTAAAGCCTATGTTCGTTATCATTGTACTATTCAAAAGATATATTTACCTGTTTTAACATTAACTTGCTTTAATTCCGTAGGCTCTTCGATCTTTCCTTCAAATAGAACTAGACCTAGATAGTTGTCCCTGATGAAGAACAGGAAAGGTCTGTCGACACGCAGTTGAACTTGGTCATTGATGAGGGGCACCACCATAGCAGCAGTGGCTGCGGCTGCGACTGTACCCTTCTCATCGACTGACATGTAGACCGTGTGGAATATGCTGTTAACGTAAGCTGAAGTGCCTTCCAAGATGCCAGAGAGGTTTGCTGATGGAGAAAATAACGTTTCGATGCGCATCTGCAATGGTAAAAATCGTCATTGTTATAAAAGCCTTTATTTACCTCTGTATTACTTACTGCATGATGTTTGGTTTAATTTTAGGCTCATAAAAGCCATTATTAAAAAAAAAAAACTTTTTATTTTTGAGCGACCAGTCTCAACTGTCTTTGAGCTGAAGTAAGCAAACTGAAGTAAGAACTTAACAGACTGCTATTGGAATCACAGTAAAAGTAAAGATCAAAGTAGGTATGTATATAAATATTCCAAGAACTATAATCAGTACTCACACTCTTAAGGGTTGCAACCATATCATCGCTGTATTCGACAGTAAACTTGGGCATGGAGAGGATCACATCAGTCTTTTCCATGAGGTTAGAAATCTGTAGCAGCCCTATATACGGAAGGTCGCGGATGAGTGCGTCACTAGCATCACGATCTTGAGGGACCAACAGGATCATGGAGTAGCGCTCGCCCTGAGAACAGATACAATATTTTTTGCTGCTGCATTTATTTTGCCTCATTTCGTCACAGAGTTTCTATGACCATCATCTGACTCCATCATCAGCTCAAAAGTACCATAATAATATTGTATTGTCACTAAACCTATATAAGTATGCAAAATTTCATTTTCATCGGATGTCAAGAAGTTGTTCTAATTTAGGTTGCAATATTTGACCTAAACAAACATATACATACATACTTAGACTTCCATACATACATCGCAAGTTTAATAAAAGCTTGTAATAAAAAACAATCCATTTGAGTAATATGGATTGTTTTTTTTCAGTCATCCAAAAGGACAGTTGAAGGTAAAATAACTGGAAATTCACTCTTCATCACTTTTGTTGATGCAGAAAAAGATAAAGACATATTTTCATTAAACAGATTTACATTTGTTTTCTTTTTTATCATACGTGTTCTGTATACTTTGTTATGTTACCTTTAAAAACGCTTATGATAAGTTTGCTATCTATTTTTTTAATGACTGCAAATACTAACATGTATTGGATACATAATACCTAATTGTTTGTTAGACTATAATAACCATTCACCTAAAATGAACCTTGAAGGCGTTATTTCATTTGAGGCTCTATTAAACATAGCTAGAAAAAAACAATTACTTTACGCGTTGATCACGAATATATGCGACATGACCAATGACAATTATGACCCGACTAAAATTTTGCAAGTAATTCTAATGTGCTGGTTCGATGATCGAATTCATCCGCTGTTTGGCGATAAGGTGATTACAATTTTACATAGTTTATGTATATTTTTCAAACAATGCAAAAGATGCGTCAGTGACGATATCAGTAAATCTATGCTAACTCGTTCTAGAAGCAATTTGGGTGTTTAACAACGCAAAAGTTTTACGTTCTTCTTACCTTATAAGGCAGTTCTAAAGCATGTGCCCTTAAATTCTCAACATAAGCGTATTTGAGTTCTGCTTGGAGGTCCATCATTGCCACAGTCTTGCAGATGCCATCCTTGTAGAAGCAGTCACCGTGTGTCAGAGAAGGCTCGAAAGCGTGTAGCCAGTCGCTCTTGAAGTACAGCGCATTCGTTACAATAATTTCAGTTAAAGGGTTGACGTGCACTGAAATAAAATAAAGGTCAACGTTTATTTCAAATCACTTCATGTGCAAACCTAATACCAATTGCAGGACCTTGATTGTAATGATATGATGCTTCTAATACCAAAATCACAGAAGCAGTACCTAGGTATGCAGGAAGAGATATCATCACCTAAGTACATATGTCTGGCCAACCCTAGGTAATCAATCTCACGACTATTGTTGTGAATTTAATGTCTGTATAGTCAATCCCTAATGTCAGGAAATTATTGTCAGTATCAGGGTTGCATCTGGAGTGGATAATTTGCCTCCACCCGTTTCTGCCCAGTGGATCTTGTACGATGGTATAGTATTTGGGGAAGAAGAGTCTTTCACTTGATCGGCCCATCTTGGTTACCGAACACGCAATCTTTGTTACCCCCTAACATATATTAAATTTGTAATACAATGGTCTATATCCCTAAAAACCACAGTAACACTTTGCCCAACTTAAAACTCTTTACCAGTTTTCACTTACTTGTATACCTTGAACATGCTTCTGATCCTTACATAATAAAGAAGTCTTATCCTTATAACATATCTATTGTAATTGATAACGGAAATTTGAAAAATGATGGACACGAGCGGGATATCCATCATTTTTCAAATTTTCAATCAACTCAATCAATCAATATCAATTTAGGTTCAAGCTTAGCATGGGCAACATGCAAAAATGACATCAAAAGTCATAATCTATTGTATTTATCTACTACTGACGTTTATATTGGCATAGACCTACCTTCTTCAATGACGGACGGAATCAGTCCCCTAGTCTTTCCATTGACCCAGCCGTTGATAGCGTCTATTGCAGTCTTAGGATGATTGAAATCCACTTTATTTACTTCTGAGTTATATATTGATTTCGCCACCATCTCAAACTCTTTCTTTAGCTGCAACTTCTTTGAAACAAACAATCCATTTGCACTCTGTAGGGATACGCTTGAAGTGTTTACCTGAAAGTTAAATACATAAACATAATTTAATAGTATTCAAGTACCTATAGGTATATATCAACATAAATATGGGGTGCCAATTCTGGTTGAACATTCGTTCATTTGTCTTTCATAGCTAGTTTACCAAATACGGTAAGAATATCATTATCAATTATCCCAAACTGCCAATTAGCATCTGGCAAAAAAGTCCTTAAAAAATGAGTGTATGCCGTAGGTAGGGCCTGTAAATACAAATTTATGATTGTGGGACGTACAACATATGTGTTGGACATGGAAATACCCAGCTTCAACCCTATTATTAGCACGCACGCAACCAAACCTGTCCCGACTTCAATATTGTCCCATGCATTAAATATGTTGGGAATTTCCTATCAACGCAATGGGACAGAGCCCACAAAGTATCTTTGTGGCTGTAATTGCTTATTGAAATGAAGGCCTACAGATGTGAAGGTCAAACCGAATTAATAAAAAAATCACGGTAAAAAATTTTCGCATCAGGTTTCATCTATACTGACGTTACTGACGACTCATATAAAGTAAACCTTCCGGTACTATCTGCATAATTGAATAACATGTTAGATCCAGGCAATAATACTGCGTGGTATGTACAGAATGAGTGGTACTTGGGAACCGCTTTTCAATAAGTAAACAAATAATATTAAGTTTTACACTTTTGCAACAAACACTGGCCGTTACTATTGACGTAGATATGAAGTCATCAGTCTTATTCTCAAAAGGTCTCCATGAAGTTTATAAGGAAAAAAATAAGAATACTTTCGAAATAATAATGTTGGTGAACTCGATTTGCATAATTCTGTCTAGAAAATATGAAAGTGTAAAGATTTTTCGTTCTAATATTGTATACATGTAAATATAATATTACCTGTAAAGCTTTAAAAAACAAGCTTAACTCTTCCCTAAAGTCTTCTCTCAGGGGTGATAGTCTTAACGCACTCCTGATTTCTGCTGCAGTGGGCCCTACAGAACCCTCGAGTATCAAAGCTAGCGTAGACTTGATGCTGGCTGGAGAAACCATCACGTTTCCTTTTTTATCTTCAGCAGAGTATCGAAGGAGGTCGATGTCGAAAAAGTTTAATCTAGATGTTGGCATCTCATCCTCACAGCCCAGACTTTGGAGAGAAGCGAGGATAACAACTGGAATAATATAAATAAGATGTTATTATTTAATAACGTTATAAATATTACATTCGCCAGTTATGTTGTAGGTCCCAATGCAATAAGGGACGAGCCTATCGTCATCAAGCGGGCACAATCCAAAGACAGTGCTGCTACTGACATCACCGAATGGAAAAGCCCAATAAAACTGTGCCCGACCCGGGATTCAAGTCCAAGACCTCACTGCCACTTCGAGACCACGCTAAGGAGGCATAACATTCTAAGCTTAGCATTTGAGACCAGTTTTCGCAAACTACCTAAATAAAACTTGTTATCTACAGACGAAACCATAGCGTTGTTCTTATCATCATCTAAGGCAATAAATGCAATATCCGTAGATTTTTATTCTTCAGATGAACAGTTATGTTCAACGATAAGCATATTTATAACGGTTGTCATATTAATCTTATTTCATGTACAGTCAGTACAGTACTACTACTATAAAATCTGCCAACAAAATGTTTGGTAATATTACCACCGACTTTGATAATAATATGACATTTTTTCCCTTACCATGAACTCTTAATGCAGACAGTAACAGTTGTGGAAACGAGAGGCTGCTATGTGGAATGTAATGCGGCGTCTCGCGTCCACGTCGTAAACTGTTCCGCATAAGAGTTCATAGGTAAAGGGGCTATACATTAAGTATTTCTATTATCCAAAAAAACTGTATGCGGTGTAAAATTGTCAGCAAACATCAATATTGTACTCAATAACTTTGAAAAAAGTGCTACGGACTCGATTAAAAAAACCGATAAGCAAAATATTTTTTTTTAAATAAAAATGCATTCTAATTTGCTTATGTTCATCGGTAATAAATAGAATAGCCTAATGTTTAACATTAAATATTTATACTCGACAGTATTGTTATCGATTTGCTAATGATGTAAAACCAGTTTTCATATAATGATGGTAATGATAAAGACAAGTCTTCGCAGAATATACATAGAAGATGAAACGCATTTTAATATTGATTGTAATTCTAACAGGACTTCGGAGATTTAAACTTTAATGTATAAAGAATTATCATAAGGTGTTCTTCTACATTTCAATCACGAAGCAGAAATTAATAACATAACAGACAGACTTGTAGATGCAATCTATTTTATAAAAACAAGACCAAGCATCACAATGTAAAAAAACTTCAACCAAAACTAATAGTAGAATGATGTCTTAAAATATTAAAAAAGAACTTACCAAGAGCTATCACCGATCGCATTTTGATAGTTTAAACTGTGCACATAATAAAACAAAAGAAAACAGTAAAGAAACCAACGACCACAGCCAATAAGGTTAGTAAACACACTGGCATGGAACTATGTGCCCAGAAGCAGGTATGACGTAGGTACTGACTCATGCGACCTTTTTGCTCGAAGCTCATAACGAGTTGTAAACTTAGGGGTATTTACGTATGAACCTGATTCGATACCTGATCTGGTTTTAATAGGTAATTTTGGAAAACCGACCGTATAACTTGTAAAGACGGCTCGTCTAGACAATTTTAGAACGTAGCTTTTTTGCTTGTCTTTGCATGGGTGTCGAAACTACGCTTCGGAAATTGAATTTTAATTTTCAAAAGCTTTTAGTCCTAGCTTTACTAAGATAGATATTAAAATTCAAAAAAAGGTTTAGAAACTTTACAGGGGTCACTGAACTTTGTGTGACAAGATTCATAAAGTCGCAGAACAAAATCAGGCGACACGTGCCCATAAATGAACGATTTATTTATATGACAATTGTTAACCTTTTTGTTTATTACAAAACACTATACAAAATATTTCTGAGGTTTCTTTTTCCTAGTAATGATCTCGGATAGAGATCTCTAAAACTTTGTCTCACACTTGTTTGTCTCGTATTTGTCATCAAGCCTGCACGGAAATTTATTTCCTCATCATTATAATTTAATTATATTTTTACCTTAATCGGTTTTGCAATTCTTAGAAACATTAGTGGTCATTAGCCCTCTTACTTATAAACAATGCTAAAAAGTGGTTTACGTTAACCACTTCTCAAGTGTATTGACGTCCTGTTTTTTCGCCATGTAAACGACAGTCACAGGTATATTTAAATCAATTGTTCAACGCTGACAATTTTCATGAGTAAGGGGAAAATATTACCAGAAAATGGATACCCACCGCAAGCCGCTGACGACTAGGCAGACCGAGAAGGCGATGAAAAGATAATTTGGACATCCTTGCGGGAAAGACATGGCCGGAATAGCATTGGACAGGGTTTTGTAGAAGAATAATGGATCTTTGTTTAACAATGAGACATTGAACAGGCTACATAAAAAAAGAAAATGTCCATATATTATTATTTTAGCTTGAGTTAGTGTAGCTTGCCAATAAAGTTATAAGCATACATAATAGACAGGTAGTATACTTGAAATAAGTTCGTTACTTCGCTTAATAGTTTATCTAATTTAAACTCTTTTCCCATCCATATTTTCCATTATACCTGTACAGGGTAAGTCCATAATGCATTAAGAAAACCAGAGGATAAACATCATGTAAGGCATGCAAAATAAAACCCATATTTATCACATTCATCATATTTTCTTTTATTATAATTTATCAAACGACATACAAATGGCACTATTCAAGTATTCCTTCGTCTCAGTATATTTGAGTAATCAGTAACAAATAATTAACATAATATGTCATAATGAGCTTACATTAATAGTGTCTAACTTAATTAAGATGTGAAGAGTCAATTGTCACCTCTCGACTGAAGTTTTCGTATAAATATGTACTCATCAATAAAATAATCATTTAAATACTATGAGAGCTAAAGAAGACAAAATAATTGTAACGAAACATAGCATAACACTAGTATCTTAAAATTCGAAATTCCATAATTTTAAAATCACAGAATAAAATCTTAAAACTACTAGATGCACCCATTCGATTTTCCAGAAGAATCGATTACCTTTCACATTACAATCGAGTCTACTGACATTTTTAACACGACAATACAGATTACTTATACTTCTTTCGTTCTCATCTCTTGGATATTTGTGGGATGGCCATATTATACTAGTTTGAAGGCGCCGTCAGCGAGGGAGGGGTCAGCCACACGACCGGTGAAGAGCAGCTGTCTCGTTGCCTCGTCCTGGATGAAGAAGAGGAATGGCTTGTTGGCTACCACCTCCGCGTTCGCTTCAGTATCTTCACCGAATTTGTTCACCAATGATATTTCTGAAAAATTTACTTTCATTAGCAATCTATTCATCGGCAGATCTTTTATATATACAACTCGCACATACTCTCAAACACTAGGCTTTACAAATACCTCTTTTTTACGTCTTAAAATTTACGATATTTTTTATGATATAGGTTAGTCTTTCAGACAGAAGAATTGCACCTAAACGATAGCAGTATGACTTAAATGAGGCGCAAAAATAGCAAAAAAGCAATAAAACTACTCATTACTTGTAGCGTAGATAACTAAAGAAAACATAATTAGTAAATTCAAATTCAAAATGTTTTTATTTCATATAAACCTATTACAGGCGCTTATGAAACGTTAGGATGCTAGTTGTACGGTTCCAAAATGTCATTCCAATTCGGATGGAGAAGAACCGGCAAGAACGTAAGTAAGTGAAGCTTAATAAGAGGAAAAGCTACTCTAAGTTCTTTTCAAAATTTAATTAGTTAAGATTTTTTTTTACCTGTGGCTGAGTAAGCAATACTGCCGAGTTCGTTGACCTCGATACCAGACCTCTGCAGGACTTTGGATACCCTAAGACGCTGGTGCAGGCGTTGACCGCGCACGATGCCCGGGAATGAAGCGGTCTCCTCGAAGGCTTGTCTTATACCCAACTAGAGTTAACAACAGTAGACTTATTAGAAGCAGAATAATAAAAGGAGATATATTTAGGGTAAACTTTAGACTTTTACATAGAAGACTAGGTTCAATTTCAAGGTGCAATTACTGTATCTTTGAAGGATATAAGATTTGCGTCATTGATTTAATTTATTTAAGTAATTCTTTGTAACGGTCGTGTCATTTCTCATCTTCTTTTATCAAACTAATATTATAAAGGCGAAAGTTTGTGAGTTTGTTTGTGTTTGTTACCTACCTCTTCACGATCAAACGCCTAGACTGATATTGATGAAATTTCATATGCAGGTAGCTGACACCCTGAATTAACACATAGGCGTTCTATCCCGAAAAATGCATCGGATAATACCGCGTGGCGCCACTAGTATGTACTTAAACCGTTAATTTTAAAAGTATATTAAGTTATTGAAAGCATTGGACTAGTGTTTTATTAGTTCATTAAACTATGGTTATCGACTTTTGTCACAGTTTTTAGGCAATCAAATTCACAAACTTCGTAAAATAATCAATGCCTCATCAATGTTTTGACACGCCATCAAAATATTTCCTGCTTCTAGTATAACTAAAACGTATTATCCCGCTGATAACACAGCTTCGCTTTATTCTTATCTGCGACATAAGAGCCGACTGTAAAAACCCAAGATAAACAATATGTAAATAAAGTATTTCTTCGTTTAAATCTATATAAGCATAGGTAACTGTGACTAAACTGCTGGACTCAATTTGATAAGCCGTTTTCCGGAACATCAAGGAATTGGAGACGGTAGTCTCTTACATTAGGAATTTATGACACCGAATGGATACTTAATTAAAATTTAATTTGACAGACTATCAAAACTAGCAACGTGCATTTCTTAAATGCATTCAAATATCAAGAATATATCTAAT
Organism: Abrostola triplasia; assembly: GCA_946251915.1. Classification (NCBI taxonomy): domain Eukaryota; kingdom Metazoa; phylum Arthropoda; class Insecta; order Lepidoptera; family Noctuidae; genus Abrostola; species Abrostola triplasia. The sequence continues at coordinate 6,387,306 of OX276439.1, forward strand.
GGTATTTAAGGAAATTCACCCCATTTGCGGTTTCGAAGCATGTGGCACTTAATTAATATTACTAATTGATTTTTGTAATTATTCTCTCGTCATCTCTCAATTTCAAATACGTTATCAAAACAATAAAGTAAAATTATAAATAAATGATATTAGGGTAATAACAATGCCAGACATAAAATAAAACAACTCATATGGACCGGTTATGCATTGGAACATTAGCTATAGAACGCTTCAAAATGTAGAATGACTGGGAAATTAGAATTATTTAATTTAGAAAATCTAAAAGTTTATCAAACGATCTGGACTATCAAACGGAAACTTGGATATAAATCATTAATTGTGGAGGAGGTTTTTAATTATACCTATACATATATGTCTTTGTTCAGCTGTGGACGTCTTCCGGTTGATGATGATGTCTTTTAAAGCTTACCTCTTTTAAAACACCATCCAACTGCGAAGTGTAGTCGAACTTAAACTTGGGCAGAGTAACGTCCACTTGGTATTCTCTAAGGTGGTTCAGCTCCATGCGCAGATCGCCGAGGTCATTGAGGACACGAGGTAACCCAGTCAGGGAGTTTGGCACTATTATGTACATCGCGTACTTGTTGCCCTAGAAAGAAACATGTGTTCATATATAATTCCTTCATTTTTTATTTCTAGACTTAAAAGGGAATAGAGTAGACATTTAGCCGCAAGCACATTAAAGTTTTGTAAAATTGGCAGTTCATGTCTAAGGCAGTCCTTCCTAAAAGACACGTAGAGGTTGGTTTTAAGTTCATGCCTAAGTTCTTATAAAATATTTTAGAAACGAAGTTTATTAGATTAATATCAGATTTTCCTAGGCATATATTATGGCAGTGTACAAGTATTAGACAAAACTCGTACCGGTAAATAAACAGAACCGTTAAATAAACAGAACCGTTAACTCAGTGACACTTAAAGAAGACTAAGAGTGGTCTTTAAAGAGGCGTTCTGGCGAATTCAGGAAAAAATCCTGATGATCAAAATGATAGATAATGCCAATTAACTTACAATGTACGGCATCCTCAAAATCTTAGCGTCGTACTTCGAGGACTCAACGTAGTAGAACTTGTTGTTAACGTTCATGAACTGAATGGGTTTCTGGATCCTGGGCGACACGTAGAACTGTCCTGTCTTGGTCGCGTTGGGAGCGAACTGGTGGCGCCAGCTCCCCTTGAAGTAGAGGGTGTTGAGGACGAGGACGACCATGCTGGCCACGTCATCTGGACAAAAAAAAATGTTTGAATGACTACTAGATGACCCTGTAAGCTTGGGCATACAAATCCGGTATCTCAACCTGCTAGGCCACCAGGACACTAGATAGTATAGATAAACTACAACAGTTCAATGCTTTCAATAACTATACATATTAAAGAGGAGAAATGATACGAACGACGAATCTTTTTTCATACTTTTGTCAAGTATAATGTTTATACTATTGCGCAATAGATATAATTTCTATGTATCTATCCGTAATGTATGATATATCTATTCCTATTATTAAAACACTGGGCCCAAAAAGTACCGAGCGTACTCAAACATTACATGAGTCATATCAAAATCATGTTGATCTCGTTAACCTCAGTGAATGAACATTGTGTTTACATCCGTCAAATAGTTTTTTTAATAAAGTTCATAGTTGTTTATGCATAACGTTGTCACTTCCACGTATTTCCACAATAGCTCATGACAACCATACATATTTGTTTTTATATCATGCCAGATACCCAAGTTAAAATATAGCTTTTTTCTCTTTTGATTCGCTTTTGTCTGTATTATAAGACTGGTACAGAAAGGTATCACAAGGTACAGAAGTTTTTCTTCTTTAGTTTCCATTGGATATGGTGATTAAATATTACGGGAAGCAAGGGGAGAGCGTATCGCCATCATATCATCATCAGCCGGAAGACGTTGAACAAAGGTCCCCCTTAGGTAAAGAGACGGGTAACCATAATCTCCCCGCTTGGCAAGCGGTTTAAGGATCGTAGGTGGTGAAGAAAACGACAGCGACGACAGAAGACGCTGCTGCCCATCATGTGGATTTACCCTTAATTCGCCTCTAAAGATACCCACGGGAGGAAAGGGGCGGTCAATTTTAGGCCGGATACCACTCGGCAAGCCATCATATATCTGGTGCTGTATTTTTTTTCAATACAAATAGTCTGTTGTTGTTTGACAGTAAAAAGTCGTATTCTGTTTATTGTACACAACGTATGCAAAGTATTTGAATCAGTTAACCAACCGTAGGTACTCTTACAGAAACATTACATATTGATGAGTCATCACTGAACGGCCTTTGTAAAGGACAACTGTCATAGGTGATAAAGTCGTGCTGCAATGTATAAGTGCCATACATACATGCGATGGATCGTTTCGATCGGTTGGAAGAAAATTGTGACGATTGATGGCAAAGAGCCTGCACTAACTGACGATCTACAGTTACTATATTCATAATCTCTGATGAAGACCGATTATAACGTTCACACACACTAATGATCCTTCGATACGAGCAGTCTTAAGCGACAGATCGGAACGATAAATCGTACCATATACGGGGCCATATTTATGTCAATGCGATTAAAAATATCGCTATAATTTTTGCCAACCACGACCAATTCGTGGCATTACAGTTTGAACGAGTATTTCGGTCAGCGCTCCTAACGGTAAATTAAAGGTCTCTTTCGATATTATGGATTAAGCTCATTATAGAAGTATAGGTGCTAAAGACATTAGAGCAATTCTTTAATATTATAAACATAGCATCACGCCTGTATTTCTCGAAGGGGTAGGCAGAGGTGCACATAAAGTACACCCACATTTCGCCAATTTTTTGTTAGGTCCCAATGTAATAGGGGCACAGCCTATTGCCATCAACCGGACACAAATCCAGACTCCGTGCTGCTACTGAGAATTATGTAATGGATAAATCCAGTAACACTTTGCTCGACCCGGGATTTAAACCCAGGACCTCATGCTCAGCAGTCGCGCTTAGCAACCATTAGACCACCGGGGCAATATTTAATATTATATTTTAGTTAAATTTAATTATCTATTAACCTTCAAATCAGTTTACAAACCTTTTCAAGCTTGCGCTTAAATGAACACAGATCCTACATTTTACGAATCTACCATAAGTCTTTTTTTATGTTTTTAGGAGCTACTCTATACTAAACCGAGGCACTGATGCTTCCGGATTGATTGTTTACATAACTATGCTCTATAAGACTTTTTGTAGTAAGATTCCCGCGGAAATAGTCTAATACGACACCAATTTTTCAAAATTTCTGTAATTTTATTATTTACGGTCTAAACTCAACATAAATTTTCTTTATTGTACCAAACCATGTATTATTTTAACTATTTTACAACTTAAAACGAATACAGAATAAAAACAATATATACAAAAATAAAAAGTTAAAAAGCATAAAAAAATTCATCCCCATCGATGTCAACCGGTAATTTTTCAAAATGATTTCGTTCTTTCGGAATTTAAGCTTACCTTCATCAACCAAAGTAGGAATGCGTCCTTGTGTAATGTTAGAAACCCAATTATTGATCTCCTTGGCGGCTACTGGCGGGTTTTGGAAGTCAACTGTCTTTAACTCAGTCTTGTAGAACTCCTGCGCAATGGCGGCGAACCTCTGCCTGGGTTGCGCACTGTCACCGATGTAGATCCTGCTTCCGAGGTTCAGGATGTATTGAGGAGATTGTTTCTATAAATAATAATATTTTTCAATAAATAAATATGTTATAAGCGAATGGGTCGTTCTGCAAATATTTAGAAGCAGGCTGAAATTTAGCTATAACCAATTTATGGCAACAGGCAACGAAACTGTGGGATTAATCCCTACTAATATTATTAACCCGAAAGTTTGTAAGTATGGATGGATATTTGTTACTTTTCACGTAAAAACTACTGAATGGATTTTAATGGAATTTCATATGGAGGTAGCTGACACCCTGGATTTAAACATAGGCTACTTCTTATCCCGAAAAAATATAGCGGGTAACAACGTGGGGCGCAGCTAGTTTATAACATTATCATTACCAAAATTTGAATTTTTAACACAATACACATCGGCGTATAATGTAAGTGAGCAATAAACACAGTTTGGTCAGCTTAAACTGATCAGAAACTAAAGACCTCGTGAAACAGAAATACGTAGACGTTGTTAAAGTAATAAACAGTATTCTGTTTATTACATTTAAAGTATGTATGCGTTTCAATGCAGATACTAATATTCTATTTATAGATACAGATTTACCTCATACAAGAGGAAATAGAAACAAGCAAGACACAGCATTGCTTTTTTTGTATGACGTTAATCAGTTGTAGTTTCAGGATTTCTATCAATTTGGTAATTAAGTCTTCGATTAAAAGATCTGATACAAGGAACATTTTTTTTTGTTCTACCCGCAAATTCATTCGTTCTTAGTCAAATACTAGACAATAAACCCAACTCGATGTTTTTCAGTTTTGAAATATATTGTATGATTGAAGACGAGATGATAAACCAGGAGCACTATGAAGTATCTGCTGATGCGGAGTACCTTATAATGCGAGTGGAGAAAGTAAAGCGAAAAAGGCGAACGAGTCTAAGGAAATACATCTAAGTTAAAGGTTTTTTTGTATGCACGAATAATTTAATTTTCATATTCCCAAAACTACTTCATAATCGTTTATGATAAATACAACAAATGAAGTAGTGTTAAGTAAATAACAAGATTGTCGAACGTTTGTTTAACGCACGCAACAAAACAAAATAGATTTTTAATTACTACAAGTTTAACTATTAGTTATAACATAGAAAACCATTAAATTAACATGTTTGTGTGATTACAATGATAGCATTGATTGTTCGTCGTGTTAATCATTAAATAATCGATTCGTTTCAGAAAAATACCAAATAAACTAATGTTTAGGTTAAGGAAACAATGACTTTTAGTGACGTATATTTTAAGGTTATGGTTGTAACCTACGCACAAACAAAATCTTCAGGCTGCCAATGAAAACATATAAGAAAAACCCAATACGTTTATAATCAATCTCAGAGGTTCCGCTTGTGTACAATGACCGTTAAACATAATCTAACTTACCTGTAGAGATTCTATGATGGTAGAGAACTTCCTCCTGACTAGGTTCCTGTCTAGATCGAAGCCCAGAACGTAGGAGAGCTCGTTTTGTGTCACTCCCGTGGCTGCCTCTGTGAGGATGGCTAGAGCCAGCTTCAATCCTAAGGGTGATAATAAGAAGTTGGCGTCTGACGATGCAGCTACACGCTGGAATTAAGATGAAACAATATTATCTTTCATAAATATTTTATGAATTTAAAAGGCTATATATGATAATGATGAAGACTGAAGGTGCTTGGAGACTAAATTAAATGGCTTACAAAAGAAATCTTAGATTGTGGCTACGTTCTAAAGAATATAATTTTCGTCTCGCAGCAGCCACAATAGTTTTAACACTAAACAGTTAAAAAGATCTAATTATTTTTGCACTAAAAATACCCTATATCAACAGCGTTGTATACACAAGGATTTACTCTATAAATTTACCTTAGTCAACGTCCAATCGAATTTGTCGTAATCAGCGGGCGCTTGACTGAAGTAATCTGCAGAATCCCAGTAGTCTAGGTCCACTAGCGTTCCATTTTCCGAAGCAGGTGTTACAGCCGAAGCCTGGACGTTAGACGCTGAGCCTTGAGGCTCTGCTCGACCAGAGTCATATCCGAACACGTCTTGAAGCAGTTGAGCATCGATGGACGGCTTCGATGACGCACATAACGTTAGGGACGCTGGGGAAAAATATAACATAAGTGAAGATATTGTTCGTGTTTTTTAAATGAAGGCAGAGGTTAGAGAACATGTACAGGTTGTAGCAGTGGGCCAGGACAGTGACTAGGACTTGACTAGGTTGGGCTATAAAGTTAAAGGTGGGGAATCATCATCGCCTAGTTTCAAACTTCTAAAATAAGCGAAAAAAGAGATTTAGAAGATATACTTCGCAAGCTAGATAGCGTTCGTTCTATGTGATAGTGGGTGATGCCTTTTGCCATTTATCAAACTTAGCGTCTTAAAAACAACATATTGCATGACGATAAAAAAGTCACTTGCTTGAACTATAATTCAAACCCTAACCTAAATCCACTTTGCAATTCTGGTAGCAACGAGTCTAAAAATCATTCAGTACATTTACATAATGTAGGAGATTGACAGTGCTCAGTTCATTATAGGTAATCCCCTACTCTTACTATTGCCTATCGTACACTCGAGCATATAAGTAAATATACCTACCTAAATAATTAATATTAATATGGTACTGCACATAACATTGACCCAAAACGATACGTGAATTTACTACATTTCAACATACATATTAAACCTATAAAATTACCGCTGTAAAATGTTGGGGTTTTCCAATGGGAAAAAACGTAAATATTTACCTGCTTACTTGTTAAATATCCCACACACAGAAGTGCGTACGTAGAGGCGTCATTGTGTGATAGTATTTAAATTAAATTATTAAGTTTTAGTACCAATATAATCCCCTAATCATTAGTACACTTAGGTGTTTAGTATTTAGTTAGGTAGATGTCTTTTATGGAAAAATAAGGCAATACTATAAGACAGTAAGATTGGAGCATATAGCACGAATTATCTTTTATTTCCTAGAGAAATTTCTAATTGTAAGTAATCAAGTAATTTATTCATTCTTATTTATAATATATTTATCCTTATTATGTTAATTTATGTAATTATGCGATATTATTAGTTAAATAATGATTTTATTTATCGTATATGGACTAAAAATAGGTACTTTTAACTGTTCTAAATTCAGCATTAAGTACATAAATAATTCATGTTTAAGTAGAATTCCATAATTAATTTTATTTGTATATAAGGTATTTCACATAGCACAACATCACGCCTTTATAGCCTCGAATGAAAAGCAAAGGTTTAGGTATAGTACAGTACACGCACATTTTACCACTTTAACTAAGTATCCCATAAAATAGGTGGACCAGCTTATTGGCATAAACTGGGAACCTATCGGAAAACCGATACCTTTGCCCGACCCGGACACCGGAATTATACCTCCTGGATCAGCAGACGCGTTTTGCGACCACTAGACTAACGAGGCAGTGCAATATTACTATTATTAGGTATTTTAATCATTGGATTGATCCTATAATTACATTTTAGATAGATAACAAAAATACTAACAGTACGTCTTCATTATCCTCTATCTGTACAACTATAGACCTATTTTTATTCTGTATAGGAAAATGAGCTTAATAATATAAATAAAATTATATTTTGTTTTCAGTTCACATTACAATCAAAATGGTTTTCCTTTTCATCTTAGGAATAGGGACTTCACTTTATACGTTTTCAAGTGTCGGTTAATAAAATCTATTTTACTCGTCATTCCTATACCTATGTATTTATTTATTTAAAAATAATAAATTTTCATTCAAATACAGTTTATAAAACAATTTTTGCATGCTGCTGTTAGGAGCTTATCAAAAGCAAAATTCCTGTTAATTTTGATTATTCAATCATTCGTGAAAGTCGTTTTCTGTTTAAATTTAGAAAGAGGCTTAAAGTAGAATAGCATTGATAGCCGAGTGTTATGACCATTGACTGACGAGTCAAAGATCGCAAGTTCAAGACCCCGGCTAGCACCAATGTTATTTCAAATTCATGTGCGTACTATAAATGATTTAGCAGTTGCTAAAAACGGCGACGGTAAACATCCATCATGAGGAAACCGGCACACCAGAGAGATTTTTTAACAGTGTGTTTAGCTATGCCAATAGCCTACAGGCGGTTTAAATTCTGGCACCAGGTTACTCATCAACCATACGATAAGAAGAATGAGCTTTTAGAACCTTAGTGAGATACAATTAAAATAAAACGCGTTTATTATAAATACATTATTTACTTCAGCTTTGTTGTTACACCTACCATATATTCTCTGCACCACCCTAAGGTTGACTGGTAGAGAATGCCCCAGGCATTAATCCGCCTATGTAAACAGCTTTTGTTACATGAAGTTTAAATAAATAAATACAATTAATCAAAATATGTAAGCATAACAATAAGAATTAAATTGACAAAAAATCTGCTGTAGTTTTATCACCCGCGTATCTGTGCTATCGTACCGCCACGCACGATCCCTACTGACCCCCGATAACCGGGCATATTAGTCGTACGTATATCTTTCACTTCGACATAAACATTACAACAAATTCGTATGATTTATGACCACGCGAATTGTTTTTAGTCTCTATATGTATAGAGATATGTTAAATCAATCGCATTTTTTTTTAATTTTTTCTAAATTAGGAAATACGTATCTACTTAATAAATAATAATAATAACAGCCTATAACTGTCCCACAGCATGGCAAAGGTCTCTTTTCGTATAGAGAAGGATTAAGCATTGATCACCACGCTAGCTCACTGCGGGCGATTTCAGATAATTAAATCCAGGGTTTCTCACGATGTTTTCCGTCACCGTTAGTCAGTGGTGTCTTAGAATAACTAAGGAAGTATTTATAAAATTAAAAAAGTCACATTTATACTTGCTCCGGTTTGAATTTATTATATCTACTAAATACTGTATTTTTATTTAATATCCATTAACTAATCCTATCCTAAAATATTAATAAATTCTGCATCACAAAGTTTACCAATAATTGTATTAGGAAATGTTTATATAATTCTGAAAACCTGCCTAAACCTTTACATAAAAATGCGTCTATAATTGATTAACAATAAATGTAAAAAATAATTAACATTATTTAAATCTTTATACTTTAGGTACTTGTATTTACCAATTTTCTTGCAAAGAGAAATAAACCGCTAAATTCCGGACAAATATGGCGGTACCTAACATGCTTTTGTTACGTGTTTATCGAATCAATTTTCAGAAATTTAATGCTAAATACATACATAACCGGTTTAATGCCCTCAAGGCAGTAAAATTAAACGCGTCAATCTCAGATAAAGAACTTAGGTTAAAATTATAATACTTTATTGCTCACAAATCGTAGATATAAAGAGGGTTGTCATCCGTCCGGGTTTTCTCGGATTACGTCCAAGTACCTACCGTCCAGTTTCACCCGGATACTTTTTGAAACTCCGGTTTTCAAAATGTGTCCGGATCAAACCATTACACTTTGTGTCAGAGGCATTACTTGAAAGATAAGCAAAAAAAACAGAATTCAATATTTTCAGATGTCCGGAAAAAACTAAATTTTATTAATTTTTTCCCTATTGTCCGGGATTTTCGAAGTTATTGTCCGACGTCGGCAATTTTCATTATGGCAACCCTAGATATAAGCCATTTTACATATACTACATACTTTTGATTAAGTGCTGATCAATTGAATGAAGTTAGAAAAGAGCCTCTAGGAGCGATGGTCCTCAATTTTTTTCATTGTAAGGCGTCACCGAGACCTCCTACCAAACAGTTGACTAGACATTAATTACAGCATATAAACTACCCGGTATAGACCTTAGGAATCATAATAAATAAACCTACTACATTAGACCTAGGATGATTGTATATACGTCTAATCAAAAAGAACAACGTCAGAGTTTCTAGGCGTGATTTTATGTACATATGATGGTACATATCTACACATCCTACCTAGTAGGTAAATAATAAAATAGAAGTAACAAATACGCGGAATATAATTGTGTTTCTTAGATAAACAAAAACCGCAACGATTCCTATTGTCTAACTTAATTGATTTGTCATTACTGTGCAATTAAGACGTGGTTAGGTTCTACTTACGGTTTGAGGAAAATGTGTGAGCGAGGTGCTCAAGTTTAATGAAATTGTTTGTTGAGACTTGAATAAAAGCTGAATTCAAATGCTACTTCTCACCTACGAACAAACTTACCAGGGCATCAGAATATTACAAAATAACCGTCTCACAGTCATTAAGGCGTGAAGATAGCAGTAATACTATAACATATATTATGATCATACACTATTATTAGTAGCGTACTGTGCAAGCTGCTTTACTGTTAAGTAATTTTCGGTACCCTAATCAAGGTTGAGGGGCTAAGAAAATTGAAATCAAGGATCAACGTTATCTCTTGTGTTATAAGTATAGTGTAGTGTTTGGTGATGTCTCATTTTTGTAGTTACGCGTGTCTCGTCACAAGCTTTTTTCTGTGATTAATCTCCAGTACAATACCCGGTTGATGACAAAAAATAGTGCCTCCCACCTTTTTCTTACAATGCCATAGAGACTAATGTAGGTATAATTATCTCAATGGCACTTGGGGACTTGTGCTTCGTACAAAAAACTTACTACTCGCCACGTATAGGTAAGTAAAATTGTTGTAATTTTCATATTTTATCTAATACTTAGAAAGAAAGAAAGAAAGAAAGAAGAAAGAAATAATTTATTTGTAAGAATATAGTAAAATTTAGGTGTATACAATATTTTTAGTATCATATATTCTACCAAGTTCTGGTGTACAAATATTTATTTATATTATATCTAAGTTACTTTTATAAAGTCTTATCACTAAGGATAGAAATGAATAGAAATTAATAGAAACTTATGGATAGAAATGAAAACTGAATTTCCCTATTCCTCTTATTTACCGATATTTTTTAATGAGACACCCCGAGCTTCATTGCCAAAGCTGTTTTCCCTTCTAGAGGAAGAACAATACAATGATGTACACGTGGAATTCCATCCTCAAATGCTTATTTTTTTTTACTGTTATGTTGAATTTTTGATCATTGATTGCCAAGTCGTTTTTCGCCGATCACCCGAGAGGCCAGAAAACTAGTAGATGTTCAGACACCAGGTGATATCATACACAACCCGATTGCTTCAAAGATATTGTACTAAACCTACCAAACCAGAAAGTGGAACTTGTTTCCAAAATCCAAACTGGTTAAAAGTACTTCGATCACGATTTTGATCACGTTTCGTAAGTGCATGTATACCTAAATAATAATAAGGAAGCTAAAACAATATTTTTTATCGGCTTCTAACTTGAATAACATCCTTAAATCATCTTCCTTCCTACATTAGTCGATTTTAATGAAGCCTTTGTCCATAATAACGGTTAAATTCTCCTGTTTACTTGACGTTATTAAAGCCTAATTAAGTTAGCACGCCCCTTCAGTGACCTGTGTAAGTGATAAAAGGTACTTAGAGTACTCTCAACTTGTTCTCCAGGTAAAGTTTTGGCAACTCCTCTCTATGAGCGTGGTAAATGGTAACAGATTGCAATTTAATCAATAAGAATAAATTGGTCTACCAATTTATGATTTCGGGATTCTATGATGATCCCTAGTGTACGATACAACTTATAAGCTAGATCTCTTCCCCTTCTCGACTTTTCTCCTCCTGAAAGGAGACCTTCATGCCTTTTCGGGCAATACCGACAAAGTGGTCACCTACCACACAGTGAGTTTTAAAGGCAGTTGGTATCGTTGGGTATTTGCATTTTGTTATTGATTATACCAGTTCCAGAAAACCGCCTGCGAAAAAGAACCGTTGGATACAAAACATGTCTATTATAATAACTATCAATCAGAGTGCAAAAACCTCAAAGCTATCAAGAGTATCGCAGTATAAAAAGTAGTTGATAAATAACTTTGCGTCAACGCAAAATGCATAGGGAAAACCTGTGGACGTTCATTTGAATGATAGTGCAATCATTTGTGTCCATCTACCTTAAGTACAAAATATCTATGAACAATTGGACACCATCTTAAAAACCTACAACTGTTTTTTGTAAGCGGAATGAACGATTATAATCAATAACGATGACCTTTCACATTTTAAAGGACAAGCAAAGTTGTCCAATGCCGACTAAGATTTACTCTACACGAATAATAATGTATTCTTTGAACAAACTTAGCGTATATCAAACCATAAAATAAGTAAACAAACTTACCAATAAATAATACAAATACTCTTGAAGCCATATCGACGGCACTTGATGTGCGGGGAAAACCACAAATTACTAAAAAAACTTTAGCTCAAGGTGAAACTAGAATCCGGACCTTACTGAGACCATTTGAATATTATCACTATGACTATGTACTGCACTCACATTTATTTTATGTTCATTATCGCGGCGCGAGTTCTCTGGTCAAAGCGCAAATCGCGACTAAATATTGACCAGAACGGTTGGCGAGGTGTTTTTATTTTATTACTGACATTGCGACCGGTTTATCAACGTGCGACGACGCGTTATACCATCCCGTATTGGTAGTGAGTGTTTGTTTATACCAACTACATAAAATACTTGTGTACTAGGGACAAGAAAATCGAAAAAAAGTATTTTTTTTGGAAATATCCCACAATTTTGTATTAGCCTTGATCCTTTAGCCCACTTACCATGAACTCTTCTCTCGCTCAAAAGCAGGACAGTTTAAGATGTGAAAGCGAGATGCAGATACGTGCAATGTGATGCGGCGTCTCGCTTCCACAATAAAAACTGTCCTGTTGTAAAAGTTCATGGTAAAGGGGCAGGAGACAAAAAGATAATACATACGTATGTAATACGCAATCGTCGTGTATAAGGTGCTTTACCTTTTAGAATCTTACAACCTTGTGAGTCACACCTTTTTTGCTGAATCGATGATCGAACATCGGTGTTTGAATTTAAAGACATTTAAAGACCAAGTCCAAATAATAAAACTACAAGATTCAAGTCTCAGAATTTGAATGTTAGGAAATTAGTTTTGCAGCCATAGCTTCAATTAATATATTGGAAAAGAGCGAATCCAGGTCAATCAAGCCCAAACAAGTTTTATCTGAAGAGCAAAATATTAAGCTCATTTACAATGTTGACATTAATCAGGGAAATCCCTCATTTTTAAGACAATATCATGTCTGTAATGTTCGTTGACGACCGAAGCCATATAAATAATTATTATCCTACTAAATATAGGTATTGTTCAGGCTCTAGTACACATTATGCTGAAGCCGACAGCACCGATACCGATTGATGTTGGAATTGAACTCCGTAACATTATTATTTAAGAATTAAACAAGCTTAACACTCATTGCTAATTAAATTAGTTTTTAGTCCATACTATCCACATTTTATCATTGTTCTTTAAACTTTTTATTGCGTGCTACTTACCTTAATTCTGAACTCCACAAGTACCGTAGCAAAAGAAATGTATGTATTCTGCACATTGAATATACTATACCCACCTACTACAAGGACTTATGCATTTTACTCTTTAAAAGGAGATCACCAATTCAGTTTACTGCCTTTCGAATAACAGTACTCACAGAATTAATGGTTGTGCTCCTCATAAATTTATTGGCATCTGAATATTTCCAAGATTTTAGTAGTTTAAAGTTTACTCCTGCGAACGTTAGCAGTTAAGATTTGATTGGAATTTATAATTTATTTGTTGGTTTCATTTCGATCAATAAATAACATAATTGTAAATTGTATTTTTTTATTTTATATGCTTTTTAGACATCGTCATGATAGCCCCCATATTTTACCCACTTTAAAATAGGAGGATTTTTTAGTGACACATGTTACTATTTATTAAGATTAAAGATTACATCTCAGACCATATTTTTAGCAGTTACTTTATCGAATCGAAAATATTTAGTTACCTACATTATTTAAAATCAAAACACATAATTATCTCCTATCGTTTTCAATACTGCTTGCTGACTGTAGAATTGAATATGATATTTTTGATACAGGAATTACAGGTGAGGTATTTCCATCCGTTGATACAAAGAAATCCCTCAAATTCGTTTTTTTACAAGCTTTTATTTAACTTACAATGTTAGTATGTATGTAGGTAAGTAAGTTTGTTTAGGTCAAATCTTGCAATCTAAATTAGAACCACTTTTTGACATCCGATTGAAATGAAATTTTGCACACTCAAATAGGTTTGATAACAATACAATATTATGGTACTCTTGATTTTAAAAGCTTGTGTTAAAAACATATTTTTAATAAAAACTTATTTTATTTAAACATTATTACATAGCGATACCGTTTTCCTTCTTTTAAAACCGGGTTACATTTGGAAAGTTTTAGCGAGCCAACGTTTATATTACCTAATATAACATTTATCGGTATACTCTGAAAATTACGCATGTAGATATTAAGTACACCAATTTTATCGTCCTTTAAGTTAACGGTACATGCGATTCAATCGGATAAAAGTACATTTTGAAGTCAACAAACCCGACTGCTTTAAACCGAAAAGAAAAAGACAACAGCCATGGTCTGCAATTTGTAATGTACCTACATAATATAATGACTTTAGCATTCGGCAGCCATTATAGAGAAGAATTGAGCCAGTCAAGGTTTGTAATAGCTCCCGTGTTTATGTATTTCAAAAGCCTTGAGATCATTCCTCATTTCAAAGCCTTTTTGGAAAAGTCTGTTCTGTATTGTAATAAATACCTATATTGAGCTAATATATTTTTAAATTTAATTGACAGTAATCCCCGAAACGGCATTGCATACTTGATTATTTTTCTTTTTTTTCTTTTTGTTTATATAATGTAAAAATAATCAAGATTACCTTCATAAAATGTTGTATACAAAATGTATGGCAAAAAGCCAACAGCACGCGGTATTCCCAGGCGGTCACCCATCCAAGTACTAACCGCGCCCGATGTTGCTTAACTTCGGTGATCAGACGAGAACCGGTGTATTCAACGTAGTATGGCCGTTGGCGAGAGCAATTCTGAAATAACCTTTCAGTTTCAGTTTATTCTTGTTGGCAATTTTCCAATCTATTACCGTGGGTGTGTAATGTGCTTAGACGACAGGCGGCATTCATCTAATCTTATTTGACTTTTTGTAAATTTACGTATAAACATTTAGATATTATAATTTAAAACAATAACTTGAATTGATGTTTGTTTCTTTTATTTTTAAGTTACTTATGACGCTGACTGTACCCTGTAATAACTGCCTACGTGAGCTACATATAAATCATCATAAATAAATATCTACAAGGATGTCTCCAAATAACCACTTCATCGAAAACTTTGGAAATTTATATTTATTCATCGTATAATTCTCCGTACTACTTATTAAACAGGGAAAACAAACAATTGAAACTCTTGGAGATATCCACGGAATAACTTATTGATAAGTTTAATATACTGGTAAATAATAATATAACCTACAGAAAATTACTATTTTTTTCTATTCTTAGTCTCGTCGGTTAGTTAGGAAAATATAGGCACATCAAAATGATAAATGATTTTATTTTTGCAAATTGGTTTTATAAAAACACTTTTACAGGTCACTTTTTTAAAACTAGATAGCATGGTAAGATGGATGGAAAGGGAAACTATTTCAAACGATACCATAAATTATGCTGCAGTCAGTTTTCAGAGAATAGATTTAATATAATAATATATAGGTACCAAATATATCCTACTATTTCAGAGTGACACAAATGCACATAAAAAATGATTTTCAGATGACACTTTGTAAAAAAAATAGCCTGTTTACCCCGGGTTAGGCCTATATTCCCCGAGGGGGTAGACAGAGGTGTATGTATAGTACATCCCTTATCGTCAGTTATGTTAAAGGGGGGCAGTAATATCGGGGGCCAAACTATTTCCATCAACCGGGCCCAAATCCAGACTCTTTGCTGCGACTGTGAACTCCGTAATATCTAGTAACACTTTGTCCGACCCAGGATTCTAACTCAGGACCTAAGGCTCAGCTGTTAGCAGCCAGTGATCATTACACCAACGAGACAGTCATATTATAATTATATCCTTACATAGAAATAAATACGTCGTTCCCAAATTCCAGGTTTTCAAAAAACCATTTACGAGTTTTAACGTGGAATAGTGAATCATGGTTCTATAATCTATTTAGTGAATTTTAGCTAACCACTTGGAAATACGTAAATTGTGGTCAAGTAACCATACGGGGGTCAAAGATCCAGATCCAACTTTATTAACCCTTCAAATTCGAGTGGCGATGAAACAGTCATAAATACGAGTATAACTATTTTATTGGCATTGTCATACGAATACTGTCATAATAAACCCATTTGCGTTACTTATTTTAGGTACTGGATAATAACAGTCAAACCATGTATATCGACTGTGCTGCGATCTGTTTGAGTTTTTATTCACTTATGCATATTATAATAAGTAATTTTACATACAACCACACATCTAGATGATCCTGTCTTGAAAGGTATACACGGTATTCACGCAACACGCGGTACGGCAACGCGCAAAAGTAGATAACTAAAACTAAACTGCTATTTCAACTAGACAATCGCCAACGGCCATACTACGTTGAATACACCGGTTCTCGTCTGATCACCGAAGTTAAGCAACATCGGGCGCGGTTAGTACTTGGATGGGTGACCGCCTGGGAATACCGCGTGCTGTTGGCTTTTTGCCATACATTTTGTACCTAAAATTTTGTGAGAGTACTCTTTGTTGTTTAAAAAAAGTTATCATTGTATTTAATCACTCCTATTCACATTTTCTCATTTTTCTTATTAGTTGTCGTACACACCCTCGCAACAAACTCGTGCAAAAATTTGCCGTGCAGCCTAAAGTAACTTTAGACCTACATATTATATAAATAAAACAAACAAACTAGCATATAAACACTTTATTTAGCCCATGTTCCCGTCGGCAAAATAACAATAAGATTCACAAAATAAATTTTATAGTTAACCAAATTAACGGTAGTTATCAATAAGGAAACAGACAACAGTTAGGTACTTATTATGGCCAATTATTTAAAGCACTGGCGAGAATCGTCATTTTATTTACATTATATTACACTTAAAATTTTATAGTTAGTTTTCATAAAACCTTACATTACGAATTAATGCGAGAGGGAATATTTTATGTACAATAATACTAAGCTTCAAGCATGCTGAGAAAGAAAGATAGAAATAAATAAATAAAGAAAAATACGCTGTAAAACGTACATTACTGGTTTTATTATTAAATAAAACCGGTAATTACGATCTTTGAAAGAGGCTGATTCTCATACGATTATCACAGTTGTCTAATCTATGTCTATTGGGAATAATGTCACCATGTGACTAATATACTTTACTGAACAAAATTGAAGTCAAATTAAGAATACATATCAGAATTTAGTTTAACTTGTAGATTTACCAGCTGAGGCCAAGTTACATGAGTAACTTTTTAAATTATCTTGAGTATCTCATTGCTCTCTATGCTCTGTCATAGACAATTTAAAGTTAATTATTAAAAACAAAATACTATTAGAAACCACCTCATTGGTTGTTAAGGCTCCAATCAGCTTTTGTAAACGGACTGTATGTATGTTAAGAGATACGGGATATTTCTAAAACCCTGTCCGATCCAGTTGGGTATTTTTTTGTTTGAATAATTTATATAATTTAACTAATTAATTATTACAAGGATTTGCCGACAGATACACGTGCGAAGTGCTATCCTTTGACATAAATATATAAATAATAACATTCGCGGTGGAAAATGCGAAATTTTCCGAATTTTGTTGGAAATCTCGCATAGTTGGTAAATAATTAAACATATTTTTGCTTTTTTAATATCTTTCGTCTGTTTTTTTTCTTTTTGAACGAATACATTTTTTTTTGTAATATTCAAATTTGTATGAAAACAAATACACCTTTTTTGAATCAAACAGAGTTTTTGAAACATGTAATATTATAATTAGCATGAATAATTAAATAGTAAAATATCTAATACTTAAAGCTGTTCTATTGCTTCTACAACATGACTGAGTCTCTATCAAGTAATTTAACTTAACTAGGTCTACAATGGAATTATATGTACAATCATTTTGTTATTCTAAAGGCTTAATCCCTACCAATAAACGGTGTATAACGATTGTATAGCGACACAAAGCATTGTCTTGAGTTCGACTGTCAAGTCACTGGTGGAGAGAAATCGGTGTGTAACTGCACCGGTTGTCAACGGTTACTAGTAAGGCCATTCTTTATGATCTGAAGGCAAGATCTTCTGGAGTACTTTTGAACAACACGGCGAAGACCAGGATATGCAGGAATACCTGGAACAATAAAAAATCTAATAAATAAAAAAACCGCTTTTTAAGGATATTGCGCGGGTATTTTAAGATTTAGTAAAGACAGCGGTGTAAATATAAGGCAACAATCCAAAATGTCCATAAAGATTTTTTTCAAGCCAATAAATAGTGGCTTCATCCGAAGAATTTGCCACGGACAAGGACCACTGGAGAACCGGAATCCTCGTGATTAGCAGTCGGGCTTAGCGACCACTATATGAAAGAAGCAGAAAAAATTTACTAAACAAAAATTATAGATTTATTTGTCGTGTACTTACAATATAGGCAACCGTAAATAATTTGATGATGGGGTTCCTCCTAACCATGAGGCCGAGCCACGAAGACCGCGAGCGCATCCTAGCCTCGTTGTCTTGTACGTGCACTACGCTGTGCATGTAGTTCGAACGCATCGCTGATAATTCCGACTTGTATTTAGACTGGGAAACAATAAAAAGTACATAGTACGTGAGATTTTCTGTCAGAAAATGTAGGAGCTGCGATCATTCTGTTTGAACAAGGAAGCAACAAATGTATTTATATACTATTTAACTTTTATTTAACTTGCAATGTTAGTATGTATATAAGTTTGTTTAGTATTTACTATATATTCCGGTTATACTCACGGGTGTATTCGGGAATGCCCGACTAGTTCTAGAGTAGTACTATAGTAAAAAAGTTTGTTTAGGTCAAATCTTGCAATCTAAATTAGAACTACTTTTTGACATCCGATTGAAATGAAATTTTGCATACTTAAATAGGTTTGGTGACAATTCAATATTATGGTACTTTTGATTAAAAATATATTTTTAGTCAAAAGTACCATTTATACAATACTCACGTTTAAAACAGGTTTTAACTTCACTCTATAACAAAAACGGCTTACCTCTAATTTTTCCATCTGTATCCTAAGCATATTATTGTCAGCCAGCAAGTTATCTATTTTCGATTGTCTTTGCACAAGTGTTTGAGTTAGATGATGAATTTTGTTGTTGTCTATGGTTACTTGCATGACGTCATAATCCGCGACGTTTAACGCACTTGTGTCTGTGGTGCGAACCGTGGAGGCTGTGTCGCGGAGTTGGTGTAGCTCTTTGTCTTTATCACGTAAGGCTGTTCGTAAACTGGCTATCGTTTGGCCTGTTTCTATTTGTAATGCCTTAAATTCCTGTAAAATATAAATTAAATTCTACGTTAATTAATAACAATAATATATAATTAAAGTTATTATTTTTCAATGTTAACAAGAAAGTTATGTTTAACAAAAAAGAAAGATTTTCTTGATGTTGAGTTATAATATAATACCCGTCGTAGTAATGTGGGCCTTCGTAGCATTTTGGCTGTCGTAGCAATGCTGGCCGTCGTAGCAATGTGGGCCGTCGTAGCATTCGTCGCAAAAAGCGATCATTTAAAAAGTCTTAAGGGTTTTAATCTTCTTAATTAAATTTTTTATCCACCTATATTTTTTCTTTTCTTCTCGGTCGTGCGCTAAAGTGAATCTGTCATTCGATATTACACGTACCATGTATTAAGCATTATGTAGTTATGGTGGTAGTATTTATTTTAGGCATTCAGTAGCGTCTCGAGTGGCCAAAATTGTGTGTGAAATCTCGTTGACCAAAACTGCATATTAAATACAGGAGGTTTAATTCGTTACCTTAGTAATGGAGACGCACTGCATATCCGCTCTATCCCTCGCAGAGCGTTCGTCCCTGAGCTCGTCGCGCAGTGCGGCCACTAAACGCTTGGCGGCGCTGTGGCGGGACTCCACCTGCTGTAGGTAAGACTTCATCTCGGTGCACTCCTTTCGCACCGTCGCTACAGCCTCCGACAGCTCGTCGCGCTCGTCCCTATCGTAATTTAAAAAGACTTTTAAAAGTTATGAAAACCAAATTTAATGAAGACCAAAGCTATGTAAACCAAAGAAATACCAGTTTACCAAACTGGTATTTTTTTAGTATCTACAACTACAACATTATCACCGTACAGCCAGCATCATAAGTAACTTAACATGTTAAGAAACCTTATATCAAATAATTGGAAGAAACAAATATAAATTCAAGTTATTGTTTCAAATTCGAAACGTCCAAATGATGATCTGAGAATATTTTAGACTTTTTTACTATAGATGAAGTGGTTCAGCTAAGATGCTGACTGTACCTACAAATCTAAAAAAAACTCACTTCAAATTTTCTAGCTGTTCTATCAAAACTCTCGTGTCTTCAGTAAAGTGGATTCCCTCTTGCAGCTTCTTTATCTCAGTGTCCTTAGCTTGCAGCATGTTTTTCACCCTCACTTTATAAGCTTCCCAGTCACGTTCTAATCTCTTACACTCTTCCGTCGTCTTCTGCAGATTACCCTGTAGTTCACTTACAGTAGATTGTGCGTGTCTTAAATCATTTTCTAGTTTTATTTGCGTTGTGTCCCTTTCCTTTGCTTTGTCTAACATTTCCTTACACCTGTAAATTAAGAGTTAGTCTATATTATATCTTTAGAATTTTGCGTGAGTAGCAAGATTTGTTTTTGATACTAGAAATGAATATTATTTATTTATACAATATTAAAATTAATAAAGGAAATTTAAAAAATGATGGACACGAGCGGGATTGAACTCGCGACCTTCGCTGCTCTGAGAACTGCTCTGCTCTCTCCATCATTTTTCAAATGTCCTTTATCAATTTTAATATTGTATACGTAAATAATATTCATTTCTAGTATCAAAAACAAATCTAAAGCTTAGCATGGGCAACATGCAAAAATGACATCAAAAGTCATATAAGTACAATATTATTTAAATATCAGTACATGGCCCACTGTTCAAAGAACTTTGCGGTATTTAGGTGTCTTTAAGCATATCTGAGACTATCCAACTTCACAGAAAATATTTTACTGCCCAAGTACCCTGACTTTCATACCAAAGTCCTTATTCCTAAGAATCTCTAAAGTATTGTTACCTAAGTAATACTAAACACTATGTTTGTTTTATTCAATAGAGTAATAGTGTACTGTGTAGTAAGATATAATCAGAATGCACAAATCTACCTTTCTTCCAAGTCGGTATTCCTACTCCTCAATATAATGACTTCAGACTCCAAGCATTGGTTTTGTTCCTTAAACTTAGCTACTTCGGCGTTTGTGCTCTCTTGTATCTTCATCTCCAAAAGCTTTATTTGTGATATCAGGGACTGCTTTTCCAAGTTTGTGCGGTGGTTCAGGATTTCGGTGGTTTCAATTTTGATGCGGGCTTTTGTTATTTCTGTAATTGAAAGTAAAAGTTAATATATATAATCAAATCAAATCATTTATTTTAATCCATCAGATCATAATTATTATTATTATGTTGTACATTAATAATAGAAATATAAAGCTCATTTATCATTTAAATTAAATGAACTATGAATCTACGGGTGATTTAAATTGTGTGGTTCGCCTATGGTCACCCAGGTGATAGGCCCCCGGGCTACAGGGGTATGTATACCCCCCGAACGTATAAAGGCAAATATTAGTAAAACTAGAGAAACCCGCGTGGCAATGTTGGCAATTGGCGGTCGTAACAGACCATCGTAGCAGGCCGTCGTAGCAACATTGGCCATCTTAGTAATATTGGCCCTCGTAGTAATATTGGCCCTCGTAGTAATATTGGTCCCTAGCTTAGTTCCCAGTCCCTGATTGTAAGCGATAACTTATACTTAATTCAAGGCAACATTAATTTTGCTTTTTTGAAAGAATTGTCTTCAATTAGAAGGCCCCCCGACAATTTTTGATATAGGGCGCATCTAAGGCACAAATAAAACAATGAGTAACTACTACAACCCAATTGGCGTAGTTTAGTAATTTTACTGCTGTGTGGAAGGTTAAATTAACTATTTATTGACTACATAATAATTAGTTTATGCTTAATGAAGACATTCGTTCCGAATCCGGGTGTTAGCACTTCTCATTATGGCCACAATGCAGGAAAAATACTTACATAAAGTACTTACATTGAACTACTGTAATATGCATAATAATTAATCAAAATTACATAAACAAAAGAAAAAAAACCATCACCAATCACCATGCATCTATAATAAAACATAATATACCTGTACTATCTACATCATTACCATCCTCCGTCTTCCTCAGCCTGTCGAGTAGATCGGCCACTTCTCTGTTCATAACATTGAGTTCGTTCTTCAGCATAGCATTCTCCACCTCCATGTTTTGCATCTTGTATGACCAATCTTCCCCGCTTAGTAGTTCCAAGTCTGATGGTAAACTGAACCCTTTAAAATAATGTAATGATTGAAGTTGATTTTTGTAAACTTTCAGTCACCTCTGTCAGAAGGTATGTGTGCTTATATACCTAATATTATCACGCCCTTGTGTATTAAACTATTATTGTACTTCAAATAAAGAACAATTGTACTAATTATAAGTGTGTATGTATTTAAAAACACGAGAGACTTATGTTACATTTAATCAAGGAGTAATGAATGCTCTGGAGTAGATAGAAATTCCTAACAGCAAAACCCGAAAACAACAAAGCAAGAACTGATTGGCGCAGTGGCTAAGCCATTGGACTGCTGCACGAAGGATTGCAATATGATGCCCGCATGGACAAAAATCTGAATGATCCACAGATGTGTGTCCCAAGTCTGGGTGTTTGTGTATGTGATAATTTATGTTTGTGAAATGCCTCCACGATACAAGAAGAAATCTCAGTGTGGTGACTTTTTTAATAAATAAAAAGAATTAAACGCATATTTTGACCAATCTAACACACAAACTGGAGACTGGCCAAAATGGTTTACTTTTAGTCCAGCAAGCTGTGATCAAATACACAAATGATAATTGTGGAACCCTAAGTTGTTGTACTTACTTCTAACTTACACATTTTAAGATTTATAACTAAACACTCATATTCAAACAACATAATAATTGTTTTTATATGTATGAGCAGTGTTTAAAAAGTATTTTAAAAGGTAAAAGAATACCAGTAAAGTTGTTATGAATAAGCAAAACATTTTAACTATAAACACAATAAATTAGTAAAATAAAATGACAATGACAGTACAGTTGTATGATTTTCATAGAGCATAATTAAAAGCCTAACAGCTAAACCTTTTCAGAGTCCCAAAAGCAATCTAGTATTTATATAAATAAACATACCACAGATATAAATAAATGATAATATACTGTATAATACAGTCTGTATTACACACTCAAAAATTAAATATTTTAAGTTTAGAAAGTGCTTTTGTAAATCGCATGGTAAGTTATTATTTACTATTCCTACAACTTAGATTACTATAATATACACTTACTTCGTTGTTTTAACCCAAAGTGATCAACAAATATGTCATTTTCTTTAACATCACCCACTAATGTCTTTGGACAGTTGTTCAAATTGTATTGTAGATTGTGTCGTTGTGGACTGCTTTTCCTAGATGGTGACTTTCTGGATTTAATCGATCCATTTCTGGAGGAATCTTGATTATCTTTCATCTGTGACCGTGACTGATGATGTGATGTAGGTGAAGCCTTCCGACTAGGTGAATAAATAGATTTGGTGTCTGGAATGGGCATAGTTTTTTTCTGACTTCGCGCCAATGGACGCTTTTTTGGTAACCAAGCACTCTCAGGGCCCAAACCGACAGCATAATCAGCTACATTGTTTTCTCGTTTCTTTTTCGGAGCGTTATGGTTTCGCAAAGCTACGCCTGTTTGTTCATCCAGATTGTTAAGGAGGCTCTCCGCCTTCCCGGCGAGGTCCGCGAACCATGACATTTATACTTATTATTTTATGCCTGAAACAAAAATAATTCATCCCTCATTCGATATCACAGACAGAAGACAAACAGTAGTGATTTAGCCGTCTGTTACAGTGTGGTAAAATAAACAACCCTGAAAAGCACACACATACCGGACATCAGGAATATGGGAGGCCGAGATTAACTAGGTTTCTCCGATTTATTTTTTCTCAAAACCAAAACATCGTCATGACTGTTGTTGACACGTAAACATCCATTAAAGTCAAATCAAATGTCAACTTCACATGTTTTTAATTTTTCACTTTTAAAGCCAAGTGTAACTTGAAGTTAGTCTTTTGAGACACAAATAAAAAAGGAAAACGTAATAACATTCTTTCTCAGAAAACAGTGAATTGGTAAAAATAAAATCATTCCTAACTCTAAAACATGTGATTCATAATTGTATTTATTTATTTTAGTTTTTATCTGTCAATAATTATCTGTCATGTGTTTTGAGCTGTAATCTGTGGCTTTTTGTTTTGCCGAAACCGAAAGTCAAAAGAAAATAGCTGTTTATCGATGACTTTTTCCAGGCATATAAATAATTACAATTGAATAAGTCCTTGAGTGTCCTATGTAATTACAATCATGGATTTTGAAAGTCCCGATGTAGAGAAAGACTTTCCTGGCCTGTATGCTTCTGAGAGTGGTAGAAAAAGTAATGAAAGTGACTGTAAGTATCTGTTTTAGTTGGATGATTTGATAACAAATAAAACAGTGACTCAAACAATTTGTTATTTACCTGCGAACATTACTACGTTTGCACAATACACAAATACTCTAAAATCGAAAATTTTGCTTTAACCATTCACCTAGCCAGGCCTATTTATTGCATTATTCTACTAATGCTCCATAAATGAGTGTGCGATAGCAAACCTCTGCTATTTCGAATTATACTGGAGTGATAAGAATACATATTGAGTACTTATGAAATAAATATCAATATTAAACTGGTGTATTATTGTGAACACCTAACAAAAGTTGTTTGAGTTTCATTGCTAAGTTTGGTTCATGTAATGTCATGTTTATTACTGGATAAATCCTTACTGGCTGCTTAGGGCATGAAACTGTGGCTATTAAATAGCAAAAAGACTATCTACACGAAAAAACTTAACCCCTTTGGCATTTATTAATTTGTGTAAAATTCATCTCTCATAATTATATTGTTAACATTTAAAAACACTGGTAGATTAAAGCTGCCTTATCTTCCAAACCTCTCCATAACTTGTCATGAGTGTAACTTAAACATTCTTTCCAATTTGTAGTCAGTGATGGTGCTGATCATGAAAAACCAAGCAAAAAAGACCTACTAGGTAGACGAAAAGATAAAAAAGAAAAGAAAGATCGAGGATATGCTGCTCTAGAAGGAGAAAGCTCGCCTGAAGAGGACACTGACACAAAGTATGTTTATCACAACAGAATAATAAATAAATAAAATAAAAATCATTTATTTCGGACTGGAATCCATAGTGTTAGGTTAGTTAGTTAATATATTTAATATTTTATTTCTGTATTAGGCTAACAAACTATGCTGTTAACAATATAATGAACTGATTTCAACTTCTAGCCATAATTATGTATATGGACATGTAGTAAAAGCAAAACATCTCTTATAATACCCATTTATTTAAATAGTTTTTTGAAAATATAGCAAAATTGTAGACTGATTTATATTAAATTAACTAGGTATGTTTTGAATAGGTACATACTTCGGAATGTTTAATCACTATTTGTTATAGAAGTCCATCAAAATCAAAGAAGACCAAATCATTTAAGTTTCCTACTAAAAGCAAAGAGAAGCGTGAGAAATCTCGTGACAAAGAAAAGGTACTAGAAGATGCCATAAAGCAAAGAGAGAGAGAAGAAAAGGAAAAGAAGAAAGAAAAGGAACGGGAGAAGGAGAGGGAAAGAGAAAAGAAGGAAAAGGAAAAACGCGACAAACTAAGAGAGAAAGATAAGGTGAGTTTAATTTATTTTATCTGTTGTTTTAGAAAACTGTTATTATTCTGTCATGATACCTAAGCTTTTAGGTCACTAACTGTTAGCCATCAACCAAAATAAAAATTCCATATTTTGTGACTTATTAACATTACACACACTGTAAATTCCTACTGCTATTGTGTTCACATATTTTATACTAGCTTATGCCCTGGACTTCGTCCTCGTGGATTTTAATTAAAATTACCTGTTCGTAGCAGCTGTGCTTACTGTTGCAGAACCCTTAATATTTTAGAAATTCAAAGTAGCCTAAGTTACTCCTTATATTATGAGCTGTTTCACAGTGAAAGACCTGTCAAAATTCAGCCAGCCGTCGCGGAGAAGCTGTTACCCGTGAATTTCGCCCGTTTTTCTGATTTTCCCGCGGAACCCTAAATATTATTGACATTTAAAGTAGCATATATTAGACCCTGGACCATCAGTCAGTCATTTATCTGTCAGTAAAAGTCGCGTCAGAATCGGTCCAGCCGTTTCCAAAATTAGATGTAACAAACAGACAGACAGATAAAAAAAAATTGCATTTCTTGTTATTGTGGATATTTTATGTATCGTGTACCTATACTATCGTAATATGCATTGAGTAAAAAGCTGTTATTTTGACATTACAGACACTCCAATTTTAATTGATTGAAACACTCGTCATATTTCTTCAATAAATAACAAATAATATTATTTTTTTGAATCATTCCATTGAAAACAATTGCATATTTAAAAACTAAAGAATGCTGATTATTGTATGTATGAAAATATATTATGTTATAAATAATCTAACACAGTGATCTTAACTAATCTACTAGCGTGGTGATCAATTCTCAATCCTTCTCTATACGAGAAGAGGCCTGTGCCCTGCAGTCGGACAGTTATAGGCTGTTATTATTATAGATCTTAACTAAGTAAGAAGTATCTAACCTCAGACTGACGTAGTGACATCTTAACGCCGAGTCATTTCACGACCTTGAATTTACGTTGCTGCCAAAACAGTCCTTATGCATTTGTAATAAAGGTCATAGTGTACAAAGAAGTGAGTCAGCCACGTCTATTGTCACGAAATCCTTGCATTGAGCGTATTTATTTATTTTATACAGCTATAGTAGTAAGTAACTCTACCCTCAAAAATGTTGTATTATTTGTTTACCAACTCGTGTAGAATTTATTATGTGTTTGTCGCACGACAATATCTCTTGTCAGCTCAAATTTTCGCGGTTCAGTAGTTGATACGTTTTGCATAATTTCACTGTTCAGTCGGTATAGTTCGGCCTTGGATAGCAGTGTCGGCAGAATGATCATGGTTTATTCAGTTGGTTCTTGAATTCGCGACATGCATCACCTACGCAATGTTTTTAATAAGGTGCTCCATACTTACGATATTATTTACGTTGCAATAACTTTGTATTGTTAAAGTTTCTAATCGAGTTTTTATCTACATACTATTATATACATATAAGTATCTTGTGTTCAAATCTTAGAAGATATTTGTTTTTTTTAAGTATACAATTTTAAGATTATTACTTAAGTGTTTGTTTTGTAAAATAAATCGGTCACGATCATAAGTTGAAAGTTGATATTTAAAGTGATTAGTGTTCATCAGGTATTAGTGTAGGTACTTGAAAATGTTAAAGGACGATGTTATTTATAATGCTGACAAATAGATACACATATGACATTTCGTTAATCGGTATTTTTATTGTGACCTTTGGAAGATGCCTCTATAGAAACTCTAGGTACTATAAATTAGGTACTAACAATAGTTAGGAAAAATATGTGTTTATATTGTTGACTAATCAAAACATACAATACAGGAAAAAGAAGAGAAAGCGAAATTCAAACTAGAATCTAAGGAGAAACTTAAAGATGAGAAGAAAGAAAAGACAAAGGATAAGGACAAAGAAAAAGTGAAGGATAAAGAAAAGGAAAAAGTTAAGGAAAAGGACAAAGATAAAAAGGACAAAAAGTTGACGAAAGTTCCTTCTACTTTCACTTGTGGGATACCGTTTGAAGAGATATTTACTTTAGGAGGTAAGCTATTACTATTACAATATTTTTTTTCTTTTTGAGCACAAAACCCTAGTTAGGGGGGAACGTTATTAGCGCCTAAATAAACACATTTTCCCTATTAGGATTTATTTGTGTGTATTTCCTTAACTTTTGGTGATATCGAAGTATCATACTATACATGTATTTAAAAGTAAAATACCTACGTATATATAACAAGTGGAAATTCCGTCCGTCCTGTTGTTTCCGTTAAGAAATTGAGGTCAATATTTATGCGATTTGTTGCGCAGATGGGTGCAAGCTTCATTAAGTATGCACAATGTTGAATATTTACTGGCAAAGTTGAGTAATCCTGTTGGTTAATGTCGTGTTGTTTATTTCTGTAAAAATTACATTGTCTATCAGTTCTGTCGTTGAAGGTGCATAAAATAATCATAATAATATATACTTGATAAGAATTAATTTCGCATTACCTACAACCGTTTGAATCGCATATTAGTTTCATTTTTAAATACGTAGTATGTTAAAAGCAATAATGATTTACTATATGTATATTCATTCAATTTCTGTTTCTCATTCGGTAATTCAGAGAGTCAAATTTCTTGACAAATGTGCTCTCTGATTTACTCTATCTTGGAATTTAAGGAGCAAAGAATTTTAACTTTCGCAGCCCATTTTCTGTTACATAGTCACTTAACACAGCATGCAAAACGCACTCAAAATAATAAAACACAAAGCTATTTCTTAAAACTCGTTACTAACTTTTTTCACTGTTGCCTCCTCCACTGTGTTTGGATCTATGCATCCTTGACCGTCGGATCGAACTTCTGCGTCCATCTGAAGACATTGCATGTTTTCATCTCTCGTTGTACTATAGTCATCTGAGCATGACGTGTATAAAGAACAACACCCACTATGTTTGATTGTGAATTAGCATTCTTCTGATAATTATTTCGATTTTCGAACAAGGATAAATTAGGACCATGTTAACATGAATGAATAGGTTCATCTCCTGCTGCATATCAGCTGTCTGTTATATTTCTAATTCTAAGTATTTTATGTATGATAAGAATTATATAACATGGAACCAGTTCACGTAGTGTAGAGATTGGCCAATCAACAAAGATAGCCACGAGATTAACCGCACAGGATACGCCTGACGTACTTAGGTATCATCACTCGTTTAGGCTCTCTACTTGCACTCATCTATTGATTTTTCAAACATATATGATAAGTCTTTTTGCGCATGGCTGATTACAATATCACGCGAAGGGTTCATTCTGGGCCCAATTTAAGTGATCTACAGATATTTATCTCGTGTTCCAGCCTAAGTTATGTATTGTGATACCTATCGCATAAGTGAAAAGCACTCCCACGGTACTGGCATAGTTCGAAGGGTGATTCAATGTTTTAAAATATATAAATATTGTTGATGAATACCAGCTGTTGTCATAACAATATCCTAATCATACTGTATGCAATTTATCGAATAACCGGGTTATTCGATAAACTGCTGTGCCGGCACCATTTGAGCACCTAAACATTATCTATAATACCATAATCAAAATAGAATTATCTTCACGAGCCGAAAAGGAGCATTCTTTTCAAGGTGAATGATAACACAGTGTGTAAACACGAATTCTTTCGCACTATTGTCGTCCTACATCTGCAGTTAGTAACGATCTCGCTTGTTACCGCTCTGGTTGTGATTTACATTGTATACTTTAATTATGAACCCTTTTACTAACGGCTTCACCATAGGCGGTAAGTGTTTCAGTTTCCTAATACTAACCTTTCTATAAAATTTTGTTGTTTTGATCCAATTTTCGTCTCAAAAGTGTAGTCAAAAGCCAATAGCTAATTGCAATCATCAAGGTTTGAAGTGAATCAATACAATCGGCAAATGGTTCAGTGCAATTAAAATGTAAGAGCTATAAAAATACCATAAAACACCATGAACGGATGTAAACAAATGTCGCGTGTACAATCACTGACATGGTGCTATTGATGTGTGTCACGACGCGTTCCGCTTTGAATAGATTTAATCGGCTTTATTACTTTTGGACGTGATTGTACGTATTATTACGGTTTCATCGAGATTTTCATGATATGACAATGGTCATCTAAGTATACCTAGTGTTATTTTTATTTAGTTGTTTTTAACCGATTTTAAAAGGAGGAGATTCTAGGTTTGTCTGTATGTATGTTCACCGATTTCTCAGTCAATTGTGGACCAATTTTGATGCTTTTGTAGGGCGTTTAACCTCTATTGTTTTCCACAAAGACGATTATAACGTACACTTGTTCAAATTAAAAATGTCGTGAATTACGCAGACTCACGATCGACAATATCGCAATTTAGGCTGCTATGCTGGCAGATTCCAGTCGTAGAGCGAGCTTTAACATTTTCATGTTCATAAATAAATACATCGTTGGTTTTACAGCAAAAAGATTCAGATATTCTGTGTAAGATTCTGACCGAGTGGGTAAGTGATTGGAAAATTCAAAATATTCACAGTATTTGTCTTCCTACGAAGTATTCAAACATAACGCAGATAAATATAGTTTTGAATTATTGTTTTGTATAATAATAATATATTTTTATTTGCTTGAAAACATGGTATAAAAGGTCTTACAATATTCAGAGAAGTACAATCATGTTTCGCTAAGATTAAACATAGCATGCAATTTTTTTATAAAATAAACAAAAAAAGGAAGCAAAAAAATTAAAAAAAAAATATTAAGTATATTTTTTCTAGGAATTCTTTTACACTATAAAAGTTATTGCTATTTAACCATTCGTGCAGTTTATTTTGAAATAAATACCGTGTGTTTAACATTTTTGTAATGAGTTTAATTGGATTGTTTCAGTGGCGTTGCCAATATTCGGCGTGCCGCTCGCGCAGTCAGTGGAGCGATCACGATGTCACGACGACACCGGCCTGCCGCTCGTGGTGCGGGACAGCATCGATTACTTACAGGTACTCACATTTTTATATGTATGTTTTTGTATTACATACAATTTATGGAGTATTGACCTTGACATTTTGCAAAGTGGGAAGAAGAAGGCATACCTCACAGTGGACAGATTGACTGAATATATCGATATAAGCAAAATGTGTTTATAGGTTTAGACTCTTGATAGTAGAGAACACGTCATCATCATCATCAGTCGGAAGACGACCTTAGAACGCCACAATGAACGACAACTTGCCATTTGAAGAACCCCTCCGTCTAACTGTTATCCTGCCTTGTATCGAAAAAATGAGCTAAATGAAATGATACTTGATTAGGTTCGAACTTGCAGCCTTGTAAGTTGTGCATACGGATCCATCAACCGCTAAGCCACCACGTCAATAAAAATACCTTATTTGAGTCCACTATTTTCAAGAATGATTTCCGAATGTCCTATTTATTTCTTTTCCAGGCACACGGCTTAAAGTCCAATCAGATTTACCGACAAGAACCCGATAAGATAAAGTTCCAGCAGCTGAAGAAGTTGTTCACGGATCGCGGTCCCACGTTCCCCTACCACTGGGACGTGCCGGTCGCGTGCGCCATGCTTAAAAATTTTATCAGGTAAGAAGTTGCTTAATAATATTGATGATATTAGATGTTAGCAGCTTATCTAAATATTACACAAAATTATTAATTTTTGAAACATTATTGATACTTCTACCATTTTAGGCTGATAACATAACATCACGCCTGTTTTTCCCGAAGGGGTGGGCAAAGGTGCACATACATATAGTACACCCACATTTTGCAAGTTATGTTGTAGGTCTAAACGTAATAGGGGCGAGCCTATTGCCACCAACCGGCACAATTCCAGACTCCGGGCAGCTACTGAAAATTACCAAAGGGAAAACCTCAATAATACTGCCCGACCCGGGCGACCGAACTAAGGACCTTATGCTCAGTAGTCACGCTTAGTGAGCACTAGACCAACAAGGCAGTTAAGGCTGATATTTTTGTTTAATATAGTATTTTTTTCCACCTATTGGTGTCTATGTGTATGTTTTGTAGATATATACAAGTTTTAAATATGGTATAATGATTTTCCTATCTAATTATTAACTTATTAATATTCCCAGCGAACTCCCCGACTCTATCCTGACACAAGAGTTGCACGGGCAGTTCGAGCAGGCGACGGCCATCGCGGAGCCGCAGCGCGAGGCCACCATGCTGGCCCTCACCGGCAAGCTGCCGCCGCCCAACTACAGCCTGCTGGCCTGGCTCGTGAGGCACTTCGAGTGCGTTGTGGCTAATGAACCGGTTAGAATTATCTTTTTTATTAAAATTTCTATCCTTCTTATATGGTTGTCGTACAACCTGGTGTCAGAGTTTAAACCGCCTGCAGGCCCGTGCCATGGCTTTACGAACCGTTGAAAAATCTCTCAGGTGTGCCGGTTTCCTCACGATATATTGCTTCACCGTTTTAGCAACTAATAACTAATTTATAGTACGCACGTGAATGCGAAAAGACATCGGTGCGTGCCGGGGTTTAAACTTGCAACCTTAAATTTCAATGAAAGTAGTAGTCCGCTTGTGACGTCATTTTCAAACTGACATTTGGCATGGAAAAAGCTGATAGTAGTTATTTTTACATTATTGTTTTATTTCTAACGCCATCTATCGGGTGACAGTTAAGTTTAAAGTGAGGTTAAACAACAAAAATCACTATAAAACAATTTTCTTTGTATATATTTCTAGTTTATGATAGTTTAATAAATAATAAATTTCAGGCAAACCATGCGAATATTCAGACGATAGCGACAGCGATGAGCCCTGCCCTCAATATGTCATTGAACCTGCTTACCTACCTCATCTCCAAAGCTGAGAAACTCTTCCCTGATGTCCAGCTTACTAAGTGAGTACATAGTTTTTATGTAACGTCATACATGTAGTCACTAATACAGGGTGTATTCAAAATTGTCTAACCACTTTCGTGCAAAACCATATTTCACACCCTTAGAACGAAATTGGCCTGATTAAAATTCACGTAACTTTTGTATTCATTTACTATATATACCGGTTGTATTCACGTCGATATTCGGCTCGCGACCCCGCCGCGTCACCTGCTCATGAATAAGGGCTTCGTTACAGTCCAAAACTAGTCGGGCATTCCCGAATATCGATGTAAATACAACCAGTATAATTATATAGTAGATGATATATGGATAACACTCACGAAAGTTATTATAGTAAACTTTTGATTTTGCATAAATTGACTTAAAAGCCGACTCTAAACCCCCGTGGAGAATAATTGTCAAAATTATAATAAATGTTTTTTATTCTAAAGTTATTTTGAAGTCTTATTTATATGGCTTTATATAGCAAAACAGAAGTTAAAGGAAAATCTAGTTAGTTCACTAAATTTCATGCTTTCAATATCACTTGCATTCTAAGGAAGTCATTTGTTACACATTCACAGCCAAATGTGTAGTATCAATCACATCCTGTACCAATATCTATATGAACACTGAGGTGTTAGATCCAATTTAAGTTTTTTTTTTGTTTAATTATTATTATAGGGGTACTTAATGGTAACAATTTATGCTGTAGCTATTACTGTTTTGCCACTATTCGCCCTTAAGTTTAAATTTACGCCGTTTTACTGTACTTCAGAAGCAGTTATTTCTAGTATAACTAACAATGTACCAACTCTCAGATACGTGCCGCCCCTAGCTGCCATCCCACCAGACTTCCCGGAAACAGCTCCCGAGATCAGCGCGGAGCTCCGCAAGCAGGAGTCGCTGCTGAACCAGATCCACGCCGAGATGCACGCCGGCTTCATCACGCCCGCCAGGGACCAGCAGCTGTGGGAGGCGCAGAGGATTGTCACTCAATTGAAGGTGAAATTATCAATAGTTTTGATAATCAGTGCGAGTGTGATGCTACTGATTACTGTCTCAACTGCTCGATTACAAATAATACTGCCTACAGGCGGTTTGAACTCTGACACCAGGTTGTTTATCAACCATACGATATGAAGAAGAACTGCTCGAATGCCCAATATTTCACCTGCACACTAGATGACTTATCTAAAACATAAAATTCCGCTGTGGACGTAGCCAATTACTGAAAGCAAAAAAAAATGCATAATATATACCGTTGACACGAAAAGAAGAAGAAGAAGGTAAAAATAGGTACGAATTTACTCAATGGTAGTTGCCTAGCGACAAGTCTCAGTTTACAAATATATGGCACCGTTTCCTATTAGGTAATTCTCAGTGACAGCATAGTCTGAATTTGTGTCCGGTTGATGGCTCGCCCCGTAATACATTGGGACCTATAAAATAACTGGCCAAATGTGGGTACTATACGCCTCTGCCTACCCATTCGAGGAATACAGGCGTGATGTTATGTATTGCGCCGTTTCTGAGACGACAACGGCGACAGAAGTCCCTTGGAAGTGCATTTCTAATCGCCTGTTTATATTATCTTCTTTTTGACTTTATTCTGTCATTTAAACATTTCCTTCGAAATGTGCCATGTAGGTTGCAGTTCTATAATTGTAATTATTTATTTATACCATTACAGAAAATCGAATAAAAAAAAACAATAAAATGATTGCACAGCACCATAAAAATCGTCATGGGAAATAGTTAACAACAAAATAAGTTACGCTGGTGGCGTTGTGTCCAAAAAAAAAATAGAAAACACCATTAAAAAAAATCGGAATCGTTATCTAACACATAATTATTATCTACTAGCTGCACCCCGCAATTAATCCAGGATATATATATATATTTAGATAGCTACCTCCATACTAAATTTTATCAAAATTAGTACGGCCGTTTGACTTTGAAGAACTGAAATGCTTTTCACGTCTAGCTTAAAAAAATTGACGTGTAAAAGTGTTTTTGTAAAACCGTTTATCATTTCACAAACATACAGACACTCACAAACTTTCGCCTTTATAATTTTAGTATGATTTTGATAACGTTACTAACAGAAGCAACAAGGTTTTCATTACGAATCATCATCATCATAAGCTTTTAAATGGCCCACTGCTGGGCATAAGCCTCCTGACCTAAACCCCACTGATTCCTATTTTGGGCCTTTTACGAATATTTTTATTATTATTATTATTTCAGCCATGATCGTCCCACTGCAGGGCAAAGGCCTCCCTTTCCTTCCTCCATTCCTCTCGGTTATGAGCTGCATTCGACCAATTTTCTTTAATATTTTTAATATTTTAAAATCACGGCTTTATTCCCTCGCCAGTTATATAATAGTAGGCAAGCCTATTGCCATTAACGAGGCACAAATCAATCAAGATTTAATTAACATATGTTGCGTATACATAATATTTAAATTAATTTGATTACCGTAATTTTCTTTAATACATTTTTGACTATCAATACCTAATTGCATAACTTTCAGACATTAGGTATACTAATTTAAGCTAACAACCGGTTTATTTGCGGTTGTCAACTATTTACCAAACCACAATTGCTCATAATTGATAATAAATAATGTTATAAATAAAAATGACGTAACCACAGTAGTTTATTACATGCTTGGTTATAAATAACTACTTTATATCGGCTTGACTTATTTTTTTTTAATATCGCCCGACACTAGGAATTTCTCCTGTGTCGTGGGTACGTTTTACAAAAATGAAGTATCACATACACAAACACCCAGATTCAGAACAAACATCTGCGGATCGCACAAGTTTTTGCCCCGTGCGGGAATCGAACCCGCAACCTTTAGCGCAGCAGTCCAATCGCTTAGCCACTGCGCCAATCAGGTCGTCAAAATGATAATATAGGTACTTATTTATCTGTGCCTATTATTGGCTTACGTGAAATAAAAAACATCTTGAATTTGAGTCTAGGTTCGTTAAATTAAGCAATCAAAACCTATTCTTGACACTAGATGAATAGTATGTAACAGGCGCATAGTCCAGGGTT
Organism: Abrostola triplasia; assembly: GCA_946251915.1. Taxonomy (NCBI): domain Eukaryota; kingdom Metazoa; phylum Arthropoda; class Insecta; order Lepidoptera; family Noctuidae; genus Abrostola; species Abrostola triplasia. The sequence goes on from OX276439.1 coordinate 6,423,099, forward strand.
CGTAATGGTACTTAATAATACAATATTTATTACAATAATCATCATCATTATCAGCCAGAAGACGTACACCGTTAAACAAAGGTTTCCCCCTTAGAACGCCACAATAAACGACAACTTGCCATTTGCATCCACCTGTTGTCCGCAACTCTGACAACAATACGACTACTTAATTGCAAAAAGAACATAGAATCGCATCAGTACAAAATATGCAGTACATCAGGACTGCCTCGTTGGTCTAGTGGTTCCTAAGCGCGACTGCTGAACACGAGGTTCTGGATACAAATCCCGGGTCGGCAAAGTGTTACTGGGTTTTCTCCATTAGGTAATTCTCAGTAGCAGCACGGATTGTGGATTTGTGCCCAGTTATGGCAATAGGCTTGCCCCCTATTACATTGGGACCTAAAACATAACTGGCGAAATGTGGGTGTACTGTATGTGCAATCTGCCTACCACTTCGGGGAATACAGGCGTGATGTTATGTTAATGTTATGTGTTTATATACAAAATATCGAAACTGTGAGAATATTAAAGTTATAACTCTGACGTCATTAATCACGAAGTTTGCGTAACTAATAAACAAGATAAACTTGTTTGAAACAGAAAGCTATTCAAACATTAGCGTGCGTAATTCATTAGTGAAGCATGGCAGTCGTAACGTCTATACTGAGGAACTTTGAGTTTGAAACATGAATAATAATTATGAATATTCTAATAAACTTCATCAATCAAGTTTGAACATGTTTTTATGTCGGAAACTGGCCATTTTACACTAGCGTAACTCGATGTTTATATGTTGGATGCTTATAATGTAATGTGTAAATTATTCCAAACACACTAAAACAAAAGCTATATTTTTTTGAGAAAGACTTAATTTAAAAAACACAATTCACAATTTTCACCTACATAGAAAACTCTTACACAAAGATTCATACCGTGAAGCACAACCTCAATAGACAACTCTTGTTACCTCATATTAAATATAAACTAAATGTCCTTAATTACAGAGGAAACTCCGCTCGGTACAGAAGTCGGTGGAACCCTCAAACTCTCTCCAGCCACAGCACGCGTCTCTAGACGAGAAGCCAGAGAGCAAACCAGATGAGGAACCAGTGCGGAGATACTCTCAACCAGCCGAAACACAACAGACACCACAAGAGACTGTCGAAGTTAAGACGCCGAGCGAACCCATCACTGAACCCAAAGAATCACCAAGCATAGACCCCACCTTCGACGCAGAATTCGAAGACAATTTCGACTTCAATCTAGAACCGAAAGAAACGCCCGAACAAGAAATCCCGCCCGCGGAGCCCGTCAAAGAAAAGCCCAAACTGACAGAAAAGGAACTCAAAGTACTGAGACTGGAACTCGAAAACGCTGAATATCTGCAACTAAAATCGCTACTGCAAGCGAAAATCAATTCCGAACAGTTTGAAATAGTCAAGCTTAGGAGCCATGTTGCTCTGAAGAATAAGCAGGAAGGCAGCGCACAGAATACTAAGGATAGTAAGGAAAATAACACGCCAGAAGAACAGGAATTAAGACAAAGACTGATCAAAGAAAATGCTCTCTTAGAGCAGAAAAGGGTAAACCTAATCAACCAGATATTCCAAGAAAGAGTTGCTTGCATACAACTGAAAATAGAACTCGCTATGAAGGAAATATTATCGAAATCTTAAATATGACTCGTTATATAATAATATTAGTCTCAAATATTAGAATAAGTTATTTATTAATATATTCGTTAATGTTGCATGTTACGTTACTGTTCGATGTACTGAAATTGATAATCGAATACTTATATGGACTTTTATAGATATTGACATGAAACACGACACAATCTAATCTCATACATTTGCATCACTAAGACTGCAGTACTATCTCTATATTACCTATAAACATAGTCATATGCTAACCGATTTGTAGGAGTAATTATAGTAATTTTAGGTTATTTCTGTTGTTGTCTTTTAAATCGAACGAAGGTAAATTCTTAGCGAAAGCAGATATGTTTATGCAATACTAGCTGCGCCTCGCGGTGTTACCCGCTACATTTCCGGATAAAAAGTAGCCTATGTGTTAATCCAGGGTATCAGCCACCTCTATTTCATTAAAATCCATTCAGTAGTTTTTACGTGAAAGAGTAACAAACAACATCCATACTTACAAACTTTCGCGTTTATAATATTAGTAGGGATAAGCTTTTCTTAAGATACCTCTCAGTTCCCTAAGAGCGTATCTAAGAACCACTTAAAAATTGATCGCTTTGATATGAAGAATACAATATTAATTGGTGATTGTATACCTACTGTTAAAACTATCAACCATTAAGCATTTTGGTATTTTAATTAATAGCCTAATGCGCTGAACGTTCTTTTTATAACATTCCAACAACCTTAAAAATTGTCTGCTTGGTGTTGAGATTTACCTTTATTTGCTACCATATTCATCATCATCATCCACAGCCTTCAATATCCCACTGCTGGGTGTAAGCCTCCCTTAAACAATGCCATCCGCCGCGGTCCTGTACCAACCTTGTCCAGGTGCGCCCCGCAATATTAGAGCAGAATATTAGAGCAAGCTGCAGCAAAAATAGGTTAAAACTATCCTTATACCTACGAGTTAGAGTTCAAAATCGTTTATATAAACTGTATATATATGTTTGTTTGACTGTCTAATGTAGTAACAAATGGAAGTCTAGCTGCAGTTTGTCAGCTTAATGTAATTTGCATTCCGACCGTCTCAGGCGAATTATTTCATTAAGGCTTAATATGACATCGTAGATTGTACAAACATCTGTTAAATAATGTACTAATCAGATTATATTGATCAAATAAAAGTATGGTACGTGAAAAGGTTTTATTTTTTATATCCTACCTCTACGTTATCGAAGTATTACTACTAATTTGGATATTTGGATTAGTGAAACAGTTACACAACACATGAAATATAAGTAACGGTTTATCGCTATCCGGGTATACAAGTAAACTATATATCTGTGTATTATCATGCTTCTATTCTCCGAAGGGGTAGGCAGGAGCGAGATAGTAAATTTCTGTTATTTAACAGTTTTTATCATCACCATCAGCCGGAAGACGTCCACTGTTGAGCAAATCCCCTCACCCCTTTAAATGGGAGGCCTTTGTTGGGTGCCATAATCTCCACGGTTGGCAAGCGGCTTACGGATCCCGGTATTGGTGGTGAAGTTACAGAAGACGCTGCTATCTTCTGGATTTTCCCTTAGTCGCCTCTTATGACAGCTACGGGAGGAAAATGGGTAAATTCTAAGCCGGATAATACGGCAGTTTCTATACGTATTTCTGTAATACTAAGAAACTATGTATATGACATTCATTAAGTCACATTGTACAAGGGTATGTGTTTAATTAACTTATGAGCAAAGTCCACTGACACGTTATTTCAGAATAGCTATGTAATCAGGTACGTATGTATTTTGAAGTGCTCTTAATGCGTTACATACTGTAGCGCTTAATTAACACGATTAAATTACATACCTATGTATTAATTGCTTATTTTTCAATAACTTGTTTCCTCGTATTGTTTTAAAATAGTTAACGATGTTGATAATGATGACGCATTACGGGGGTTCACATGTTTATAAATAACTGAGAGACATAGTGTAACTAACCGCGTTAGTAATACCTTAAAGGTCCGAAAGTATTGTCCTTAGAGATAACTAAATTATGGTGCTTATAATCCTAATGTGTACATACATACATACATAAAGTCACGCCTGTTTCCCTGAGGGGTAGGCAGAGACCACGGAATTCCATTTGCTACGATCCTGGCATACTTCTTTTGCTTCATTCACACGCATCACATTCTTATTAATATACATTCCCAATGTGTATCAAGCCTATTGCCATTTATAGGCCTCATACAAGGTTCGTCGCCTCCTAGATACGACCATTCTGTTTGTCCCTACCGATATAGAGGGAAGGCCGCACGGCCCATACATATTCCAGTGTATGTATAGTCACGCTCACGTGCGCCAATCTCTGCTTCTCATTTGATTAGGCATCGCAGTTATTTACTGAACATGATTCAAATGACATACACGATTACAATGAAAGGTAAACATAAAAATAACATTAAGTAGATAGGTACCTACATTAGGTATCCTAATGGTGCTATCGTCTGAACAAAAATTAATTCAAAAAATGTAAACTTCAAAATTATGCAAGAACCAATCTAAAAGATTTGAATAAATACAATTAATGTAGCTACTTAATGCTCCTTTTTGCAGCTGTCTGACTACATCGGATGTAGTTTGTAACGCTGACGAACATCACTACTAATTACAATAATTCGAGTAGGTACGTGACGTGTGGAACTTATTCTAGAAGCAGTCTCCATTACAATTATCAATGTTCTAATTGCATAACCATAAGCAGCGTTATCTGCAGCATATCAAAACATTATCACGATAAATACATATCTTAATTACTTGAAGATTTCTTGCGAAACGATAGGTGCAGTATGTGACTATGGTCAGTCATATGATTTCTGTAATTAATTCATTACTTGAATTAGCATTCTGACCTCGTATTATCAATTTTGATGTAGAATAACCTCGGCTAGTCTGTTTTGAACTGTACTCGCTAAACGTGCATTCGACAGTACTGAATAATTAGTATTACAGTGTGACCCAATTAGCGCTGGAGCTAATTAGTTGCCAAAGGGTCTTAAGGTCAGTTCTTACACTGAATGGAGTAGATGGAGAACAAAAATGGACAGCAACACGTGGGTCGATCTGCGACGGGGTGGCTCCACAATATCGCAGGGATGAATGCAATTGATCTCTTGGAGTGTCTGGGAATATTAGAATACTGGGGTGTATCTGGCCTTTCCGCTTTTTTTTTGTTTTGCTTCGGTCTAATATAACCGGGAGCCCAGAGACACACAATTATTCTAATGAGCCCAGACACAAACTGATACCAGTTTGTGGCCATCGATCGCGGAGCTCTGGGCAATTGCCCAGAATGCCCAGTGGTAAAGAGGACTGCACAGGACAACAAGAAATGGTACTTATAAGTAGTTAAAGAGAGGCCTGAACCCAGCATCGGGATTTTGCAGGTTGTGGATGGTGATGAGTTATTTTATCTAGTGTTGTAACATAGGATGGCTGTACGTCGTTATTACCTACGTGTCTAGAAGAAATATCTGAAGATATATATATTATATCCTGGTCTACGCTATTAATAACTTGTGTCATGAAAGAATTGTATGACACACAAAGATAATTGCAGTTTATTTCTGAACTTTAAACATTCCCTTTGATTACAAACCCACGTCAGTCACGCGATACCATGCCCGCCATGAAGCCAGCAAGAATAATAGAAAAAACAACAATTGAAATCAGGTTTTCACGTCAGCGTTCGTAACAATCCGGACTACATCATTGTTTATTACGTAAACGCTAAATCATGAATATGAATATGAAAAAATATAATACCCCTGAATGATAATGGACTACCTACATATTACAACGACGGAACCTTATCTTGAAGAAATGCATTGATATGTTTTTACCACGAAATGTCACTACAATCTTTTCGTGTTGCTTTCTGTTCGTAAGGGCTTATAAATAAATCTTATCTGCATCCATAAGTGCGGTTGTATCAGCGACCATTTTTTTTCAAAACCCAGTAGTCTTATTTATCTACGCTGACGTAGATATTTAACTGCTATACTCTCTTTTGAAGAATATTTACGCACTTATGTTGGTCTGCCTAATATACTTAAATCTACTTCATCTACATTTCATCAGTGTAGGTGTGCAGGCCTCTGCATACATTTTCAAGGAATTGACATACCATAACATAACATCACGACTGTATTCCCCGAAGGGGTAGGCAGAGGTGCACATATGTCACCCACATTTCGCCTTATGTTTTAGGTCCCAATGTAATAGGGGGCGAGCCTATTGCCATCAACCGGGCACAGATCCAGACTCCGTGCTGCTGCAAGCTGCAAGGGATTGAAATAGGAACTTATACACAGGAATAGGATATATCTTTACATTTGCTAGTATAATATATTTTTCATATATTCCTTTTGTAAGGCACGTAAATTAAGCCTGATAAAAAAGACATACCAGTTTCAATTGTATCTAAACGACAAAATAATTCGTGCTAACTGCACTAAAAACATTACCCGCATCAAATTATAAAAGTAAGTATTAACTTTAGCCTTTGATAACAAAAGTATTAAAGTAACAGGAAGCGATCGAAAATCAATAAGGATCATTGACACGATTTCTTCCGCATATCCGATGTAAAATAAGTCTTAATCATTCCAAGCATGTCTCTGTCATATTAGTCATACGTTCTTTGATACAATGAAACCAATCGCTACTGTTTCAACTGACACCCACGCTACTGTCCTTAACATTCGATTCTAAAGCTAATATCGACAAAATCAACTCGTTTCGGTGCAAATATCAAATATGACATCATCACGCCTTTGCGTCTATTACAGGCGATATGAAGTGTCACGTGGGTTAGAACCTTTTTGGTAATTCAATAGGTAAGCCTCGTTGGTCTAGTGGTTGCTAGGCGCGACTGCTGAGTATAAAGTCCTGGGTTTGAATCCCGGGCAAAGTATTTTGGGCTCCATTAGGTAACTCTCATGTAGCTGCCCGGAGACTGGAATTGTGTTAATTTGATGGCAATAGGCTCGCCCCCTATTACTTTGGCACCCATAACTCGCGAAATGTAGGTGTACCAAACACCTCTGTCTTGCCCTACCCCCACAGGCGTAATGTTATGTTACAGGTATGTGAACAGGTAACCTAATTCTTGAGCAGAAAGATACCCTACATTCTACCGTATAAGTGTGTATGGCAAAAGACAAAAACCAGTCAAGGTTTTTTGTTGGAGTAGACCAAAAAGACCATGATAAAGCGTAGTAAATAACATCTAGCCCGTCTTGGGCTGGCTTAACCAGTCTTTATCATTTCCATTTACCATGACAACACAAACACATCAACTTATACAATAGGATGCAACGTGTGCACGTAGGAGTAACTGACCACAAAAGCAGAGGCCAAACCCCAAATCTGTATGCAAATTAAATAGGAATGAGATCACCGCATTGTGAGCATTGACCTTCGCATTTTAGTACATTATATGCTTAATCGACAACAGTTGGCAGAGTACATAAAAAAATATCAAATGAATTCAGGGTCGGGTTCAACCATTTTGTTGTATCATGAATTGCCTAAACGTTTTGCCCTAAAGCACCTGACTTGAGCATAAGTATACGTTTATATACTGTTGCATTTTAATTTGTAAGTAGGTACATAGTCCATCCATATCCATACAAATCATAATTCCATACTTATAAAATAAATATGAAAGTAACTCTGTGTCAGTTACGCCTTCTTGACTAAACCGCTGGAAGATTTGATGAAATTTGGCATGTAGAAAGTTTGAGACCTGAGAAAGGACAGGCTACTTAAGGGGGCGAAGCAGCGGGCAAAAGCTAGTTGTTTATAAATACAGACGGCTCAAAAATACGTCGACAGCTAGCAATATCGGTAAAAAGTAATTACATTGTCACAGTGCCATTACAGACAATAAATACTGCTTAATATCGTTATTAAATCTCTGAATAGATAATTTCTTTATACACAGTTTCTCATTAATCGTTAGTCTGATGGTATTCTAATAATGGATGCTTAAGTACTTGTAATTAGCCGTGCACTAAACTCGTCCAGGGTTTCATTAGCATAAGTATTTAATAACGTCTTTACCTCTTTGTTCCAACAAAGTACCGTTCTAAGGTCTTAAACACACCTCATTACAGTAAAACAATAGTGTTTTTGTGAGCAAACAGGTTAGTTTTAACCGTTCATTCTTAAGCATGTCATCATTTGAGAAAATAACATCACAATTCTAATTCTATGAACCTTGTGTAGGTGTATTTTCGGATATCCGCGGGATCTGCCCTCTTTTTTTGCTTCTATTCTTATCACAATGTTGGATTCATTTTATTATGCGTCAGCATCACCCTGTATTCTCTGCAAACCTACAATAAAAAACTATAAAACACCAGTGAATAGTAAGACCAAATATTCAGTAAGTTATTGGAGTAAAGCCCGAATGAATCTGGTTCAATGTCTTGCTAGCCTGCGCGGTAAATATATAATTACAAAAAGGTCAACTATTAACCTGTTCACCCACTTTCATGTAAATCTGAACAGGTGTTTACGTAGCTTAAATATCATATGTGAGTCAGTATATAAATAAACGAACACAGTTTTAAGCGCATATTGATAAAGATTAAAACATTTTACATGAGACCTTGTCCCGATATAATTATCAGTACTTAGGTACTTATTGGCGAATGCAGTAGGTAGGTTACTATATGTGGCTATACATAACACAAGGAAAACAGTACTTCAATTTGCATTAGTTTGTGCCTACAGTCTGCTATGTCTGATGACTGATACGTCATAGCATAATGTATCGATCACTAAAACAGTCTGCCTAGTGGTCTTTTGTCAGTCTCCGAAAGTCATGTTATGCTGTCAAAACTGTTCTTGGAGAAACAAAATCAAATTTAATATCTCTCTCACCTGTCTTAAAAAAGCAGTGATACTAATAATAAGAATATGGACTATCTAGCCAAAGGTCGCAAGTCATGTGCGTACTATAAATTAGTTATCAGTTGCTAAAAACGGCGTAGGAAAACATTGTGAGGAAACCGGCACACCTGAGAGATTTTTCAACGATGTGTAAAGCCACGTTAGAGGCCTACAGGCGATTAAACTCTGACACCAGGTTGTTCATCAACCATACGATACGAAGATCTCCCATCTTAGATTAGACTGCCTTGTTAGTCTAGTGGTAGCTAAGCGCAACTGCTGAGCATGAGGTCTTAAGTACCAGATCGGGCAGACTTGTTACTAGGAATTTTCCATTAGGTAAATCTCAGTAGCAGCACGGAGTCTGGATTTGTGCCCGGTTGATGGCAATCATTGGGAACTATTACATAAATAGCGAAGTGTGGGGTGGTACTATATGTACACCTCTGCCTATCCCTTCGAGAAATGCAGGCGTGTTGTAATGGTTTTCTCTGTTATGTTTTCTCATCTTAGATTGATAATATCGAGACAAACAATGCTTTAATAAAGCTATAAGTAGTTTTATTACATTCACAGCATTATATATTGAGTTGTTTCCTGAAGTTTTGTGAACCTAGTTAGTCTTTTTTATTCTGTGCCTAGACTGCGTATGACAAAAATGGATAGATGAATGAATCAGCTATGTTTTATAAGGAATGCGACAAAGTGATTTGTCGATATCTTTGTCTAGTACCGAAGTAGTTTGAATTATTCTTTGTATTGCCTGTATATCTTATATGCACTGGATGGGTGTTAGTTTACCTATAATTATGAAGTACATTACATACGTAAGCCTTACAAGTGGCCTTTCGACATAACTCTATTGCACTTAAGAACATAAGTAGGTACCTAAACTTTTTTTTTATGTCAAGATTTTTGAAACCATTGCTTGGCATTGTTGAATGTGGATATAGGTATCTACAGAAATATATTTAAAATCAGGACACAATTAGGGACGATATCGATTAACATCACACAATTAAAAATGAAAATCTCCTTTTTTTAAGTCGGTTAAAAACAAGGTTAATCACGATAGATTTATTATTTTTTAATCCGTTTCAGTTTGATAAAGGTAAAATATCAGATATTCTTAAACACATATGTTTTGTTGGACATAAATTGACTTCTAAGTTTAATAGTCGCATTACTAAGTATTAGTTAGTTCAAGTATGCATAAACACAATATACGGGCACGAAATCCCGGAAGTCGCCCGTCTGTAAATACTTCATGTTACCGCTGAAACTCTTCTCGTAATAGAAGCTTATATCGTTCTATGAACTCTTCTATCTCATTCTATATTTAATGAGACGTCTATTTTTAACCACCGTCAAAAGTGAAGGGTGTTGTAAATTTATCCATTTACGTTTGTTTCTGTAGTCACAACATAGAGACGGGCGGATTACGACGAGTTTTAAATATTAGGATTAAGATTAGTGATTCCTTGAATTAATGTGCTTGATAAATAATCTATCGCGATGAGTGCTACTTTAATTCACGTGAAATCAAGAAATTCCTTCGGTAAAACTCGAAAACGATCGCTCCGTAAAAAAGTAAGACAAAGTTGAATACAGTTCGGAATCCATTGTATTACACAAATATTTCTCACCACAAGCGCTAACAACTTGAACAATTTTCGTTCTAACGGTTCTTCCAACAAAACTCGTATGAGTAGGTGAATACATACGAAATCAATGTGCAGTCGATTATAGTCTCTACGCGAGTGCAATACTTGTTAGAATCCCAAACGTCTGGGTCTACACTGTGTATAATCTACGTTATCTGTTGTAAGATATTGTTGCAACAATAATCTCGCTGTTTGTGAGAATCGGGTTTCTATTCAGTTAGCAATTATCTAATGACTGTGAATTATTAGTGATAAAGGCCAATTCTCAAGTAAATATTGACGTTCATTATCGAAAGTGTTTCTAGACTCAAAACTGTGTTACATTAAATTAACAATGAGGTGAAAAGTCGTGCTAACGAATTCGGAACATTTGTTTTAATATTCATTATATAATGAGGCGCTCGGCGATCGGTCGCCGCCTTGCGCGCTTTCACTCGGTACGCTATTAATTACGTACACGATTGTGTTCAGTCGGTTATATTTACTCAACTGTTTCGACTGCTGAAAGATAAAGAAATAGCTAAAGTGGCGCGCTACACGACGCCCGTATCTTATCGCATCCACTCTATTGATCACTCGACACATATCGCGAACGGCTCGCCTTATACGGACGACCGTGCCACCTTTATTGTCCAATTTAACATATAGACGTGTACTGTTATAGGCGCGATGTTACCGGTGAAGTCATAATGTGCGTCGTTCAAAAATAGAAATACAGTGTTTACAGGAAAATAGTATCAATAACAAAGTGTTGCGGTTTGTAATTGAACGGAAATGGCCGCTAAATCGCCTACGATGAGTGTGAAGTCGCGGGAAATGATCGGCGTGGACCAGTTCAGTCAGCGACGCGAAGTGTTCGGCAAACACGACACCGTGTTCCTGCCGCCGGCGTCGCCCGTCAACTACAGGGAAGCGGAGCCCATCATAACGTCCAACCACGGTAAAACCACCGCCAATTTTAAACGCAACACAGGCGGATATTCCAGCATGAGGGAGTCAAGGAACGAAGAACGCCTTTTCGAGTTTCGACCGAGAAAATACTCTGATAATTTTACCTCAGAGTTAAATCAAAGTGACGATGTGGAATACCGACACACGATGACTGAAAGGACGCGGCGCCTGTCCAAACTTCGCCGGGACTTCATGACGTCGAACATACACGAGCCAGGTAGTACCAGCCCATTCAACCGCTCCGGGACTAGAGCTTCGATGCCAGCTAACAGCTCTCCTGTGAAATATAAAATTGAGAGCCCTAATCTATATAAATTCCCATTCGCCGAACCTTATTCTACGCCGACACCGGTGCGCAGGGTTATTGTTGACCTAGGGCCCTCGGAAGTAGACGGCGGTAAGGAGAATCAGGACCCGGAAAGGGTGCGACATCAGAGTTTGTCAAGTAACGAAACTTCGCCAAAAGTGGATCAACAGAAGTTGTTCGAAGAGTTATTAAAAAGATATTCTCCTCAGCGCAAGCCAATCGACTGGCAGTTGCCTCCGACAAAGCCTAGAATTGTCGCGTCCGTTCCTAAATCTAATTCTAGTGTGGCCGATAGTATTGATAGTGGAGATAAAAAAGACGAGAAACATGACAAAGTGGGTGATGATGACGTGTTTGAGAAAAAAGAAAACGGTGACATTGTGCCAGCTGCGATCAGTGATAACTCTGTGGAAAAATCTAGTGAGGAATCTGAAAAAAGTCCGGGAGACCCTGTACCTAATGGACCGGAGTCGCTTAGTGGAGAGGCTGGCACAACGAGCGAAAGTAAGGTAACAACACAATCAGAACTAGACGAGAAACACGATCAAGTGCCGGAGTTATCAAACATTCAAAGGCAAGGGAGCAGAGAGTCCGCCAAAAAGCCACCTTTAGACAAAATTGTAGATTTAAGTATACCAGCACTGATACAGAAGATGACTGTGGAAGGCGACGACCTAGAGAGCAGTAACAAGAAGCAGAAGAAAGTCAAGAGAAAACGTAGCTTCCTGGACAAGTTGCTAGGTCGCAAGAAAGATAAATAGTATCGATATAAATTGTAACATTGATGTGATATTGAATATGCTGCAATATGTTGCAGGCCAGCCAAAGATTAATAGAAGCATGACGTCATTTCTGTAATCTTTTGATATGTAGATATTTCTTTATACCGCAAAGGAATAAACCGATAGATTTATTTATATCTAAAATAATTAAGGCCAGTCTTCCTCTTTTTTTATCGTAATGCATTGGTTGGGTTATCACTAGCTGATAATACTAAGTGCCAAGTGACACGCCCTATCTGCCAAATTCAAAGTGTTTTATAACATAATAATGTTTTATGTGAATGATTTGGGAATAAGTTAATGTATAACTCGTATGTGCGACCTTTGTATATTTTGTAAATTATTATTATTTGTTTAATTAATCGTAATACATCCTGTAAATTTTCCGTAAACGTGCCTGCTTCAGTTATCAATAGGTACAATTCAATGATGTCATTATCACGTAGAACTATTAATAACTAGCTCTATAATCATGTTTTCTTAATTCTAATATATGTATATTCCAGAGTAAAAGCTAGTGAGCCTTTGAACCAAATATTTTCTTAATAAATTTTATGTTTATATAATATGCTTTCATTTATTAGGGTGTAAAGTATTCGGTAATAAAAGAAACAAATAGTAACACAAATTAATATATTAAAAACATAGATAAAACTATGAAATAACTTTTATTACATTGAATTGTATCACAGTGCTTTACTTACAGTATAAATTAATATATAATTATTTAAATACATACATTGCTAGGTAACTATACATATTATTACAATTTTTAATTAAAACATTCAATTTTGTATCAATTTAAACAGTTGCAAAAAGGTATATAAATTATATAGTATATAATTTAGATATATTACATGAGATAGTTTTATAAAAGCGAACATCTCTGTCTACATTTTCGGGCATTATATAATATGTATAGTATAATAAATACATTTATTATATGTAACGAAATCAAATGTAGTCCATTCACAAAACACATTCGACCGACATTTGAACATAGTTCTGTTACTGTTACATGAAGTACTTATTTTCATTTGCGTAACTGAGACAAATTCAATGACACCTTTTTGTTGAAATTGGTTACAGGCGAATTGCGAGCACTAGAACAATGGTCACGTGATATAAGTTGCATGAACATTGAACACATGTAAAAACAGATATAACAGTAACAATCATTGATTAAAAGATACTTTTATACCTACACGCATGAGTTCGGTATGTCAGGGCCATAATAATTGGAAACTCTACTCCTACGCCTCTAAACAAAGAGGCGTGATTTTAGGATTGTATTTATTTGGATATTAGTAATCAATCTTGATTCGTTTATATTAGGTAGACATATTTAAGATTGTTTGAAAATACAAATGGTACCTAATAGCAATAAATAGCAGATATCAATATTTAAAATCAACTGAATATGCTCGCTCTGGTCAGACAAAGTCAGGTTTAAATCACTTGCTTAATTATAAATTGCTTAGAGATATTGACCAGCGTAATGCGGTAACACAATTTTTATAATCTGAATTTATAATTTGAATTTAGTATTTGGGAAATAGGCGTGACTTTATACGTATGAATTCAAAAAATAAGATACAATTTTTAGTTTAAATTAGATAAAGCGATTCTATATGAGATTTACTCTTTGCCCCTTTTAGGTAGATATACTCTTTCCATTACACGCTGTATAATCTTTTAACAGACATATTACGTCCTAAAACGCCTATAATTCTTACAGAGCCGAAGTCCATTTACCAAAATTTTGGCTCTCATCATAAGTCCCATGCTACAAGTAGCATAATATCACGTATATTATACATCACAATAATGCTATTGCATAAGTCATTTGATAAGATACAAATAAAGTACAATTTTCTGTCAGTTGCTAGTTTGTGATTTAATACATGATAGTATATGCGAAAGCACATCATAATAGATATGAAGATAAAAATACAATTATTCATAATATACTATTGATAATAGTAGGTACTTTCCGTATATCAGATTTAAGAAGGCCGCAAATTTTCCCTCTTCATTGCTTTCTGGTGAAGAGTAATAAAGAGTGGAATACATGATACATAATGTACAAAATATATTTTTTATGTATAGATTCTATGCTTATGGTAAAGGTTCAATCATCTAGATATAGTGTAATGTTTTTATTAGCGCATCAAGTCATAGGAGATCCAATAGACTCCTGAATTTAGTAAATTTAATAAACTTAATGTTATAGTAATGTTCTACAAGATCATATAAAAAAATATATTAGCTTGATGCTATAACTTGCACTAATCATTCTAAAATTAGTCTACAACATAGAAAATGTAGCTCTATACATGGAAATGCAAACATTTAGCAATCTAATTGCTCTTACTAAAGGCGTAGCTGACAAAGGCTAAGTCGAAATCCAGCATTACAGTGTTTTTTCTAAAGTATAATGCACATTCTTTGCAAAATACCTGATGGTAATCTTTAGGATACACAAGTGTTATTAGATTTACGTTAAATGAGTAAAAACACTTGAAACTACATGACAAATAATCTACATTACATAAGCATTAAGCTACACTCATTTTAATTATTGTAACTCAACCTTTTTGATCTAGCCTCTGCAATGCCTTCTCCAAAGCAAAAGGTATTCAAACTAAATGGAAAATTAACTACATACATTATTTAAGCATACAGCTATGCTCACAGTAACAAATCTACACAATTAAAACTACAATAAGCACCCTCAAGTCTTCTTAAAATCTGGGTCCAGCCTCTGCAATGCCTTCTCCAAAGCAAAGAGGTGGTCGTCTTCGACGTCGGGCGCCAACTGCCGCATCGCCGCTGCCAGGTTGTATACATACTCCTTGTTCGACCCACTGGGACCGTGGCAAGACATCACTTGCTTCGCTAACTCTTCTATTGATGCTGGCCCTGGAAATACAATACAACAGGTTGAATATATAAAAATAAAATCTAATACTTGCTGGTTGTAGTCGCATAGTGATTCCTACATACTCTTACAGTTAAAAGCGTGTGAAAAGATTAATTATTAAACAGATTTACCAGCATTTGATTTCGTAGTTGCCGCAATGGGTAATCGATTGGACCGCTGGAAGGGTTTCGGGTTAAACTCCCGCGGGGGGTAAACATGTATGCCAACGACAAATGTTTGTTCCGAGTCTGGGTGTTTTTGTATGTATTTTGATACTTCATGTTTGTGAAACACGCGCACGCAACGCACATAAAAAAAACATCACGCCTGTATTCCCGAAGGGGTAGGCAGAGGTGCACATATAGTACACCCACATTTCGCCAGTTATGTTTTGAGGTCCCAATGTAATAGGGGGCGAGCCTATTACCATCAACCGAACACAAATCCAGACTCCATGCTGCTACTGAGAATTACCTAACACTTTGCCCAACCCGGAATTACAGTTATTTCAATGAGTTTATACATCTATTGCATTTGTAAAATGAAAAATTACAGCTGCAGTTTCCTTTGGACCTTGCTAAAATGTTCACAAGTATTTGTTAATATTATTTAACAAATGCCACCTACCTAATAAGTTATCGTAAAATGTTTTACAACATTTAATCGACATACAAATAAAATTATATGATAATATCTTATCTTTTATTACTGTGGTGTGTGAAACCAACCAGGCTAAATATATGAAAGGCACACTGAGTCACTTGTTTAAATAGTACATTTTATTACAGAATAACCTTCAGTGTGCAGTCTTTGTCCTTTTTTTAGCTTGTGCTATAATTGTGGCATTTACCCTACAATATAGGTACTTATTAAAATCATCATCATCAGTCTATCTCTGTCCTCTGTTGGACATAGGCCTCTCCTATAGCACAGCACTGAATTAAACTCTGACCTTCAACTTATTATTTGTGTATACTAAAGTACCTACCATATATTAAGATAGAAATTGTATAATATAATTGTTCTAATGCAGGAAAACTGCATGCTTCTTCTCTACATGAGAAGAGGCCTCTTCTCATATAGCGAAAAGCATGCATAGATCAACTCCATGCTCTTTGTTTTCGTGATTTTAGATATTTTAATCCAGGTTGCATGATGTTTGTCTTCACTTTGAATCAATTGTATCTTAGAACAACTAAGAAAGTATATTAATGAATTGCCAGATACAAGCTTGGTATTTTACAAGCATACAAGACTAAGCTACCACAACAACACAAATTACTGGTAAATTAAACCCAACCACACCTGCATAAGATTCATTTTCCTCTGTCGCTACATATAAAGTCAACAGAAACGGTTCATGTGTTGTGTCCTTTGGGTGGAATGTGACAGTCTTCTTTGTATAACCATTCTTCTCTCTGAAGTCTAGATGTTTAGTAACTTGATCTACATCTTCCGTCTTTATTTTGTATGCTACCCCCCACACTCTGCTGTTAGGGTCATCACTCTGGATTAAAGTGACAACTCTGCCTGGCTGGAAATTGGAAACAGTACCTATTATTATGGTGAATTGCATATTTTGAAGGTGGCCTATTGCCTTGCAGAAAAGTGAAGGCTGTGAATGACAATGAGAAGACAATAAAATCTTTTTTTTTACTTTAGTTTTTAATTTGTACATGATATAATTTTTTTGTGGCCTATATTCAGCAGTGGACTGCAATGGGCTGTAGATATACATACCTAGATTTCTAAAATAGACAATATCAGTAACAGGCTACTTATAAGGGTTTTTCTATATACAAACTTGATTATTCGAAAATAATTGCATTGTTCAACTTTTTAAAACAATAGTTACACAATCCTTGTGTCAGGAGGATACTAAGATTAATTTATAGTTGTAAGAAGAACTTGCCATGAGAAGCCTTGATCAACTACTGATTAAGGACACTTCTCAGGCTACCTATTGTGTGTGAAAAGTAATCAAAGATAGGTACTGTAGATGAACATGTAGTACTGTAGTACACAGAGTCAGTTCCCCATTTTTCCAAAACCAGTGTAAATTCAATTACGTGGACAGTCAAGGGCCATTTATCTGGTACAAATCCTACAAGACTAAAAAGGAGTAAATAATAAAAAATAAAAACTTGTAAAAAAAAGGTTTGAACATAGTCATTGGTATATTTCCTTAAACGATGATATTACGATAGGCGTGCTTACTTTGTCAGGTGTTCCGCGATGATCTATGCTGTGTTGATAAAATCTCCTCAAATAACCTTTTATATAACCTACAACTTTGTAATCGTACTTAAAATCTACTTTCCACACCAATGACCCGTACCCAAATATCCACATTGTTTTTCTTTATTTCAGATAGACATATTTTTTATTCAAATTATTGTGTTAAGAAGAACTAAAGGGATAATATGTATGATAATTTAAAATTTTAAACATGTCATAATAATTGTGACAGTCGTCCGTCACTGTCAGCTGTCACAGGACAGACTAAACAGTGTAACCTCAACCACAGTTTATGAACACAGTACTACAGCGTACAATATCGTACATACATACATACATACATAAAGTCACGCCTGTTTCCCTGAGGGGTAGGCAGAGACCACGGATTTCCATTTGCTACGATCCTGGCATACTTCTTTTGCTTCATTCACACGCATCACATTCCTCATACACGCTCTTATACAATATCGTATTGGCAAGAATTATTATTATTTATTAATCTTTATGCATTTGTTCACTGCATGAGATTAATTATAACATTTCAACAATAACTTTACAACTCTAACTGAGTAGAGCTTAGATTTTTAGGGCGGGTTGTTTAAACAGTTTGTTATTACTTCGACGTTTATAGTACTTACGTAAAACATATTATACCCTCTTATTTATAAACTAGGATCATAGCGGCATTAACTGGACCCTGTATTAAGTCTTTATTTTTTATATATAAACAACAGTGACAGGTTTTCAATTGTTTGCAATTTAATCCTTAGTTTGAATCAATTTTTTTATGAATCCGGTTGTCGAAGTTATTTGGGCTGGAAGTAGAAACCAAAATTGTTATTGCCATTTTTAACATTTTTCTGTGTGTCAAGTGAAGCTGAAATCCCCCCTTGAGCCCGGTTTACACCACGAGTGGATCGGACTCCGTTTAACTCGCAAAAATAAACTGCATACCTACACGTATCCCAGCAACAAATAGTCGGGTGGAAAGGACTTGGTGAGCAGAAAGAGTAGTAAAGAATTCCTGTCTCAGTTACTTACCTTTGCTGTGGAAATCAACAGACTAAACTCTTTGTTGGTGGAAATATAAACCTATTTCATTAAAAAGAAGTTAGTTCCGCCTAACCATTACCCACACATTACCCTTTCGCGGAGAAAACCGACTTTAGGGTAGTAAAGCACTAGCACATAGGTGGACTTATACAGATTTTCATGGGCATGTCGGGCACAGCAAAAATCGGAGAGTGGAAGGTCTGTCCGTTAGGACAACAGCTTACGTGTCAAAGTAAGCTAGAATTTAATGATTTTTTCTTGTGCACAATACAAAATGAAGGAACGATTTGCAAATTATAAAGAAAGATTTAAAAACATCATATAACAAAAAATGTTATCTATGTTTTATAAAATTCATTGTTTTGCAATTTTTCTTAAAGCATACACGAAAATGCCAATGGTTAGGTTTTCAAAAAAACAGTAAATTGTTGGTTCCTTGGTTTCATATGGTGGAATATCTAAAAACCTCCATGGAGACTAGAATACTAAAATTTTACTGTCATTCTTGTCAATAAAATTTAAAATGACTTACTATTAAAGGCCGGCTCGTAATTATTTTACAAAATGATCTTTTTAAGCACTAACAGATTAAAATGATTAAAAGTGATGACTAGAAAAAAAAACTACCCGTAGAATATCACGCATTTATCAATGTCTATAGCTCAGAGGCTGTGTAATGAGATTGTGGAACCAGTTTTAAATACCACACAAAATTACAATTCTTACCCGTCACCTAAGAAATTGTCGAACTTCAATGCCAGTACTCCAGCAAAACATCATGGTTCAGCTACCAAATCAATATATATTCAGAAAAAGAGAGTTGTAAGTAAATTGGCGCCACGTGATGCTGATGGCAGCAAGGTCATCTTAAGTAGGTTGAAGTCCCATGATACAGTTGTAAGAAAACGTTTTATAGATGTAGCAGTCAATACATATATATCTGGACCATTGAAGTGCGATAATGATTGTGTGACGAACGTCCGCAAACGTGATACCCGATGCGTGTGTAAATGCTCTCATAAACACTGTGTAAATAATACTGGTAGAGCAAATTCAGCGAAACAAATACAAACTCAGAAAAACGTCAATTATTTTATTGCCGATAAAGCATGTGCACAGACGATAGAGACGATCAGTTGTGGTACACAGTTTCTTGAGAAACTAGGCATTGCATCCCAGCCACAAATGGAGTACCAAAAGAGAATGATAAATAAAGAAACAATGGCACCATTCATAATGACAAGCATTGAACGGAACGAGAGGCCTAGAATAGAACCATGTTCTCAGCAAAATCACCAGCAAAGACCTTCGCATATAAATTACATTTCTAAACGATGGGCTCTGTCCCCATATCCTGTGCGTGGGCCCGATTTCTAACTTATTTAGCCATTGTTGCTGCAATATATTAATTAAAAATTATAATTTACAGTGTCATATTTTTTCTGGTGTTGTTATACCGTATTATAATTTAGGGATCTTACTCATTGTAGGAATAAAGGTCAATAATTCTCGGTTGTTAACTAATGCTTAACTTGGCAACATTACTTATTATTACGCTGGGATTTAGTGATGTACTTCTTTTTTTGTAATGGCTAAGGGAGAACAAAATTCAACTCAGGTACTACTTGGAACTCGCCAAGTGGGACGTAATAAATAAATAAAGTGTTAGGAAGTTTAATATTTCATATTTCAGTCAACAGAAAATGCCTATCACACAAAGCTACATTTTAAGGCACCCATTAGAAAAAAAGAAAACATGTCATCAATAAATTTAATGTTATTTGAACACTTAGGCTTGCGAAAGCATATATATTTCCTTAGATCAGCCCTTTTGTTAAATCTCTTTCTACCTGACATGTCTTCATCATCAGCCGGAAGACGTCCACAGTTGAACAAAGGCCTCCCCCTTAGAACGCCACAATGAACGACTGCTTCCCAATTGCATCCACCGGATGCCCGCAATTCTGACGATATCGTCGGTCCACCTGGTATTTTTTATTAATTAATTAAGGGTATTTTTACCCTCCCTCCTATATAAGAATAGGCCGACTCCTCCCCCTGTTCAATATTTATTACGTAAGGATCTAAAGGAAAAAATGAACACATATACACGATTGGTTTATAGCACTTTGGTAGTAATAAACTTCGGTTTTGGTTGGATTGCGCATTTTTGTAATTTTACGAAAGATCTATCAAGACGCCCTCCCTCCCCTCTTGTATAAATAAATCCAACTTGGTAGACCCCAATCGACTTACGTATTAAATTAATGGCCCCTTAATATATACTATTTCTCATCCAATTTTCAGATACAAAAAGCCTAGGACTGTATAATATAAATTTGCGAAAGCCCTTAACCCTGTCCGATTTTACAAATTCGGTATTTAGTGGACGTCTACTAACCATAAATTATCTCCCTGACAAATTTCATTTTTGTCCAAGAATTTTTCGATATTTCGTTATGAGTGACCTATCGCTTTAGGTATTTAAATCGATTATTAATTTGCAATTCAATTTTAAGATAACCAATTAATAAAAGTGCTAGAACTACTAAATTGTCCTCCTGTCTTTGCTTATTTAATTTGTGTAATCTTAATCAATAGTTAACGTAAAATTCTAACTACTACTGGATTCAGTAAAAATCCAACTGTTCGCTGCAAAATTAATTATAAGTTGTTATGGTATGGTCCTTGGTTCGAATCCCGGGTCGGGCCGTGTTACTTCATCAGCTGATTCTCAATTTGTCAGTAGCAGCATGGACTGCTTAAATATGCTCTTTGGACCAAAGTCTGGACCAGTGCCTGTATGACTATTACTATATTTCGCAGGTTGTGATAGAGCCTAAGGCTCGCCCTTTATCACAACCTGCAAAATGTGGGCAGTATATGTACCATACATCTCTGCTTACCCTTTTTTTGTGAGTTCAAAATTTTAGTAGTAAGTAATTATGGTTGTTCTTCAAACCCACAAAAGTTGTTATACCAAGTGTGGCCAATCACTATCTTGGCCCCCAAAAAGTGTGAACAACTCCAATTTATAGTTTTTCAACAATTTATCATCTTCCAAGCACTTGTTACATACCATGGTTGGTAAGTGTTACCTCCATGCATACACAACTTTTTACATCATAGATGGAGGTGAGTTAGTGAACATGTTTTTCCAGAAAATAAAGGCTTGACAAGTTAGGGTTAAATTTTATTAAATAAATAAAATAGAAATGCAATTGAAATAATAAAAAGGTTTATTCCTAGTCCACTACGACTGCATACAAAATTAGTGCTTTCATCTTGTTTTGTACCTAAAAAAATAATACAATTATGTGTAAGAGAAAAATACATAACATTTTAAAAGGCAAAATGTTGTCAGTACATTTATGAATTTAATCATTTTAAATATCAATGGATATGTCATCAACCATATAATTATAACAGTACAAATCTGTAGAGTATCTAGAATATAAACACAGATTTGTTCCGAGATTTGTAATAGGCTCACAGGCCCACTATAAACAATAACAAAAAGTAGCATTTATAATATTCCTTATCAAGCTATCAAACCAAATATATCATTGATATTCATCAAAATCACCAGGATTTCTATATCAACCCAATAAACTAATACCTTTACGGCAACAACTACAAGTGCACAGCTAGTGATCATTTTCTAGTCAGTCTATCCAAGCGTATTAAAAATGAATATGCTTGTTAATGAAAACAATATTTAACATTGGTGCACTAGAATCTTAACATTACAACTCATCATCTTAGCCTAGATCATTGAGGCTTATTTTCATACATCTCTGCAATAAAATATACATTTTACCATCAACAAGTCATAAGCTGTGATGCAATTATGCTAGCTATATTATTATGTATAAAACTGCACTACTTATTGTATATTGTCCATAGTGGGCATGTGTCAGAAAGTCAAGGCTCACATGTTCTGCTGTGCCGGACTGGCTGGTGGTGGCTGAGCTTCCAAGTTTTTAATCAGCTGTGCCAACCAGTGTTTAGTTGAGTTATCCTCCTGAAGACATGCAGCAAAAGTGGAATCCCTCAACTGATCAGGCAGACATTGTCTTAAGGCCTCTCTAGCTCTTGCGTTGTCAGACAAACGCAGGTAACACCTGACAACATGCTTCAACAACCTTGCAGATGGGTCTTTGGCTAGAGATAATACCATTTTTCCT
This sequence comes from Abrostola triplasia, assembly GCA_946251915.1. Taxonomy (NCBI): domain Eukaryota; kingdom Metazoa; phylum Arthropoda; class Insecta; order Lepidoptera; family Noctuidae; genus Abrostola; species Abrostola triplasia. The sequence continues at coordinate 6,445,809 of OX276439.1, forward strand.
AATATCATAGCCACATGGGAGAATCTGTCATATGTTTGGCAAATGTAACATAGCCCACTGTCATCTAACAATATCTTTTGTAAAATGAACGTAGCAACAGTCTTAGATAGTTCAGATCCGTTCTCCATGATACGTAGACACAGTGGTATTATTTCAGTGGTCAACAGAAATGTTATAACTTCCTGTTCATCTGTTTTAACTAATGCTCCAATGACTCCGAGACTAGTAAGGCGTAAGTATTCGAAAGGACGTGTTTTGGACACAGTGTGGAGGAAAGGATAAAGGAATAACGGAACGTGTGCTTGTAGGAAGGCGGAACGAGTCTCAGGGTGCGAGGCGACGCATTGCATGAGCGCCAGGGCGTTGCAGACGCGGTTGCTCTGGTGTGCCGTGAGCGTCGGTGGGATCATAGCTACGTATATATTGGTGATCTCCTGCAGCAGCGCGGCTATAGTGCCAAAACTGTGCCACAACATGGGCGCTAGGTCCGGCACTGTCTCGCGCTTCTTACTCAGCTCCAGTAAGGCATTTTCCCGCGTCTCAGGATTACACAACTCCAGGATCCACGTAAATATCTTTTCCCTGTCCACGGACTGCATGTTCGCCGGGCTCTGCTGGGCACTCATGTTAATCATTGATCTTGTTCTAATGCTTTGGCAGTGGCTTCTTACAATACACGTAGGCTACGTGTAAGGTTAAATTCATTTTATTTTTGTGTTAACATTTAAAATTTCACAGAACCATGTGTCAATTTATTGCTTGGTTAATTCGGTAGAAACTTTAATTACTTTGAAGAGAACTAAATTCAAGAGTACAACTAACTATTTCTCGAAAGCGTCGGACAATCGACGACATTGACTTGACGTTTGACAAGTAAAGAAAGCCAATATTCATAGACAATAAAACTGAAATAGTGTTATGAACTTTTTTAAATAAACAGAATATTTTCACTATGGCCATGTCAGCTACGGTTTTTTATATGTGTTGTTATCGTAGGTAGGACATGCATTTTAACATACAATGTGCATGTTAGTAAAGTTGTAGGTGATATATATATTTATACGGCGTATACAGATTAATTTAATTAGCATTACCATAGGAATTACATTCTTATTACCTTTACTGCCAAGCACTTTATGAAGAAGAAAATGAAATAATTGAAAATGGTGATTGAGGTAACACATATCCAACATACATAAGATTGTTATAATTTATTATAGTTTTAATTAGTGTTTAAGAACCGGTTTTCTGTAGTAAATACTTCAGCTACGGTTTTAAGTTAGACTACTGCTCTCTCTATTCTTTTAACTTGACAGTTAAACGTTTTGACATTTGACGTTTCAATTTACATCTGTGAATTATTGTCCGTCTCTGTGTGCCTGTTTGGTGTACATACGAGCCGAGTTTTAATATTTTTTTATTATATGATTTAAATGAACTTAAATTTTGTGCATATAGTCATCGTACAGCTTGAAGTGTCTTACTTAAATTGTTTTGACGCCGTACTTTACTGAAATTCTCGTAACTATAATATGTGAAAGTAGTGTTTCTACAACTTCTAACCCACGTTCATTGGTTTGTTACCTTTCTTATATGTCTGTTTGATAATCATATTGAATATATCATTGTACATGGGGCGTCGTGCTAGCCATATGGCCCTGTGCTGAATTCAGCGTAATACTACCAATCTCCGGTTGATTCATCATGTTGACGCCATTGCCGAGTTTAATTAACTATAAACAAACTCTGCAGTCTATAAAGTTTTATTGGGTCGCGCTCGTTATTCTCTTCTAGCAGTACAATGGAATGTTTACTGTACTAGGTGTGTTGTGATAGATCATAAATAAACACTGGGGTGTCTAGTTTCAAATAACAGAACTCATTTAAAATTATTATTGTTTATAAAAGTATGCAGAATACTTTTGTATAGTAGTAACTATACAAAATGTATAACAGGAATCTATAAACTATACTGCTTATTTGTCTCACTAAAACCTTAGAATGGCTGGACTGATTTGTCTAATTTTGGTCTGTAAGTATTCATAGAAGTCCAGAGAAGGTTCAAATGGCTATACAAGGTTCCCTGAGTCAGATAGTATTTAGTATAATATATTAAAATAAATAAGAAAGAAAAATGAAAATTCTGCTTTATTCAATGTTAAAAAATCTATACTTTTATAATATGTAACATACTAGACAATTTTATTGTTAGCAGGAATGTTTTATGTATGTAATGTTTACCTTTAGAACCATGGAGGTCTCCCATTCCCTGACGTTGAATGAGACGGCTCTGCTGCAGCTGCCTGACGACAAGAAGCCACATTTTATATTTGAGTGGCTTAGATTCCTTGACAAAGTGCTTGTTGCTGCACATAAGGTAAATACACAATTATCAATGGCTGCTTGATAACATTATATAAAAACTTAATAGTGTGAATTGTGAATGTTACAGTGATATGAATATAATGTCCATTACTGTGATTTTGAATATGTTTGATAAGTATTATGATTCTTTTAATTCATAATTATAGATTTTTATCGCATCAATAATAATATCTTTCCCTTTTTACTAATTTCTACTCTGTACAGTTACAATATAATTAGTAAAGACTTTTTGAGCATATTTAATTAAAATAATTATTTACTTAAAATGTAAAGTCCAATAATTTTTTTTTAATTCAATATTTAATGTAAAACAGGGTGAACGAAACTTAAGGGCGAATAAAGATTCATAAAACTCATTTAATCATTAAATTATTACAGCTAGTTGTAAAAAAGGTATAGATTGATAAAAGATTGATAAAAAAGGTATAGCTCTAGATTGTTAGCTTTAATACAATTTAAAATATAGGGCCGTTGATGCTAACAATCTATACTCATTTTGCTATGCCAGTTTCAAAGTTTTGTCTCCATTCACTCTTCAGTTTTGATTCACCTCATTTTACTGTCTATCAAATGTTTTATCCTCCCAACAGTCTGACATTAAAAGCTGCCAGCAGAAGCTAGTGGCTCAGCTAGTGAACCTCTTACGTGAAAACCTTGGTGGTCCTGCAAGGAGACTTCTAGCCAGGAACCTAGCAACACTGTTCTCTGTTGGTGACACCTTTCTACTCTTCGATACTGTCAACAAGTGCAATGACATCATTAAGGTTAAGGATGATTCCCCGTCGTATTTGCCGACGAGACTGTGAGTATATTTTTAAATAATGCTTGCATAATATTCTGTGTACAATAAGTGAGTCAATACACTAATAATACCAGATTGGTGATTACACTGTTGAGAGTAAGTTGTTATTTTTGCACCTGAGATTGCTACCAAGTCTTTTAACACCTCCACCTGCACCAGTCAGTATTTAACAACCAACTGACCAAGCACAATACAGTAAAAAAGGAAATTGCACTTTTTAGAAAATATTTGAAAATAGTTCTGATAACATAACAGAGAAATATCTGAAACAGTATGTGTCATGATCGTAATTATTATATCTACAAATATATTTATTCTTTTGTATGATGTCCGCATTACCATTAGTGTAGTATAAAGGTGAATAATTCTACTTTAATTTCCTCTAGAACTTGTCAAAAGTAACTGTCTGATATAGGGCTATTAGACAGGTGCTTCTGACAAGGTTACATGGTAGATGTGATTGCCAAAGATTTGTGGTTTGATCCCTATTAAATCACAAACCTTTGGCAATCACATCTATGATTAAGCCTGCTATATGCCATAAATGTTTATGCAGCATATGGCAGTTTGGTAACCCTAAGTAATACCTTGCATGTTTTAAAGCCATATTTCATGTAATCTTGTGCTCTGTACATGTTAAGAAGTGTGTCAGTAACACAATAGACATTTTGCATTGTTCATTTAACATTATGTAACCTACCTTAGATATTATCAGCCATGCAACCTTATTTTTTTGATAATGTAAACATTATTAAATGTATTTACTTAAAGTATATAAGATTTTATATATATTTAAATGTACATTTCAACCAAGAATCCAACTTAAACATTTATAAGAATATACTAGTGTTTTATCAGAATGCAACTGAGTATGATTTCGTTATTTATTGTTCCTCTAAGCTGGTTTATTCACAAGATATTATACACGCATCCTTGACTTGGCTTTGCCAAATACCTAAATTGCTTATATAATTGTATATGAAAGCTAATATCTGTGCTCATGTTCAATTAGGAACGTGTATGTGTAGGTGGTTCTAAATAAAATGGTTTGAACTTTAACAACAACTAATAAGTGGGTTGGATAGGTTTTACCCTACGACCTTTATTCAAACACGGTCCATCCATTTGGTCAATACGCGCTGGTAAATATATTTATGTATACACTCCATAAATGTGCTTATTTTTAGGGCTGCCATTTGCTGCTTGGGAAGTATGTATGAGAAACTTGGCAGGATGATGGGGCGGTCGTATGAAGAGACTGTGACAACCCTTGTCAGGTCTCTGAAGAATGCCGAGTCTCAAACGCGGCTTGAGATTATGAATACCCTAGAGAAGGTAAATGAGATTTTTGCAGAGAATAAAATTGTTTTTGTTACGCGTTGTTAGTAGTGCAATATCAGAACCTGTACTGAATAGAGGTAGGTATAATAATAGCTGTATGAAAGTAGGTCAATAATAACAAATGAATGCTCTAGATATTTGAGCTTCTCTGTACCTAAAAACAAATTTATATGGCTTCCAAAACCGTCCTTTTACATCGAAGGAAATGCTCTGTGTTTTACGACGAAGATAGATGAAATACGCGTACATGCTATGGAAAGCAAACCCATTTGATATTTTCTTTTGTAACTTGTGCGTTTATCTTCTGCATACATTAAGATAATAATTACGCATGGATAGGTTTCGCTGATAAAACTATTTGAACTGTTTTCCAATTGATGTGTCCAGCATTTCTTTCAGACTGTAAATATACGTGTTATTCTTTGTAATTTGTGAACTAAATTTTGCAATTCCTGAAAATGGTAGTGATTTTCATCACCGACATTGGTACCGACGTTAAATATATTTATGGCTTGATTCCGACGTTCCTTGATATTTATGAAGCAGTAATAATGTCTACTAATGACGCTTAATCAATCAACTTACGTGCAGACACGTTTCATCACTCGTTATGTTTTTTTAAGTAATAAACAATGTGGTGACAAACTAACAGAATGCCTGTATTAATGATGCCTGTGATTTGTAGACGTTGGGAAATTACTCATATTGTGCAAACAATTTTATAAGGAAAACTAAATGTAGACTGTAAAGACAATTGGAGCTTTAAATAGATCAATAATATGATGTGATATGTCTATATTTGTAGGAACAAAGTAGGAAGTAATGTATTAGGAAATTATAAAGAATTTCGCGCCGTGTAGTTGTAATCTAGCAGGCAAATAGTACTGCAATTCTTTGCCTATTCCCTCTACAAACAAAATTAATTATGGCAGTGTGACAAGATGCTGCCTGTTAAATGCAAACATTGCAAGAATGTCTTACATTGCCGTGATTGGCTTATTTTTGTTCGGATAACGTTATTTAGTATCTGGAATGTTACTAAATTATCCTATCTTCGGTTTATTCCCATTAGATCTGCGTTGGCATGGGCACTGCAGCCCCTGCAGCAGTGCGCGAAGTGTCCCGCGCAGCCCGCACTGCGCTAGTATCGGAGCGAGCTACAGCCGTGCGTGCAGCTGCAGCGCACACGCTGCGACACCTCCTGCCGCTCATGCGCCTGACACCAGCAGACTTGGATGCTATAGCGGCTGCGTGTTTGAGAGCTGCGCATCCTAGTGATTATATGCTAAGGTGAGAAAATGCATATCGGCATGCAATGTGCCATAGGGTCCTGATATATGATAATACTAGCTGCACCCCGCAGTGTTACCCGTTAATTTTTTTCGGAATAAAAAGTAGCATTTGTGTTAATCCAGGGTGACAGCTACCTCCATCTTAAATTTCATCAAAATCGGTCAAGCAGTTTGATCGTGAAGAGGTAACAAACATACAAACACTCACAAACTTTCGCCTTTATAATATTAGTGTGAAGTGTGATATGATGAATAACTTGTCACTGGCATTGCCATGTCTATGAATACGGATGCCAATTTTAGAAGCTAGAGATATGTTTAAACGATCTAAGTTAGGAAGTAAAAATGAGTTGAAGAGTTATTAGAATGGCCTGTAGATTGGCCGTAGAAATACAAGCTGTGATCTAGTCGTTGACGCAGTATACACAATATAAAAACTATTGTACGCGGCTCCCTGATTGACCTAGTGGCGTTCAATGTGTTAAGAGCTACAAAAATACCAATTATGTTATATTTTAGGACTTAACGATATTGAAGACAGGGCATGGACTAATAGGGCTATATAAACATTATCACTAATGGCACACATGCCGAAGGCACCCTACTGACTTTTCTATTACGTATAAAGGTCAGTCCAAAGGTCCTTGTCTGTGACATTTGCAAAGTGGGACAACTAAATTGACTATCCATAATGTATTGTAGAGAAGTTTCAAACTAAGTACACACCTAATTAGATAATTGGTTAGGACTTTATTACTACTGCGATCCCCAAGCCGCTTATGAAGCGTGGGGATTGCAAACCCCTCCCCCCCTATCTAAGAGGGAGTCTTTGTTCAACAGTGGATGTCTTCTGGCTGATGATGATGATGATGCCTGTATATAAAGACGTGGGTGGAGTTGTGCTATTCTTGTAAGACTCCACATTCGCCAGAGTATAAACTCCCATTGAATATAGCGAAAGAATATAAGAGCATGTCATAGAGAAACAGTGAACATAAAACCAGCCTTCGGAAACTGTATTTAGACACATTTTGTGAGGTTTCGTAAATTGTCCGAATAAAATAAACAGTAATAACTGTCCTTGGAGCAACGAGATACGCCATCGTAAAAAAGTTTATTCACTGCTTTTGTGTGCGTCCTTCACACCTGCTTTGATTCTATATTTAGAAACACCTGCTGGTGCGAAACACTCGTTTCTGAATTTTAGTGATTGGGTTTAAAACGATGCTACGTATACTTACTTTTATGACCTTACTAGCTACGCCCCGCGGTGTTACCCGCTACATTTTTCGGGACAAAAAGTAGCCTATGTGTTAATCCAGGGTGTCAGCTACTTCCATAGGAAATTTCATTTAAATCCATTCTGTAGTTTTTACGTGAAAGAGTAACAAACATCCATCCATACTTACAAACTTTCGCATTTATAATATTATGTTCGATGTTCGATGTATTAATGTGTAAAAAGACAATAATTATATAAAAGGTTTTTCTTATTGAGAATTTATTATTTCAGTTACTTACAGGTCGACCTAAAACTGTTCAATTTCTTGCCCTTTCGTTGTCTCTATGCTCGTTAGAAGGCGAACCTAGTTAAACCATTTGTAAGCAGATTTTAAATGTTAATAGCTTTGATTTAGCCTTTGGAGTTTGGGGGATGTATACAGTATTCATTCTGATTGTTTGTTAACAGATGCGCTATATCGGAGTTGCTCGGCGCGTTGATAGCGATCACGCAGGCCGGCGAAGTCACCAATTTGAATTCCAAAATGAAAGTCGGAGCTCAATCAGGTAATATGATACAATGCTATAGCACCGGTTGTTATGAATGAAAATACTAACTTTTAAAATTTAATTAAAACACGGGAATTAATGCGAACACAATTTTTTAATGTTGGCTTGACGTTTCGACCAAGTTGCATTATGAATTAAAATATTTACAATTACGCATCAGTCGCATTAGTGGTCTAGACGTCGTTTTATATGGTAATAAATTAAAATAATAACTGGAAAATTTTATATGGTAATAAAATAAAATAATAACTGGAAAATTAAGTTTTACTGACAGTTGGTAAGATAATTGTTTTATATTGAGTTATGGGTGTTATATACATACATAAAGTCACAGAGGGGTAGGCCAGAGACCACAGATTTCCATTTGCTACGATCCTGACATACTTCTTTCGCGTCATTCACTCGCATCACATTCCTCAGACATAATCGTCGGGTATAAGTACTCCTCACTTGATTCTTTTGTAGATATTGTTTTTGTGTTACAATTTAAATTGTCGCATTTGTGTACTCTTCCATTACCTAACACGCTCTACTACGTATTTGCGTAATAAGAACTGTCCTCTTTTAGTGCAACAAAAGAAGGACCCGCCTAAGAACGTGGTGTCATTGGACGAAGCGTTAAACTTGTTGATGGGAGCGTTCCTGCGCGGCGGCACGTCGTTCCTCAAGGGGGAGATCATCAAGTCAGGGTCCGGGGTCAACAGGGAAGTGCGCGTCACCGTTACACATGTGAGTAGACTGACTACTATTTACGATTATATCACGTACTGTACTCAGTATATTGTGTACTTTACACAGTATATCACGTACTGTACTCAATATATTGTGTACTTAACATAGTATATTACTTACTGTACTAAGTATACTGTATACTTAACATAGTATAATTCTTACTGTACTCAGTATATTGTGTACTTTGCACAGTATATTATGTATTGTACTCAGTATATTGTTTCATGCAGATATTTAATCAAGACACGATCTTTTTGCATAGGCAAAGGATCACGAAGTCTTTGTATTGAATCATTATAAGACTAATTTGTAGAATCGATTTTTAAATGAATTTATGAGTTGACTGATTCAGAGAAGAGTTATTGGGAATGAATCTTGAGCTCCCTTGTAATTTTTCCAGGCGTACGTAGTGTTCGTCCAGAATATGGGGGGAGTGTGGTTGGAGCGCAACATGACCACGTTCCTAAACCACGTGCTGGACCTAGTGGCCAATCCGAAGGCTGCTAACTCGCATGTCGACGCCGTGTATTCTAGGTAAATATGGTCTTTATTTTTAGGAGCACAGAGTCTGTTTCACTCTGCATTCGAGAACATATTGCATAAAATTACTTAATTTTGTACAACTCATAAATATTGTTTTATATGCGCATGAGCATGTAGTGACAGCGCGGCTTGATTAATGTTATAAATTTTTTTAAGTGGTCGTTCATTGTAGCGTTCTAAGGGAGAGGTCTTTGTTGAATGGTGGACGTCTTCCGGCTTATGATGATGATGATTTTTTCAGAAAATGCATAAACTTTATCCTGCGCAATACTCTGGGCAAGATGCTGGGAGAGAAAGCCCAAGCGTCGGCGTGCCGCGAGATCATTCAGATAGTCATTAAACAGATGAACAGCATTGACTTCAACCCGGAGAACGCTAAAGATTGTAATCAGGTATGTGCATATGTTGTCCGATATGATGTAGGTTGTTTGATTATAGGAGATGGAAGTCACTTGCTGCCGGAATCAGACACATATAATTATTACTTAACAAAACATAACATCACGCCTGTATTCCCCGAAGGGGTAGGTAGAGGTGCACATACAGTACACCCACATTTCGCCAGTTATGTTTTAGGTCCTAATGTAATAGGGGGCGAGCCTATTGCCATTATTACTTAAACTATCATGTAAACGTTTTCTTAGGGAAGTCTTTGCTTAGTGTCAGTTTAAGTAATCATTAACGTCTCTGAGTCTTACTCTTCTACAAACCTATGGGGGGATTTGCGACATACATTATTATAATATCTTTTAATCTAAGAATCGAAATGTGGTAAGAGGTTCCGATAACGTCAAGTAATCCTTCAATTCGGTGTATTTTCAAAACCTTCCACATAGAGATTTAACTTGAGCTATATTCTTACTGTTTTTACCCGAATGCGCTAGGAGGGTTATTTTTTTTTTCGTTCATACACCATTCTTCCTAACGCACAGGAGTAGTCATATTTGTGGTTACAATTATCCTTTTTATTCTAGGAGACAATATTTAGCCAGCATTTGTTGGTCTGCGCGCTGATGGAAGCGGGTGAACTGGCGCTGCAGCTCGGGACTTCGATACAAAACCTAGTGTCAGACTCCTCACTGAACATGGTTGATGCTATTTGTGCAGTAAGTCAAAATAATATATATAATAATAACAGCCTATAACTGTACCACTGCAGGGCAAAGGCCTCCTTTCGTATAGAGAAGATAATGATGATGAGACTAAATTTATATCATAATATTCTTAGTCCACGTACATGGTTTTATTTATCCTAGATTTTGGCGCAAGTGGGCCATATTTTAATACGGGCTAATTGGTTATTTTGCCCGGTAGGTACTAGAGCACCCGTGTGTAGCAGCGCGGCTGGCGGCCGCGTGGTGTGTCCGCTGCGTGTGCGTGGCGCTGCCGTCGCAGATCACGCCGCTCATCGACAAATGTGTGGACGCGCTCGACGCGGCGAGACCCACTCCGCATCATATCACTGGTGCGTATCCTCTGTGCTTCGGAAGGCACGTTGAGCCGTTGGTCCTGCGCTTGATCTCTCACCGGACGTGTCTTCCGTCCTATCGAAATATGAGAGTGAAGGAATAGGGAGGGCACCTGTATTTGTGCATACTTGTGCACTATAATATGTATAGTTACTATAATATGTGTAGTTTGCTTGTCTCAGCCGAGATGGGCCGCCGTGACAGAAATGCGGTCAGAACATTATTAAGTATATCCGACTATTATGATTAAATGGAATGTCGTTGATCCATCACGACTTAACGGATCAACAGAATTCAAAGCACCACGTCTGTGCACATATATACGATACTATTAGTCAGTTGCATTATGATAGAAAAAATTGTACTCATTTAATTTAATTTTTAATCTTAATTCTGTAACTTAAGGTCAATTTTTCTTTGACATTTTTATCGCTATATACATTTTTTTTACAATTCACTTTACTACAATTTTTTTCAGTATGTACTTGATATGTTTGCCAAACTAATTTGAGCTTTATTTTTATATGATTAAAAGTGTGATTTCTTTAACTTTCCCTACAGGTTACTCAGCAGCATTAGCCGCCATCCTCGGCGCTGTGCGTCTCTCACCGCTGGGCGTGCCGCACGGCCGAGGGAAGGTAGCCTTTAACGCGGCGGAACAACTGCTGCGCTCCGCCGGACATAGCAGTAGGCTCACTGCGGCCAGGACCAATGCCGGCTGGCTTATTGTTGGCGCTATTTGTACGCTAGGTAAGACAGCTATGTATGTTGTCGTCAGAAAAATTTTCGTATTATATATGATAGATTAAGTAAGGATCTAGAACAAAATAGTTTTAGTAAGTTAGAAATTCCACACTCGCTGGTCTCTACCCCCAAGGGGCCGGGTGAGTTTTGGAAGTCCCCCCCCCTTCAAAGGTAGACATGGATAAGCGGAAATACTGATGAGGGCCGTTGCCCCGCAGACAATAAGGGCTAATAATAATAAGGTACTGTAAATTGTTCTAGACTAATAATTGTTGTACGTTTACCAGGCGTGCCCGTCGTCCGAGGATTGCTGCCTAGAATGTTACTACTCTGGCGCAACAGTTTCCCCCGCTCCGCCAAGGAACTAGAGTCGGAGAAGTCAAGAGGAGATGCTTTTACCTGGCAGGTTGGTTAACAGTTGAAAAATTGAAAAATGTAATTCAATAAGTCACAAGTCTACCTTTGTATATCATATCCGTGATATGATGTTTCTACGCATTATTTTTCTAGGTGACACTGGAGGGTCGGGCCGGAGCCCTATCAGCGCTCCACAGCCTCCTGATACACTGTCCCTCTCTAGTCAATAACGAGGACACGGCTAAACGACTCTCGCAGCCAATCGATGGTGCTATCGCTGTGCTAACTAAGTAAGTAACATTGTTTTCCATACCTTATTAATTCACTTTAAAGTGAATCATAAGTTTAAAGTATTTTTAAGGTCTTTTTACTTTCGTTCGGTTAATTCGAAAAATGTGCGTGTGTGTGATAATATGAAAAATAATGCGTGGTTAATGTAATTAAAATACTACTGATTGCAGTTAAGTATACTACTAATAACAGTATTGAAAAAGTATGTAATAATAATTAGGTGTTGTAGAAAATCTTTAAAATGTATAAACGTTTTATTTCGGACTTTAAAGTACGTTTTGCTTTGCGCCTGCGCACTACGAGTGAATAGTATTTATGTTGGTGTGTGTGCGCAGCGTGAGCAGCGTGGTGCGGTCGTACGGCGGCGCGCTGAAGGCGCCGGCGGCCCTGCTGCGCCTGCGGGTGTACCAGGCGTGCGGCGCGCTGGGGGGGGGCGCGCCGCCGCCGCCCGCGCCGCTGCTGCGCCTGCTGGCCGCCGAGCTGGCCGGCTCCGCTGACCCCAGTGGGGCCAACGTCGCTACCGGTACCTTGTTGATGTTTGTTTGCTTGAGTTTTGTGTTTATGGGTATTAAGAATTCCTCTATCCATCCCTCCTATAGGTCTTATTTCCATTATTAGTTAAGATTCGGATTTCTTTAGGTTGTTTTTCGAGCTTTTATCGGATGATATACATTATTTGCATTTTATTAAAAACCAAAAAACTGTTGCTTTATTTTTTGTATGTTTTATGACGTTCTGAATAAATAAAATATACTTAACGCTATATGGTTTTGCTTTCCTATAGGCACACTCAGAAGCGCCATGCACCCGCGCGACACAATACTATTAGGAGAAGAAGGATGGATATACGACACAGATCACGCTGACATTGAAGAACAGGTAAGTTTCTATTTAATTAAAATCATTCTTAATCATTTAATAATAGTCAAAAAGATTTTTGAGTAAACTAATAAAAATATTAAAAAAATTAACAAACAAAAGTCGAGTTGTAAACGCCTACCTCCATCTTCGATTGTCAAATGCGTATCCTGTGAGAGTCACGCCTGTGATCGCTAAAACGCGCGCGTATACGCGTCGGCCCGAGCGCACACGAACCGGCCCGAGCGGGGTCTAAGCTGCCCGAGCAGGCACGAAACGGCCCGAGCGGAAACGAAGCAAACCGAGCGGGCACGAAGCGGCCCGAACAAACACGAAGCGGCCGGAGCGGGCCTTGAGTTGTGCGAGTCGACCCAAACGGTCACGAGTGCATCCGAACCGACACGAGACACGACGTCCTTTATATTTTTCAATTTATAAATGCACTTACAAATAGGGAAAGAAGTGTCGCGTTTTGTAGTATTTCAGGTTCATGTTCTTGTACAGTTGATATCTCCACTAAGTGCGAGCGGCTCGGGTGCTCTCGAGCATGATCCGTGCTGCCTGTACCGAGGAATGACGGGGGCGCAGCCGCTAGGTGTCGCTGTCATCGACGCGTCGGTCGCGCTGTTCCCACAAATATTCTGTAGAGCTGCGAATAAACATAGGTAAGTTAATCATCAAGGATTGGCCAGTGCCTTGAGCCGAAGGACATAATTTATTATATTAAAAAATAAATTTTATTTTCTAGACAACAAATGTTAGAACACTTTGCGGAATGCATCAAGATGTCGAAGGGCGCGCGACAGGAAGCTATTCAAGTAAACATCTACACCGCTTTACTGTTGGCTCTACGGTCTTTGGCTGAGTTAAAGAGCTCTCTGGGTCAAGATGCGGTCAAGACTATTGCTACAGACCTTGTTATTGTAAGTCCTGTTGATTATCTCCTCTGGTCCATATTATTTGCGTGAGAATATATCGATGTTGGGTGACGTCACAGTGACGAAAATGAGAGCCTGTTTGTCGTCCACAGAACGGCCTGTCAGCCAACAGTGCGACGGTCCGCGCAGCTGCCGCGTCGTGCGCTGGCCGGCTGTGCGGCTGCATCACGGAGGCAGAGAGCCAGGCGCTATCCGAGAAGGTCATCGGCGTGGCGCGGTCGGCAGCCAACCGCAGCGTGCGCGCGGCCGCGGCCGCCGCCGTGGGCGCCGTGCAGCGCGCGCGCGGGGCCACCTCCAGCGCCGCCGCGCTGCCCGTGCTGCGCACGCTCGCGCAGGACACGGCCGCCGTGGAGCTGCAGGTGGGTGGGGATCATGGTAGCTCCATGCCAACCGCAGCGTGGACGTGGGATTTAACCACGAAATACCCCCATGAAAAAACAACTAATCGCGGTTACACCCAAGAGACCGTGTCTATTAAACAGTTTTAGAGCGACGTCGCAGCTTTCAAACGTTCATTATTGCAATAAGATTTCCCTCCATAGGTATGGTCCCTCCACGCGCTGTCAGTGCTGGTCGACGCCTCCGGCCCGATGTTCCGCAGCCACGTGGAGTCGACCCTCAACCTGGCGTTAAAGCTGCTGTTCAGCGCGCCTCCCTTCCAGGAAGACCTACATCGGAGTATAGGCAGGCTGCTGTCGGCGCTGATAACCGTGGTTGGACCAGAATTACAAGGTACTAAAAACCTCTGGTCAATGGAAGTCTTAACTTTAACACCAGGAGAACACCATAAACGTCATTTGTAGTCAGAATCACGAATAATGAAAAACCTCCCTTTTTCTTGGGGGGTTAACAATAACGGCGCGTATTGAATAGAAAATGTTTGCAAATAACATACTTTCTTTCAGTTGTTGCTGTCGGTCGTTTTGTATGCGCGTGCGCAGCACTTGGTGAGTGTGGGGGCGGGGCTAGAGCTGAAGCCACCGGTTGCCTGCAACAGTTGCAGATGTTCGCGCCTGATCATATCAATCTACACACGCTTGTGCCACACCTTTGTGTAAGTGTTTAATGTAATATGGTTACTAACGCTTTAAAATAGTTATAAAATATATGTATAGTATATATACATGGACAAAACATCGAAAAAGAAACCCTAATATTTCTCATTTTAGCAACATTGAATGTTACTTCAATTTTCGGTATCCGCGTAAAATCCACATAGCTTAAAATAATCCTATTAAAAATCACCAAAATATTGCACACAAAAAAAAAAAATTCATACAGACATTTGACAGATGAAATGTAATGTACACAGGCGAGCTTAACTCAAAAATTGAGTTCTCTAACAGCAAACCTTTGTTAGAAAGAGATTTTATCGATGAGGACAGAAGAGTGCACAACAAAAATATCTATAAAAAAAAAATAATAATAATAAAACAAAAGTTACAATTTAACTTAACTAAAAATAAAATAAAAAATACATACATACATATATAAATACATACTATATCTCAAGCTGAAAGGAAATGCTCTTTGATTTTCTTCTTGAAAACAACCAACGAACGGCTATCACGCACGGAGTGTGGGAGAGAGTTCCAGAGGCGCACAGCACGTATAGTAAAAGATTTATCGTAGCAGCTAGAGGAGTGAAGAGGAGTACGAAGGAGAAGAGAGGAAGAGGTCCGACAAGGTTTTCCCCTGGGGACAAGAAATTCAAAACGTTCCCGAAGATAAACTGGAGAATTAGAGTTATGAAGAACGGAGTATAAAAGAGAAAGAATGTGTAAGTCTCGACGTTGCCGAATCGGCAACCACCCCAGTTTGGCCCGGAACTCCGACACATGATCGTACTTCCGAAGTCCAAAAATGAAGCGGATGCACAGATTCTGCAGACGCTCAAGTTTATTAAGATGTTCCTCCGTAACATCGAGAAAGGAGACATCTGCGTAATCTAGAAGAGGCAGTAAAAGGGATTGGGCGAGAGTAATTTTAGTTTGAAGAGGCAGGAACTTCTGGAGACGCTTAAGTGAATGGAACGAGCAATAGACCCTCCTGCTTACCTCAGCAACGTGTGTGTCCCAGGATAAGTGGCAGTCAATAAAAATACCTAAATTCTTGGCATTACTGGAGTATGCTATAGGAACCGAGTCATATACTATTGGAGGGAGACACTGGTGACTCAACTGACTGTTTAAGTATCTGCCACCAATAATAAGAGCTTGTGACTTTGCGGGATTTACTACAAGACCAAATATTCTGTTTTTAATATCATTCATTCATCATTTAGCGGGACTTGTCAAGCTCGGAGTTGACAGTTCGTCGTGCTGCCCTGTGCTGCTTACGTCAGCTGTCTCAGAAAGAAGCCGCCGAGGTGTGCAAATACGCACTGTTGGCTAAAGACCATGTTCCAGCCAAACCGTACTGTGGTATGTCTTATTGTTTGCTTTTTACACTATTCTATATATTAGCAAAAAATTGTGGTCTCCATAGGTTTTTTCCCACAGATTCCTAGTTAGTATCGTGCGCGAGAAATGTGACACGTCTCTTGTTTTCGTCTTCCAGGTGTCGTAATAACGGAGACAGGTCTTCCCGGAGCCCTGTTTACATTCCTGGACAGCGAGCGTGACTGCACTGCGCTGTCGTACGCCCGCGACACGCTCACGTGCTGCCTGCTGGCGGCCGCCACGCACCGCAACGTGCGCGACTGGCTCGCGCTGGCCAAGCGAGTGCTCACCATCAGGCTGGGTAACACACACATTATATACTGTGTCGGACAGCGAGCGACTGCACCGCGCTGTCGTACGCCCGCGACACGCTCACGTGCTGCCTGCTGGCGGCCGCCACGCACCGCAACGTGCGCGACTGGCTCGCGCTGGCCAAGCGAGTGCTCACCATCAGGCTGGGTAACACACACATTATATACTGTGTCGGACAGCGAGCGACTGCACCGCGCTGTCGTACGCCCGCGACACGCTCACGTGCTGCCTGCTGGCGGCCGCCACGCACCGCAACGTGCGCGACTGGCTCGCGCTGGCCAAGCGAGTGCTCACCATCAGGCTGGGTAACACACACATTATATACTGTGTCGGACAGCGAGCGACTGCACCGCGCTGTCGTACGCCCGCGACACGCTCACGTGCTGCCTGCTGGCGGCCGCCACGCACCGCAACGTGCGCGACTGGCTCGCGCTGGCCAAGCGAGTGCTCACCATCAGGCTGGGTAACACACACATTATATACTGTGTCGGACAGCGAGCGACTGCACCGCGCTGTCGTACGCCCGCGACACGCTCACGTGCTGCCTGCTGGCGGCCGCCACGCACCGCAACGTGCGCGACTGGCTCGCGCTGGCCAAGCGAGTGCTCACCATCAGGCTGGGTAACACACACATTATATACTGTGTCGGACAGCGAGCGACTGCACCGCGCTGTCGTACGCCCGCGACACGCTCACGTGCTGCCTGCTGGCGGCCGCCACGCGTGACGCCATTACGGTTACAATAAGTCATTTCAGGTCGATCGTATTCAGTCTATGTATCGGGGGGGGGGGGGGGGGGGGGGTAACTTCGCGTGAGTTTATTATGTAGGACAGACGTTTATTAATTCATCTAAGTATATTTTATGTCACAACAGCCTACCTAAATATATAATTATTTGTTTTGTTACACTTTATAATGTGCGCGTGCGCATCAAATCTAAAAGCGATTTTGAACAATTGCAGAAGACAGTAACAACCCTGAGACGGACTTTGACGCTGAGGGCGACGACGACCAAGCAGAGTTCCATGCGGAGTCTGAACAGTCTACACATCCCGCTGTGCAGTCTAGGTGGCCCACTCGGGTATGTGTTTATTAAAATTA
Organism: Abrostola triplasia; assembly: GCA_946251915.1. Classification (NCBI taxonomy): domain Eukaryota; kingdom Metazoa; phylum Arthropoda; class Insecta; order Lepidoptera; family Noctuidae; genus Abrostola; species Abrostola triplasia. Next base: position 6,463,207 of record OX276439.1, read on the forward strand.
TGCTTCGAGCTTAAGGCCGGTTCACACATGTCTCCGTTTTACTGTTCCGTTTTATCGTGTACGTTTTTTTTTCGTCGATGGCGTATGTAGTTGTATGAGCGACTTCACACATGGCACAGTATTCTGTATACAGTAGAAAATATCGTTCCGTAAAAAAATGTCATTCCGTTTTGTTATCGAATACTGGACGACGGAACAGTAAAAATATACGGATACGTATAATTTTAACGGATAGATACCGTGTGCGTGGCGGGCGGTGTGTGTTCTCCGACGACAGTACCAATACAACACGACAGCGTCCATCCTTGTAGAATAGCGGCGGTATACTGCGTGTTTTCTGTTCACACATCGCATCCAGTAATGACGGATCCGTTGAACGTTATACGGTGCCTATGTGTGAACAGAGCATAAATTTATAACGTATCCGTTAAAAACGTACCAGTAAAACGGACTCCCATGTGTGAATGTATAACTTATGACTTTATATACAGTTATATACAGTATTTTTTTAAATGAATATATCCTCGTGCAGGGCGAACGTCTCTTCTTTATTTCTCCACAAATCAAACACAATTTCACATCATTTTAACTTTCACATAGGTTTATTACTTTTGACTCTGGATAAGTCAGGTTAGGGTACTAACTGATTCGAGAAACTAATCTAAATACGTAATGTCATTTTTTTATTTATTTTTCTCAATAAGGTAATGAATGGAGTAGTATCGAATCATTGTGACTGAAAAAATAAGAATGAGCCTGGAATGGGCTCCCCCCTTTTAAATATTTGTGTGATCTTACGCAAGAACAATCAAGACCCCCTCCACCTTGTAAGAAGAACTAAAATGAGTTTGTATTCTATTATCTAGGTGTTCGCAATGGAGTGTATTCAGAAGATAATGGGAGCGTGCGAGGCGACTGGCGATAACGCACACTTTGACCTAGTCAAAGCCAAGGAGAAGCTACAAAATGAACCGGACGGTATGTATATATTTGGCACAATTGGCTATTGCTGGTGAACATTTTATTTTAATACTGCTGTGGGGACACTGTGCCGTGTGTTATCGGGCATACAATTGACCACTCCCTTTCCTCCAGTGGGTGTCAGAACAGACGACTAACGGAAAATCCAGAAGATGGATGAAAGGAAAGGTGGTGGTAAATTCTAGGCCGGATACCACCCGGCTGAATAATAACAGAATTACCATCGGTTAAACAAAAATATTCAAATAATATGCTTTATTAGGAGACTACCTGTCGCTGCACTTATCGGACCTGGTCCGCATGGCGTTCGTGGGCGCTACGGGCGAGTCGGACGCGCTGCGCCTGTGCGGCCTGCACACCCTGCAGATGATCATACAGCAGTACGCGCGCGCGCCGGAGCCCGACTTCCCCGGACATCTGCTGCTCGAGCAGTATCAGGCGCAGGTTACAGATCAATAAGAATCAGGGAGAAATAAGGGGGGGGGGGAGTGATATTTGTTGGAATATTAGAAATAAGGGAGAAAGAGAGGGGGGGGGGGGTTGATATTTGTTGAAATAATATATATTGATATTAAAAAATGATATATTGTTCAATATATTAAAGGTTAAATATTATGTTTAATATATCTCTTAGATCTTTGAAAGGAGTGAAATAAGACACTTACCGAACTATGAGATTAACCCATTATACAAATTTACTGTTTTGCAATTGATTTAATTCTACCTGTCACTGACGTTTGCATGTCAAAGAATAGAGTTATATATAGGTATCGTATGAACGATGCTAAAACGTCTGGCATTTCACTATAAACTCAGCTATTGACTGACAGGTGGGAGCAGCCGTGCGGCCGGCGTTCGCAGGCGACACCGCCTCACACGTGACCGCCGCCGCCTGCGACGTCTGCTCCGCCTGGATCGGATGCGGGGTGGCCAGGGATATCAACGATCTGAGACGGTGGGTGATCACGATTTAATTTCAATACAGTAAATGATAACAAAGAAATTATAAGTGTACCTTCAATATAAAAAATAGTATTTAGGAGTTTTCGAGTAGTTAAGAAATTAATTTTAACATTTTTTTTGTTTCGTCGAATGCAAATGTAATGTCCAATGTCATTCATCAGAGGACGCATTTCTTCAACAGTTAACGTTTTCCGGCTGATGATGATTATAATGACATATTGTTAAACAAACTACTACCCGTTGTAATGATATCTCGTATAATATGAAACTCAATATAAAATTGATTTTCAGAGTTCACCAACTGTTGGTCTCAAGTTTGAATAAATTAAATACAAAGGGCAACACAACATTAATTTACAACGAAAGTATGGCAACACTTGAAAAGCTGTCAATTTTGAAAGCGTGGGCTGAGGTAAGAAAAAAAATTACGTTTCATTTTTGTTAAACAACTTTATTTAGACTACGCATATTAAGCTAAGTTGGTAGGTGAAAATGGCAAGTTGCCGTTCATTATGGCGTCCAAGGAGAGGCCTTTGTTCAACCGTGGACGTCTTCCAGCTGATGATGATGATGATTTGAAAATGAATCATATTGAGTTATTAACACTTTAAATTTTTTAAAAGAACAACATCGTTTTTGTAGGTATACATAGTAGCAATGGTAAGCAACAGCAGCGCACCAGGCAGTTACGTCAAACAGCTCGACACTAAACCGTGCAACGATCGCGCGGAACTCGCAAAATGGCGGAACCAATTACTGCAGAACAACAATCAGATTGACAACGCCGCCCCCGACACGCCGGAGGACGAAGAGTATGGGGAGTTCGAGTCTAAAGGGGAAAGTCTTCTGAAGCTGGTAGAACCGGAGTTGGAGAGTTTGGGAGAGAATTGGATCGCTGCGTTGAAGGATCATGCGCTGCTGAGCTTGCCGCCCGGTGAGTACTGTTTTTAATGATGTATGTCAAGTTTAGTGTCTACAATGAAGAATCACAGCATATCACACTAATATAAAGGCGAAGGTTCGTGTTTGTATGTTTGATACTTATTTATGCTCAAACGGCTGGACCAATTTTGATAAAATTTGGTATGGAGGTAGCTGACACCCTGGATTACCACATAGGCTTTATATTCCGAAAAAATGTAGCGGATGCAGCTAGGACGAGATATATAGAAAGCAAGTTAGCTTTATCTTTGAAGTCGTTGAATACTATGCCACGCTTCGATTTGTCCAGAGTTCGCGTCCCAGCTGCCTCACGGCGGCGGCGCGTTCTACTCGGCGGAGACGGCGGAGGCGTCCCGCCAGCACTACGCGCGGGCCTGGCCCTCGCTGCTGTACGCCGCCTCGCTCCGGTTCAACGCCAACATCGCGCAGCCCGGGGCCGACACCGCTGCCAGTGGTAAGGGTTTATGTATAGTGACTTCAAAAGACTTTATGAATACTAAGTGTATGTATTTAAATTTTACAAGCATTTACAACTTCATTCTAATACATTATAAAAACGATATATACAAAAATAAACAGTCGAAAACCATCGAAGTATTCTTCCTCGTTGGCAAAAGGTAACGTGCCCAGAAGACTGGCAGAATTGCCACGTTGTAGTGCAATGCTGATTCTTTGACCCAAAAATAAACCAGCCATCTGATCACGCGAAGTCGACTTTAAAGACTTCTAAAAGTTCGATGATTTCCTACGCCGCCTTTCTAGTGGTTGTCTTGTAGAGACTGTAAGTTGCAATTTTAGATACAGGTATGCTAAGTTATTTTCTGGTCATATAGGTCTAGATTTCATGTTAGTCTTCATGGGGAATGATGAATGGCGACGATATTCTGAAAGACGATAAAATAAAGGTCAGCTTTGACCTCTGAAGCCAGTGTATGAGGCGCCAAAAGGACTTTAACTATAGTCCCTTAAAAAGTTTGGAAACACTATGCCTCTAGCTAAATTACAGTACAATTTTATTTCCAGAACAATCTGAAGGAAACTTGGACAACAGATCAACTAAGACTGAGAATGGAAACTTTGAATTTTTCGAACCTATCGACGAGAGATTCCATTTGTTGTTTGGTGAGTCATTTGTTATCACTATAACTTTATATGTTTTAACATATATATACATATATATTTATACATATAAGCATTGACACCCAAATGGAGTGGTATGACCGGTGGAAAGCCAAAGTAAAGGTCGCAAGTATAAACCAACACTATAAATTAGTTATCAGTTTCTAAAAAAGGTTAAGGAAAACGTCGTGAGGAAACCGGCACACCTGAGAGAATTTTCAACGGTGTGTAAAGCCATGTCAGAGGCCTACCAGCAGGTTGTTCATCAACCATACGATAAGAAGACCTTATACTGAGTATGACCAAAATTCATTCAATTTCATACTAAGGAATGATTATGGCCTGTTTGTTAAGAATTGTTTTTTTTTTCAGGTATTTGTACCGAAGCGTTATGCGCACAGCGTGACATGACTGATGAGAACATCATATCTGTTCTCCTATCTCTGGTCACCCTCCTCGATGCCCCCGAGAACAGGGCCAGATTACTGAAGGACAGGTATGTAACGTAACGATATGTTAAACTTCATACAGAAAACTGGAGGGGCGTAGCTACGTGGATACGGCGCGGATCATTCGATCTGCGAGGTTAAGCCGTGCTCACTGCGGTCAGTCTTGTGATGGGTGACCGTTTTCACATGTTGAGGCTTCTCCGCGATTAGTTAAGCCGTTGGTCCTACGCTTAATCTCTCTCCATTGTGTTGGTATACCGTCCTATCGAACTGTAAGAACGAGGGAATATGGCGCATACTAGTGCACTATAATATCTCCTGCATAATTGGCTAGTCTCAGCTGCAGGAGAGAACATTATTACTTCATTCAACTTTTGATAACGAAGACCCTTATGTAAAATTCACTCTTATTGCAGTAGTTTATTCTATGTGTAGTATTTAATTTTAATTTTATAGTTATAAACTGCTCAATCAAGAATATGCAATCTTATCTTTCTATTTCATGACCAGGTCTTTGGCAATAGAGCTGTGCCAAATCATCCATCGCACTGGTCTCACTCAGGAGAGTATCGAAGCACTCCTGCTGGCCGCCGACGTGCTCAGACTGGTCATAGACGGGGCCAGGGAGCAGCTGCATGCTAGTATGCAGGCTAAAATCAAAGGTAAGATGTGTACAATTGAGTTGTAGGCAGTCGCGAAAACAAAAGGTAAATATACAGCAGGTAAAATTAGGAGTGGCACGTTCTTCCATGCAAGAGTTACTGAAAACCCGCTCGGAGAACTCTGTATGTGCCCTTTTGATGATACGCAAGCTTATTCATAATATCATAGGATACACTTTTCATGGAAGGGGGTAGGTCTATCTATGAGGAATTTTGCTTATGGGATGATAATGAATTGTCGTAAGTTTTTGGGATAAAGGTCTATTATTTCTAAGTTTAAGGCATCAACCAGAAGATAGATAGCTGTAGATCTGATATATGTTAATATAAGAGACTATTTACAATAAAACAATCATCACACATTCATTGTGGCGTTCTAAGGGGGAGGCCTTTGTTCAACAGTAGGCGTCTTCCGGCTGATAATGATGAATCATCACACACATTATTACACTATGTATATTTTCTCAATATGGTGGCTAACTCGCCCTCTTTCTCCCAGAACTGGCGCCAAACGAAGCTACAGAAGGCTCACCACCGCAATCAGTCCTCGAAGTCGTCCACACGCTGGGCGAGGGTGGCCCAACAGGGGACCTACCTCCCGGTAAATCCGTGGTCTTCGCCTGTCTAGAGGCGTGCCTTTGCCTGCTAGTACGGCGCCTCCCCGCCCTATCGCCGAAAAAACATGGCGGTGCTGTGGGAGTCATTGGCGTGCCCAAAGGGTTGGGCGTGCATGGAGATATGTTGCTTGTGAAGAGCTTGTCAGCTATGTCTGAGCTGCCATCGCTGACGAGTCCTCAGGGTAAGTTTTCTTATGATACTTAATTGTTTGAGTTGTGAGCTGGTATCATCTCATATTGCTGGAGTAACAGTCGATATGCAACCTTCCCCTTTACCTAAGGGGAGGCTTTGTTCAACAATGGATGTCTCCCGGCGGATATGACCATGCAATTTTGATCCTATTAACTATCTGAGGCAAATCTACTACCTAACTCAATGCAGCGAATATTTTTCAACTGGAACTACGGCGACTGACCTCCGAGCCAGAGATCTTAAATTCATTCAAATTAAGTAAAGAACGTAAACTCTATTTAAATTATATTCAATGTATTTATTTTGTAGGTGCATTATCAATATTACCTACAATCTTATACCTCGCAACTGAAATCCTGCGCGAAAGTAAAGGCGAGGGTGTAGTTGCTGAAGCGGGCGTAGTGTTGCTGCAACGTGCTGCTGAGTGCCGCGTGGTGCGGTTACACGAACACACCAAGCAACAACACGCGCAACTGTTGCAGAGCGCGCTCGCTAAACTCGTCGAGAGGGTTAAGAGTGGTAAGTGGATAACTCATCTCTAAGTGGATGACTGTTCTTGTTATTTGCTTTATAAATAAAAAATATATCATATTTTAGGGTTAATTTGTTATCTGCCTAAATGAGATCCGTAGAATTCATTTAGATTCTCAAAAATTTGGCCAAAAAAATAGTATACAATTTTGTAATTATGTTTTGTTTAAGATGAGCCCGATCAACGCATTGAACCTGTGATCGGCGCGCGCGGTATGGCTGTAGTACTAAACAGAGCTGCGCCTGCGCCGCCATTACACTACCCGTGTATCAACCATTTCCGACAGTGTCTCGAGACTAATGATAATGAGGTATGTGTTATTTTTATTTTATAATATTATAAAGCTGGAGAGTTTGGGTGAACGCGCTAATCTCAGGAATTGCTGGTTCGAATAGAAACAATATTTTAGATGAGGTTTGGTGGTATATGGTGTATCGTTACTTCAAGATTGTATGTCATAATCATGTATAATTTCTTATAATATATCCTGTAGTCTTTGGTTAGTACAAGAGTTTTGTCTTTGATTTGCAACGTCAACGTAATAATCATCATCTGCCGGAACACGTCCACTTTTATACAAAGGCGCCTTAGGAGTGGGAGGGGGAGTGGGTAGTGAGTGGCCACAACTCGCGTCAACATAATAGTGCGGTTGGAATAACGTGCCGCTTGTCTGGCAGACGTTCGCGTCGTGCTGCGCGGTGCTGCGCAGCGTGTGGTGGCGCGGCGCGGGCGCGGCGTGCGTGTCGTGGTGGGCCCGCGGGCTGGGCGCGCGCGTGGTGGCCCGCGCCGCCGCCGCCGCGCGCCCGCGGGACATGCCGCACACGCGCGCCGCCATCGCCGCCATCACCGCGCTCGACGAGCTCGTCAACGCCGCGCCGGATTCTGCGCGTGAGTTTATACCGCGTACTCATATAACACAAATATTATTACGATAGAATCCATTCGTTTTTCGATTATTCAAAATGAAAACTCTTTGCATATAATTCATTCATTATTTTAACTAGATGTAGAGAATATTAGATGATTGCACTGTATAAACATGAATAACACTAATTGTATAAATGTTAATTCATATGCTGCTGTGTAGAGGAAGAACCTAAAGGTAATGAAAACTCTTTTAAAGATTTGATTTTATTTGGGAATGTATTTTATTTATATTTTTATCGATAGCATTTTTATTGTATATCACTTTTAAAATCGAAATTAACATGTTGAGTACCCAAATAATACTTATATATAAGTTAATTTCAAATAAATCTTAAACCCAAAGTAACAAAAAACTACGAAAATCATACAAACATTTACTTACAGGTATCAAGATGTTATGGCTGCTGGTACCCATCGTGATATCATACCTACGTGAGGGCGCTGAGCTGCAGCGCGCGGCCCCGCACGTGCGCGCGCTGCACGAGTTCGCGCTGCACTGGCTCACGAGAGTCGGTCCTAAGCATCCACAGGTTTGTTGATGGAAACTCACTCTTTCATTCACTCTAGAGCACACATATGTTATGAGTCCCAATGTTATAGGGGGCGAGGCCATTGCCAACCAGGCACAAATCCAGACTTCGTGCTGCTATTAAGAATTACCGAATAGAATATTATAAATGTGAAAGTAACTCTGTTTGTCTGTCTATCTGTTACGCTTTCACGACTAAACCGCTGGACGGATTTTGTTGTAATTTGGCATGTAGAAAGTTTAAGACCCGAGAAAGGACATAGGCTACGCGGGCGAAGCCGCTGGCAAAACCCAGTTAAAATATATAACGTTTACACAATAAATTTATGTTATACTTATGTATATCTACATTTCAGGAATTCAAAACAATGATGCAACAGTCTTCCGAACTCCGCAACAAGTTAGAGAACGCGTTGAAGGCGAACCAGGCAAGCGTGCGATCCGGCCGCGCTGCGCATGCGCAGAGACCTTTGTTCGACGCCAAACCTGCCAAACCCACTATACAGCTGAAGACAGACTTCAGCGATTTTAGGTAAACACCCAATATGGATCAAATTCGCGTAATTTGTGACTAAATTCAATGGAAACTAGGACCTTAAAAGTTTTAGGTAGGTTTTCTCAACTAACCTGACATTATAACTGATTACTGATTTACACGTTATGATAAGAACCAAGCTGGCGTTATCGCTACCCGTTTCTTTTAGCCAATATGGCTTTAACTGTAGCTAACCTAATTTTAAAAATGGGGGAACCTAACCTAATTCTAGGTTATTAGTTAAACTATACAAATCGTACTAGAAACATATGAGATCGATATTAATCAGTATTTAATGTCAATTGAGATATTAAAATATTTAGTCTTTATTTTTTAAAAGAACAATTTTAATACCTCGTTTGAAACTTTGACGAAATTCCAGAATTGGTTATTTTATCGGACAAAACCGAATGAAGTGTGTGTATGGCTGTATTTAAAAATGTTGTGTATTAATTTAATTATTGTAGTATATTAAACTACGTCACAGATAAACTAATATGATATACTATATTATTACGCATTTGAATAGTATTCTTGGTTTCTTTTACACACGTTTCAAATTCATTTTTTTTATCTGAAATGTTAAAGTAATTTAGTTTGACATGGCTTTTAATGTATTTTAGCATGTCGCACATGCTAAGCCTAAATTCAAATTGATACAGGAATTTTGAAAAATGATTGACACGACCGGCCTTCGAACGATTGGCCCCGACTGTACCGCAATTGTTTTTCTATCATAAATATTTATATGATCGTTTTGTTTAAGCATCGTGCGTAACTTAATTTATAGTGTAGTTTCACCTTACAGATAACATTAAACTGTATTTATTCGCATCTCTATAAAAATGGAGTATGAATGCACAACTAGTATAACACTGACTATATTAACCATTCCATAACAATAAGCATTGACTTGTGGACATGACTTCAAAGAAAGAAACATAAAAATAGTTACTATAATTAAAACATCCCACTGAAGGCAAAGGCCTCTACTCTTATAGGGAAGGATTGAGCATTGAATTATAGATGATTTATAAAGTGTGTGAACAAAGTACTTTCAAGTTTCTAAACTGTAATTGGAATATATCCTCATTTGAATAATGTAAGACTTATAATAAATATAGAACAATAAATTATGAAGAAGTAGAGAGAAGCGTAGCAATCTCGTTATATCGTAGGTGTTAAGAACCTAGTTGTAAGGTTATGTACAGTCAGCATAAAAAATAGTATGAAAAAAATGTCTGCCATTATTTTAACGCATATGCTAAAACGAAGAAATATTTTATTCATAAAAAATAATAGTAAAGTAACAGATAATTCCTTATTTCATTTCAATTAAATGCAAAGAGTAATATTTGATACGTTTTTTCTTTGCTGACTGTACATAATCAGTCTATCAATATAATAGAAAGTTAAAGCCATAGAAGTCGTTAATAGACAAAGGAATAATAAATAAATTATACGATTAGAATATTTGTAGTGGAAATGAAATTAGAAAATAATCATGTATTAAAAAAAAATATGGGAAATATGAAATTATATTATCAAACGGCCCTGTGATAGTTCCTTTGTACAGTCAACGACAATGAATTGTTATCCGTCAAAGTTTGGAGTACGTAACGAATGAAAGAAAGATACTTTATCTTTAGAGAGACCTCTTTTACAGCTGTTATATTTCTTCTTTTTATGGAATCTAATACTTATTGGGTTTTCCTTTAAAATTCTCCAGTCTGGATGTATCCGGATCATGGCAATAGGCTTGCCCCTATTACATTAGGACCTATTACGTAACTGGGAAAATGTGGGTGCGCTATATACCTAAGCCTACCTCTTTTAATCGTAATATTGATTTAGTCAGTTTGGCGATAATTTTTTGTAGTCTTCATTATATTAATGGGATGCTGTCCATATTTAACATATCACTTTTCTAGCCTACTACTACAATAAGGGGGGGTAAGGTATAAAAAAGACGGTATGTTTAGATCTCTACCACCCCTGAACTAGCATTTATAATATAAATAAGAATATAATTATCATAGTTATCGATATTTAATAAATTTGTCCCAGTAGAAAGGTAGTGTTGATGTTCTATGTAAATAAAACATTTTCCTGACTTGTAATTCTTACGTAATTTTACTTAAAAACTTGTTACTTTTACTATGTATACATAAACGTATTTTAAAATAGTGCATTTACTTCATTCGTTACGTATGAGGCGATAAGGATTAGAAATTGCCAAATTTTAATGGTATACAATATATTTTTACATGCTTCCAAATAAATATTACAGTTATTGGTTTAATTGGTCGCGGTCTGCCAACGTCGCTTTTTTGTATTAATTAAATGGTAATTTAATGAAATCGTTTCAAAATGGTAATGGTTCCTGAGCAACTAGCGTCAATAGTTAAATACATTTCTGATCGTTTAATATATTTTTTGCAATTCGAACGATTTTTAAAAGAAAACCTGAAAACGGGGTTTGTCCTAATATTATAGGGATTATATTTCGTTCGTCACACGTTTAATTACCTTTAATTCTCATTTAAAAGCGACGTTGACAGCTAGCTACCAAGACAATTTTATGTGCTAATTAACTTGTTCCTAAACATTCTGGCTTTTATACTAATTTTATATTCTATTTAATGTTATTTTATCTTCGCCAGTCAATTGTATTAGCTCTATTATGTTAGAAAATTATATTTATTTAGATTTAAGTTACTATATAAGTTGCCAATCATTGTACCTATTTTAAGCTTTTGGTTCAATAAAGTATATTAACATAGTATATACATCTGGTTTTGATTTTTATCATCTCTATCTCTCATCATCAGCCCGTTGCAGTCCACTGCTAGACCTGGGCTTCTCCCAAGGTACGCCACAGAGCCCAGTCTCCTGCTATATGCATCCAGTCTTTCCAGATATGATATTGTAAGGTAGGTTGAGAACAAAAATAGTTTACAGTATCATTGTTAATGATAATTATAAAAGGTTTTCAAGGCAACCTGTTAAAGGAGATAATGAATTAAAATAATAATAAAACAGTGAAATTATAACATTTTAATATTAATACCTATAACATTTGTCATACGTTTTCTTCTACAACCATTTTGTCGCCGTTTTCAGAAGAGATTTTGGTTTCGTCTTTTTCTTTCTTTGATTTATCTGCAATATAACATTATTTTGTTAATAAAAAAAAATCAGTTTTCTGCCTTATATAAATAATCAAGATTTTGAGCATTCAAGCTTCCGATGCATCAGTAAATATGTTTGCAAGTATGTCTGTTCAGTCTATGTACCACAGGGGACAGAAGTTTGATCACGTGTACAACTACATAATATGTGGGTATTATCTTACTGCGTGCATAAACGGGCGGCAGCGTGGCGACAGTGAGGTACCCGGTGTGGCCTGGCGTGCTCTGCGGCCAGGAACCGACGATGTAGCTCGTGTCACTGTTTGGCTTCTCTTCCACGGGAGATGCTGAGCTCTAAACACATATTATAAATCTTTTAAATACAGACTTCAATACTTTGTGTTATATTATAAAGAGGCAAAGTTTGTACGTATAGATGTAAGAGGTAATCTTCGAAAGTAGTTACACTCGATTCCAATCTTTTACCGATATAGAATGGACCATCTGTGACATAGACAATTAGACATCCAGATAAGGACATGCAGACGAGGTTGCCGGATAAGGTTTGTTACAAAGTTAAATTTTAAAATATGGCATAAAACTGTATTAGGGCCAAGAAGTCATTGACAAGTAGACTTGGCCCAATGCCTAGGAGTTTACCAAAATGTTAGACAAAATAATAATTTCTCATGTTTGAACTTTTTGATAAAATGCCACATTTCCCAGAAGTAATGGGCCTTGGTAACAAGGTCAAAGTAATTACGCTACATGCAAATTGGCAAAAAGCGCAACAAAATGGCTGCGCATTACGCACAACCCTCATTAGCGGTAAGACGGGTACCTATGACGATGATGGATGACGTCATAAAGTCATCACTTTAATGTGCCAAAGATGCGTGATGACTATAGAGAGTTTGTTTGGGCATTTTCCGCACTTAGCCACTTGATTTTACATGAATTTGTTTTTATTCACTTACTGCAGACATTCCAGCTCGTCCAAATAATGAACAGTTTGAGGTAGATATGTATATAATATGAGGTAAAGATCCAAGGTTCCTGAGACATTCAAATATGGCATAGACTTAGAAATTATCTTTAGGCTAGAAAACTGAAGTTTTGAACGACGCGACTCTTAGGACATCTCGACTTAATTAAAGACAACGCATTCACCCATTCCATACACTTACACAACCAAACTCATAATAGGTATTCAGAACTTGCTACACAATAGACACTATTTTTGTGAAATGTAGGTGTGACCTAACTCTCAAAATGACTTTATAGATTTATTCCCTGCGGTGTTTGTAAGCATGTTGGTCCAGGTTAAACAGATGGGTGATAAGGTCAAAGGTCGTGTGTCACTTCAGTAAATGCGGTTCTGTTAAGCGGCGATGACGCCACCTCATCATCAGCTGCTAAGCGCAGACGGACGTGCGTTACGTGCGCCATTAGGCATCTGCCACTATACGTGTTTGATGGCGAGGTACAGTCGGGGAGTGCTGTTCTTGCTTCCTTAGCTAAAGCTTAAATCTTATAAGAAACCATCCGGATCCTAAATGTTATCATTGCATACGGAAATATAAGATGGTATTTTTGTAAGTAGGTAGGTACTTACCCAATAAAAGTGTCGTATATAAGTTGAAATTATATGACGTCACCCTTTTTGGAGGTGTTTATTTTATAAAGCGCACTTAAATGGTGAAAACATTGAGTATATTAATGGGATAAATAAATATGCTCTTTAATAATGGAAGTGTTTTATAGCATATTTATCTGTAAGTTCAAAGATTTTACAGTATCAATTTAAAAGCTGATCAATAATTCCTCAGCTTACTATTTTAGAACTAACCAATGTTCAAAGCTTCATATCAAAAATAACTTTTGGACACAACTGATTACAATAACTATCTACTACGCCAATACTTCGTGGAAATTGAAATATGAAATCGTATAATTGCATTAAAAACACAGATATTTCCAAGTTAAACTCGACAGTACTCGCAGGGGTCAGGGCGCGGCATAATTATCGATGTTACGGCTCGGGGCTCGTTGCATCTCGTCCTTCAATCATCGCTATCACTAATACCTGACTGTTTATTTTACCCTGAGAATTGATTGTAAGTTATACCGTGATTGCTACGACAGCGACTGCGCTTGCGTGGAAAAATAGAATATTGTGGACCATATGTACACATCCAGGACAATACCTAAATTAGTTAGGTATTTGATTAAAATTCCCACCTAATTATATGAAAACTAAAACCGTAAAGAACAGTAATTATTTCAACCTGCATAAAGCAATATTTATTCTGCTGTTGCATAACCGCAATTTTAAAAAACAAGGAATCTTGGGAATATACGACGCAGCACACAGGTCGAATGTGCTGTCTTTTTCATTAATGTTAAATAGAACTCCCTATAAAACTTCCTCCCTATACACAGCCTTTGGATGATCGTTTAAATCTATTCATCTTTACCTCGGCTGATTCCAAAATGATTCGTATATATAATATTGTGCAACGTCAAACTGTCTACTATGTACCCATGTGTAAAACTACTTAATTGCTATCGATTATTTCGAGGTCTGTGAATTTTTAAAATACATAAATCAAGTCTTAGCGTCACGCAAAAATTGCCAACAGTTTATTGTTCGCAGTTGCAATAACTTTTATTACAAAACAAGTGAAATAATTAACTTGTGAGTTTGGTGAGAAGAAAGAGGTGTTTTTACAATGTTATAGTGAACCAAAATATCTGAAAAAAGTTATTAATAAGAACAGGATATTGCTAAATATAACAATATCCCATAAAGTGCTTAAGAACTGAGAAAAACTATTCAGCAATTGATATAACAGTCTCATACATCGTAGATTATTGCAACTTTTGCTTTGAGATGTTGATTGGAAAATTCAAAGCTGTAGCGAAACAGAACATTTGGAACTTTATCTCGCAAAAGTGACACCGAAATATTGTAATACTCTTAGAATGAATATATAAATATATCAACCTGTTGCACATAAAACAATGACAACGACAAACATTTATCTATCGCAACCTAACTGACAGTTAACGTCTAGCGAAAGTACAAAACAAAAGGATTATAGGGAGTCAGATTTAGATACAGTCGCGTTTAAATTTAGCGACACCGACAATGCCCACCGAAAAACGCCTTTCGTAATAAGGCTTCACGCAAACCGACGACTTTTAGTGGTACGTCAACCGATTGATAACGTCCGGAGCAAAAGAAATAAGTTCATCAAATTATTAGGCAAATGCAGACACTGGTCGCAGCGTTTTTAAAGATTTCGACTTACGCTACTAACTCTAGAAGAGTAACTGCTTAACCGGACTTTTGGCAAGACTTGAAAGTCCTCAACCATCCAAAAGCAACCATATTTATCAGTCAGTTAAAACTATGGCGTAATAAAACAGGCCTGCTGGTTGGTCTGATCTTCTAGCAGCTTCTCCGAAGCAGTGGAAAGAATCCTAAGAAGTCGTTGCTCTAAAACTGAATTATTACGTCATCAGGACATCGCTTTTAAATAAGGCTTAAGTTTAGTTTATTAAGCTATCAAAAAGCCTTTAAAGACTGCAGCTTATTTTATTACAAGTATTAAAGCTTACCACTAGTTAGTACTAGATCATATTATAATAACTCCTCAACTACGACTATGAGTGATGTCCTTGGTCCTGTCGCTCGTCTGCTCAATTCAAGAATCGGTGAAATGACAAGGCGCTTGCGGTGGCGCCACGCGGCGCTCTAATAACAGAGAGACGCAGCGCCAGAGATGTCCCCTCTCATTAGCAAGATTACTAAACGCGGCTGCACCCAAGCACACCTTTTGTTTGGAGCTTTGTGACGTAAATGTTTTCTGGTGACAGATTTTGATGTGAAACTAAACAGGGCGTGATACCATCACTGTCTGATCGATATATTTGTGTGCTTATAATCATACAAATCATAATAATGTTACTTAAAAAACTTGGCACAATAAAACCTACAATCAAAATTGACGAATGTACATATGTATGAAAAAGGTGGTGAGCCGTGAGAATAAAAAGGCAAAAGGAGTATGAATATCTGTGGTCTGCCTGCCAAACAAAAAAAGAAAAATATGTTGTTACTATATTGATTGCGATCTATCATTGATATCACCTCTAAGGGGAACAACAAGAATTATGTATATAGATTTAGCAACTGTTGAAAAACTAAGAGATCAAGATAATGGACAGCAATAACCTCATGTAAGCTAATAGAATCGTACTGCGATCATCAATCCATTTGTCAATCGTTGTGATTGTGGCAGTCCCTAACGACCGGTTACAGCTACGATCGGCTGTGTTCAGTAGACGTTTGAAGACTGATTTATGAGCTCTAAAGTTTCGTCATTACTATTTACTTACATGTATATAAGTACTTGGTGTACATAATGTGTATTTACCGTGGAACAAATGGCAAAAGACTCGCTAGCCAATGTGCCTTATGGTGAGCAGAATAGGGTGTAAGCTCAGGTGTAAGACTACCTTTGTAAAGGAGAAGATTTCTGCTTTTTCCTTCAGCGACAACAGCCTAAACTTGTAACTGTCCTACTGCACGGAAAAGGCCTTTTATCTTATAGAGGAGTGAGCATTGACCAGGCTAGCTTACTGCGGATTGGCACTATTAATCTTGCCTATTTAAGTTGAAGTGCGTGTAACGATATGCAAACTCAAATCTTTTGACAGTGTAACAGAAGTTCTGTAGTCGACTAGTAGTCTAAGAGGAGCAGTAACACGCGCTTACAGGATGTCAGGCTTACTTTAACGAACAATGTAGTAACTCAAAACATTAATGTATTTTCTATACAAAAACTTTTCCGATTTCTGAACATATTATTGTCCAAGTCATGAGACATCTTACAGTATTTATGAAAGGCTACAATTAAGAGCTTATTTACACTTTGCGTTTAAAAAATACTCATTAACGTAAATGTTTGACCAGTCTTAAACTCAATCGCTGTAATAGCCACGTAAGTGTATAAAATCATAATTGGAAACCTTGACAGAGTTGTGGCGAAGATAACACTAATTTAACCCCGGCACCAGCGAGTGTCTCGCTAACCGCAACTGAACTTCGTCTCCTAACCTTGGCCTCTTCTAAACTTGTGTGTTTTACTTCAGAACTAGAAACACAATAGCTTACTCAAAACGAAACCTAGAAAATAAAGCAACTGTATTTAATAAGACTTTATTAAATTAAAGATCTTCATGTTTACACTTGATGTCATTTATTTAACCAAATACAAAAGTAAAGTGTAAAGGAATTACTCAACGCGCACAATAATAAACTTGCACTTCCCTGCCACATTAACAGAGATATCAAGACATTAACCGTTGAAAAACAACATAATGTCGAAGGCATCGCTCGTTGCGCGCATAAGCTGCGCGCACGCACCGCAATTACGTAACATAAATTCAGAGTCGAACGTGCCGTGATCGATGGACCGCTGCGTTCCCAAACACAACAAAACCATGTCCACTTGTTACATTTTGATTTATTATATCAACTTTATTTAGATCGCATTGTTAATTTTAGTCAACCGTATCTTAGATTTTATTACTCGACAGTTAACCCAACAGGTATGCTTTACTTTGAATTTGAATATATTAAACTACAATAACACACATTCCGCTTTACCTCCATCAGAGAACATAAAATAGATAAGCTCTTATAAAGAAATAAACGACGACGTACTCTTTCTAATACAAGCGATTAAACGCCCATAAAGCCCAGATTAAAACATAAAACCTTCATGCTGTCAACACAGAATTTAACCTCTCCACTGGATGACATAAACGAAAAAGGAAATAAAAATGTTTTGAAAAAAGAATAACGAGCAAAGAGGCGCATTAAGAATTGAGATAAGAGAGATGGACGGGCACTCAACGGCGCGCGGCCGACTTTATTATTTATTGACACTTAAAATAATTACCGGCCGGTTGGCCCGTGCCGAATGTGGCTCTCGTGTCGAAGACCTCACGGCGAAGTGTTTGAACTGTAATAGACAGAATATTAGCAAAGTGGCTGTAGGTAGTCAATAAGAGTAAAATAGCTGTTCCACTACAATTTCATACTTATAAACACGACTTTTTATTCCTGCAATTTGTTGGACATAACCAAACCTTTATAGAAAAACTATCAAAACTAAGTAGTCACTATTTTTTTTGAGCAATAGGAATAGCATACATAATCAAGCCAAAGAGAAATTAGATTAGAAAGACAGAATTAGAAATTATCTTAACCCAAGTTTGGCTTTCCTCATAACTTTTACGCGAACGCATACTACAAAGCGTACACACTAAACAACAAAACACTATCAACAAAAATACCGAGAAATACGATATGCAAATGATCCCACAAAACCGTAAAAGAAACATCGATAAAACGTCACCCAGCTGCCAAAACGGTTACAATAAACAAGTGTTATCGGCGGGGCATTCGCCGCGGTGACAAACGGACGGACGACGGATTTAGACGTTTATCCCGGACAAATAAATGAGAAATAAAAGGCTGCTGAGGTAGGATTACCAGATCGAAATTTAGGACTTCCAATAAATGGCTTTATAGCGTTATAAAATGTGCCCGGTGACTTATTTGGAGAGACTGGAGATTAACGCGTAGGCCTAACTACAAGCCTAGGTTCCACGGATAATTTCGAAGAGACAGGTAAGTACCTATTGGCACCGCTCGTATCTTCAGCGAGCACTGCAATTTCAACGTAATTATCATTATTTTAACAATCATATCCATGGGTATTATTATGTTTAACTTCTCTACAAAGATGTATTCCGACAATATGCGATTACATTTTAGAAGAGGCTTCTTTAAATGCTCTAAATTAAAATGCTAATCATCACAGTATAAAAAAGAAATTATTTATATTATTCTACTATATACTAATATTATAAATATAAAAGTAAGACTGTTTTTTACACCTTCACAACTAAATCGCTGGACGGATTTTGATGAAATTTGGCATGAAGAAAGTTTAAGACCCAAGAAAGGACCAAGGCTACTTAAAACCGCGGGCAAAATCTACTTTACTATGTATTCCAGTTATACTTACGTATGTATTCGGCAATGCCCCACTAGTTATATTTTTATGACAGAGTTACTTTGACATTTATTAGTATGGATATTATAGATAACACTTACAAAAGTAATTATAGAAAAAAATGAATTATCTACATTATTTATAATATCAAAAGAATTCAGTCATCGAAGTAACAAATGGACCTGGTCTCCCTACATGTAGATATGGTAAAAGGCATCGGTAGCGGCCTCTGGTTGAAGATAGGACACACGCAACCACCACCTGCGTCTGATTGACGTGTTTACCATCGAGCATTTGTCTTTAATATGCTGTTACGATAATTGGGAAACGGAATGGAAATATTTTATCAATTGACCAGGATTTAAAGGCTGTGTAATAAAATTAAAGGTATAGTAAGGAACATTGTGACTTTTGGGGCACAAAGGAAGGTACGATCAAAAGCTGAAAAGATAAAGCCATGAGGAAGACGAAATCCTGTGAGTTTTGGTAACAGACTAGCAATTTTACCATAGGTCTGGTTATAAGAAAGTTACAAATGGACAAAAATTGGTTGGATTCGATGCGAAACATTAGTTTGATCTAAGGGTTTTTTGATACTACTCATTTCCTTTGAAACTTGATGTAAGTAAATATTTTTTATATATAAATACCGTAGTATCTTCCTAAAAGTAAATCCACAGTTGTATTTTTATCATTAAATTTCATATTACTCAACTTTCAATTGAACAATGCTCCGTATGCTATACCCGCATTAAAATCTCCGTACTTCTTTAAACATCCATACGAACAAACCGCAACACAAATAATCATGGCACAATATTCCCACAGCGAGACGTGTGTTTTATTCGATAAAAGGACGATACAATCGGCACGTCAAGAGTATCGATACATTCGATACTCGATTACGCAACGATTAAATCGAGCGGTATCGTAAATCAATCGAGCTATTACGCCGGCATCTGTCAATAATGAGAGCGTATGAATCACGCCTGGTGCCGCCCGCGCTAGCATACGCCAAGATTTATATACAGATTTTGTGGATCTTGAATATTTATGAGGGTATTACTTGTTTTATACTTTATTTTGCTCTTATCTTGGAACTATCAAAATATGCTTAAGAAGTTCAAGAAATGAAAAGCAATTCAAAACATAAGTTTAAGTGTAAATCTATAATATTGATGTAAGTTATTGATATGTAGTTAAAGCGATTTAATTAGCAAGCCTAAAAGCTCACTGCCAAACTCTATGTAGTAGGAATCATCAAATAAATTACAAATAGGCAGTTGATGTCTATTTACGGGATCTTCCAGTTATTTTTTTTGTGGGTCCTATTTGTGGGGAAAATTGTTAATGGTTCTAAAACGCAACGATTTTTTCCTTGCCATCTATATCCCAAACAATCGGCGGTCCGTCCACAATAATTTCACGCGTCCATAGCATCTGATTATCGCCACCGTGTCCGGACTCCACCAGCTCCTGGCTGACATTCCTCGCACGCCTTCGACCGGCCGGCTCCACGCCAACACGTACCTTATCACACCACTCGGCCACCTAAATCACTCATTAACCATAATGACTCACAACGTTAAAATTACACGACATTTTAATACCCACACAAACATTCACGAACAAAACGACATCTCGGCCAATTTTGAATGTTAAATGAAATAATGGACGCGAAGGATACGCAATTAATATTATATTTCGATTTTAAACGCTCAACGATCCGTCTCGAAGATCGTGGCTAAAACGTCCTTTAATTTCGATAAGTACAGCTTTGATTGATTCCATGTTTCGCAATGTAGTAGCAGACAAAACATTGGCCAATGTTTATGTTCAGATAACAAATAAGCTGTCAATTTATACATGAGAACTTGAAAGTTTTGGACAGCCAATTAGTAAAATGTAGAATAAAATCTGATTGTTAGGCCTCCGTTAAACGTGGCCGATAAGAGATCTGTTACACAATAACAAAAATGAAGTAGTTAGTTGAGTTCATAAGACTTTAATATTAACACTAAACCAAGTGCAATGGCACGCGTACGGTTGGACCCCCCGTGATGCTAATGCGATTATGCGAACCGTACGATCGATTATCGGCTGAATCGATTGGTAATAATCGAGCGCTTTCACCGAGTATGAATGTCAAATCATGAGTATAAAATCTGGATCGAAATGTAATCCGGCCGAGTGTTTGTATCGATTTAAAATCCTTTTAGTGACGGTCGTTTGTTTTAAAAGCCCATATTATGTTACAAGTATGATTAAAGATTATAAACATTACGATATGCCCTTTATTCATGAGGGAATTATCTTACAAGGTAGTGTAATGGTTTGGACAGTTGCTTTGTAGACTTATTGAGAGGCGTAATATTCATTGTACAATGTAGGTTTGCCATCTCCATGATACAGATATGTATATATATGAAGAAGTAAAAATGCGATCTTGAGCTTAATCATTGACAATTAATGTCTTAAACCAGACGTAAGTAAAGGTTTATATTACGTTATATTATATGTTAATATTTTAATAGAACAATGCCAGCCTCGTTGGTCTAGTGGTTGCTATGCGCAACTGCTGAGTATGAGGTTGGGTTCCAATCCCGGATCAGGCATAGTGTTATTGGGTTTATGCATTGGGTAATTCTCGGCTTTTTAAATAATAAGCTCGCTCCCTATTACATTGGGATCTATAATGGAACTAGGGAAATCTGTGTGTATCGGTACACCTCTGCCCACTCCTTCGGGGAATACAGGCGTGATGTTGTGATTACAAAAAATAAAATTATTCCCTCTTATAACAATGTTTTATAATCAATCCCAACTTAAATATCCTATATTAAGAGTAGAATTCTTATATTCTAATATTGTCTATAGGAAATTTCCAGATGGTGGACTTTAGACTTGTGGTAGGTATCTACATAAGGTCTTTATTAAGGCTTGCGTTATCAACAATTATTTTAATAGATATAATTTCAACATCTTAACAGAAACGTGTGCAGTTTACGTCGACAGCAGATAAATGAACTTTAATGTACCAGTATCCAGTCGGTATGCAACATTACAGGCAGCTACGTTGATTAATAAGTCATTCAAGTGTCAAAAGTATACGATTCATAATAATTACTAAGAAAAATAATTTAATGTTCCACACACTGGTGTTATTCTTACTAAAGATTAACAAAAACGAAGACGCGTTATATAATTATGAGTAAAAATAAATACATGAAATAATATTAATTTATTATGATTTCTTAGTATGCGAATAGTACTAAAAGCATAAAAATAATAAAGCTCCGTTTCTTCTGCTATAGCAGCTATCTTATTATAAAGTTTTAAACCCGATTACAATCAAAATTCGTATTCATGATACTTTAGTATAATAACTTACAAGACAGTAAACACGCCAGTAATACGCTTTGTAAGTTGACAAGGGTATTATAGGGCTTTTTACAGCCGCTCAAAAATTGCCATCGCGGACGGTATTTCACGTCCACACGGCGGGGTATTGGTAAAGTTTTCAACTAGCAATAATCGCACCTCGGATTAACCTCATTGGTTACGATATTGCCTCTGCGCAAAGTTACTTTATTCCGCCGGCCAAAAATGACTTATATTTTCCGCGGTAACGAAACCATAGCGCGATCTAACTCGACGCCAACGCCATCTATCGAGCTAAGGTGTAAACTTTTGTTACTACACAAAAGTAACATTCTCAAGTTTTTTTTGGATAGAATGTTATGAAATAAGATTAATAATGAATTGGAATATGTAAAATATTTTTTGCTAACAATATAATTGTTTATTTTTGTGTAAATTGACGATAACGCAAGAGTAAAGCTTAATGTTTGCTATTCCCACCGAAGCGTGTCTAAAATACAAAAATATTTTACAACAAAAAAATACAAAAGAAAAATCTATATAGCCAGTGATTTGTACTTTTTTAATTGTCGGTAGTGACAAAGGCATTTATTCCGTGGCGCATCGAATGCGTTTCGGCTGCGAAAATGGTTGCACGTAGGCATTTCTCAGCCTGTTGTGAATGGAACGTAGTCTGTCACGAACTTTTATTGTGACGACTTTTTGTCGGGTCGTGACGTTTCGCCTTCCGTGTCGGAGGTCGGGTAGAAAGGCGTGTGTCCATTGCGGTTCGATAATATAGTTCATAAGCTGAGAGACGACATTTTTTTAATTCTATGGATTTAGGTAATATATGAGGTAGTATTACTATACTACTGTTGCAAAGCTTATAACGCAATTAAATGTGTTAAAAAACATGAATTGAATACTTTATATTATTCGTTCTCATCAATTCATCTTTTATCACCGTCAGACGTTTTATGTCAATGGAAACAGGTCAGGTCGCTGGTCAGCTGCAGCGTGACCCGTTACGGTCCAGCGGTCACGACCCCTCCCCCTGCAACTCCTCAATGAATCTTCACAGATTCTATCATAAAAACCTCACAAAGAACCCTAGAATCCCTGGACACCGTGAAACTTTGATCTGATCCTTTTGTTTTGTTAACCGTGCAATCACGATTGTGATCTGTATTTTTGGATACTAAAGTATTTTAGGATTCCGCGGTTGTTAATACATTTTTATATTTCTATTCTATCTAATTCCAGAATGGACACAGGTTCATTTTAGAAGCCGGATAACCAATCGTGTATTGTGAATCGTTAATAATTTGAAATAACCTTCAGTAAATATTTTTTATATGTCCTCTAAAACATAATTAAGAATTTATTTTAGTTATCTCTTCGACGACTGCCAAACTTAAAGCTTCTTTTTCTATAATTTAAGTTCGAAGAAAATTTAAGTTACACAACGTAAAAACATTTGCGTTCGTGTATTAGATACTTAACAACCTCGTACGTCATTGAATTTTAATATCTAATAAATACATGCAAATGTAAAGTTACAACTCAAAAATACTACGGGTCTCCATTCTATGCGTAGCCCGAGACGCAATTGGCATCTTTAACTATTGTTAGAAATTGTTATCTATTTGTGTAAAATATTTATCAAATAGAATAGAATTTCATGGAAAGTCATCCAAATTAGACGATTTCGTAGAACTGTTTTTCTAAAAATCATTGCGTAATCGTCTTAAGAACGGGCAGTATTCATCAGTAGAAAATGTAACAGAAACGATGGGGTCAAGTTATTGTATATTGTTGACCGTTGATTTCAAAATCTGTAGAAATAATAAATAAAACCATTACTTCCAGATTATGGCTTAAAATTATTTAAACCAAAGACAAGACCTTTTAAAACAACTTGACACCATAATCAGCAGTGAAACGATAAGCTATATACCTAAAGAAACACATTCCGCGTGTGACAAACAGTTTCGTGGTCCTAGGACGAGATTGGAGTCAGAAAATTAAAAATGGAACTGGTAATAAAAACAAGAGACAAAATCTCAAATCAATTTTCTTTAGAAACAAAAGTGAAAAGCCAAGCACTCGTAACACAGAGTATTACAACTCGTAACAAATCTCCATTAAACAGCGACAATTGTGATCGTAACAGATATTTAGATACCAATCTTCATCCTTCAACGCAATCGGTGTCTCCTACCTCAGTATCATTAATCTGGACCCGGTATAGACAATGGTGTCCAAATGAGATCATTTATTGGTTGTGCAACTACAGCTTTTGTTTTATATCATTGTAATCGAAGCCATGTAAATGATTTGGAACAATAGTGACGATTTGGCGCTACATTTGTAATTGATTTAGCAAGAGTTCTTGGTATGATGGAGAGTTCAATTTAGAAATAAGCTTGACTATCGCTGGCTAGCTTTGGTTTTTAAGCATACATTTCTACGCGCTGACATTATTTAGGCCAAAATTGATAAAATAATAAAAGTTAAAGACTTTTAGCTCGCTTTAGAGTTCTTTACTGCGTTGCAACTTGTTAACACTATGCAAAAAATGGTTTCAGCATTATTACTAATTATATTAATAAAAAGCTCAACAAATCACTTCGCACTTGTAAATCTATTTAGTATAATTTCGACATTGCACATTTTGTATTATTGAGCAATGTTCGTATGCATGACTAAACTGTCAAAGCGACACATTTCAATTACAGATACGAGCTTTATCGTCTGATGGCGCTATCAGAAACATTGTACTGCAAGTCATAAGAGAAATACAAGCTTATGAAATACCAGTGCCTAACAATATCATCTCATTTGCACTTTCGATAGTATTTGCGCATCATATGAAGTAAAATCGAGTTATAAGGCGGCATTTTTTGGATTACATCATTAGCGCCAGACTTCTAATGAGGATTTTTAAAAGAAAAACTTAAATTTTGTTGGAACTGGGTATGAAATCTAAACTACACACAGGTCATGAACAAGATTAACAAGCTAAGCTCGATATAGTGTCCAAAAGACTAAGACTGTTGATAAATGTAGTGTTTACTAATCATACAGACCAGTTCTTACAAACGTGCGCAATAAAAGCATGGTATTAGTAAAAAAATCCAATTGGATTCATGGTCTCCCCCTAACCCTCTGGGAAATAGGCGTGACTTTATGTATGTATTAGTAACAAGAAAGTTATTTGCAGCATGGGTACAATAAGTAACTTGAAAAGCTTGTTCTCTTGAAAAATCGTACGCAACCTGTACGTTAAACTCTGCAAACCCACATGGATTAAGAATCCATAGCCTCGTGTTTTTTGTATTAACAGTACACCAATAAAATATTTTAAGCGCAATTAAAGAACAGTTACAGTTTCAAATTGTTTTATGTGTCACTAGCTGTTGCCCGCGACTTCGTCCGCGTAAATTTCAGATAAAAACACCAGGAGACTATAATCTGATATTGTAAGTAAGTGAAAAACACTATAAATTACTTATCGAAAGGAATGTACATAGTATTTTAATGATAAAGGTATTTTTAAATTAAGATGGGGCTAGTTTACTTGCTTAACCGATTTCGTGGGTATGATCGGTGAATATTGAGTGACTTACAGGAAAGTTATTGACATGATTGGTTTGCTTATAAGGAATGTACACATAAAATTTTGAATGTACCTTTGTTTTACTGTATCTATGTACTATATTGATGGCATGCATTTCTCTAAACTACGTTCGTAGTTTTGTCCTCAGCAGACAACATATAAAGAGAGTGTGAACTGGTAACTCGGAAGCGAGATCATACAGTTAAATAATAATAGCAGCCTATAACTGTCCTACTGCAGGACAGAGGCCTCTTCTCGTAGAAAGGGATTAAGCATTGATCACCACGCTAGCTCACTGCGGGTTGGCGATTTCAGATTACTAAATCCAGGTTTCCTTACGATATTTTCCGTCACCGTTAGTCAGTGGTGTAGAATATCTAAGAAAGTATTATAACATTGAAAAAGTCACATTGATACTTGCCCGGGTTTGAACCTGCAACCTTGTGCATACAAATCAGGTATGTTAACCACTTGGCCACCACGACAGTCATACATATCATATAGTTATCCGAGTAAAAATCAGCTGGTTTCTATTCCTTAATAATTAAGTCTACCCCTGCGTGAGCTATGACGTGAGCGATAATAGTTTGTACGTCAAAATGCGCCAAACGGTTATATTGGAATTGATTGTAGCAGACATTTAAACGAACTGCTCATGTCCGTCACCCATATGTTGGACCTGTGGGCGACGAACTTGGGCAGTTCGTTGCCCAAACAGAAAAGGCGGTGCGGGCTGGCGTTTCACGTGCGCCTTTTAAGAAGGGTCGTAAGGCACGTAGACCGTACGTGGTGAGCGGGACCAATCGTGAAGAGGCGAGTCAAAATTTGTTTCAAAAGACGTGTACGTGTGTACATGTAGCATACATGTAGTTAGAAGGATACCCTGAGGTTTTAGCTGGTAAGAGACCGGCATAACACTCCGTCCGCTCAGTGTGGAGGAAGTCCAGGAGGATTTTCCTAGCAACAAAAATACTTTGATAATTGTGTGGAATTTAGAATTTGACTGCCTTATTGGTCTAGTGTTCGTAAAATGCGACTACTGAGCGGGAGTTCCGTGTGTTCGTCTACCAGGTCGGACAAAGTGTTATGGGTTTTTCAACTAATTCTCAGTAGCTGTACCGACTTTGAATTTGTGCCTGGTTAATGAAAATTTAATTGGCGTAAGTAACAGTACAATAAAGGCGTGATAGTATGGTATGAGTATGGCCACCGCTACAATTTGTTATAATTTCTGCATCTATGATGTTTCTCTACAAAACGGTAACTTTGAGGTGGATCACAGACCTTTAACTTAACGATGGGTGTCTACAGTACACTTTCTGCTAGAGAGTTAAAACATATAAACAAAAAAAACTTCAAAATTTTATGTCGTTTGAATATGTTCCAGTGAATAAATATTTATGTTGTCGAATGCGGGAATAACACTATCACATCACATCTTAACCAACTTTTCCAGGAACGTGAAGTAATGAGAAGAATTCTGTATACTCCGTCTAAATATTACCATTTATTAATATTTATGTATATCCAGTGTATATCGACTGCCTCGTTGGTCTAGTGGTCGCTAAGCGGGACTGCTAAGCACGAGGTCCTGGGTTCGAATCCCGGGTCGGGCAAAGTGTTACTGGGATTTTCCATTAGGTAATTCTCAGTAGCAGCTCGGAGTCTGGATTTGTGCCCGGTTGATGGCAATAGGCTCGCCCCCTATTACATTGGGACCTAAAAACATAACTGGCGAAATGTGGGTGTACTATATGTGCACCTCTGCCTACCCCTTCGGGGTTTACAGGCGTGATGTTATTATGTTTTTATCCAGTGTATAAAGTGCAATATATAAGTAAAGTTTTTACGGAGCATTTAAGTACGAAAATATTTATCTATAGTCACCGAAGAACAGGAATGTGACTCGATCCATTACATGGTGGTTGTTCCTGCTGAGTTCTGTCTAAAACTATTGTACATTCTTAATTTAGGATTACATTTCAGCAAATGTCTCTTAAAACTATAGCGTAACTCTCCAAGAACAGATGTTTTGTTGCTTCAAATTGATGTGTATATTGAGTATGGTGAGCGCTAATTTGCCACATAAGAGAGAGAGAGAGAGAGTAATTCTGAAAGACAATTTTGCCCCGATTATTTGTTTCTTAACCTTATGCAAGAATGCTGATACTAAGTAATAAGTGTTTCAAAGTGGTCTGTGTGAATGATTGTTGGTAGACAGCGCCTAAATGGTAAATTGTTTCTCCAGCGTTTTCCATATTTCTACGGTATTGATGAATCAAAGGTGTAACCCAAATTCGGCAGATGAAATAACTTCGATGTAAAATAAAAAAAATGAGAAATCTAACATTTTGATGGAAAAGCTAAAATAGAAAATATTACTGAATATTGTTATTAACTACTCTGTGGTTAAAGTAAAACAAACAACATTCTATACATATTTACAATGGTGAAGTTACAAACTTATTAAAGTAGAAAAAAATTAAAAATTAATTAACTGTAAATAGTTTGGAATAATATTATGTTAAAAATATGTTATAATTGTCTTTTTATTAATATTTAAGTTCGAAAACATCCAAAAAGAAATTAAAGCCTATGCAAAAAGAAAATCCTTTGGCAAGGATCGATCTCTATACATATAAAACGCAGGGCGATCGCTTAACCGCCACGCCATGATACTTGACGTAAATTTTAAAATAGATGTTTCTATAAATGTTATGATTTACTGCTCAGCTCCTTATGGATATAGCGTGATGATTTCTACTTCAGAGGTTCATCTGTAACGAATCTGCATATTGTAACTATTGGTTTTGTCTTAAAGTGCTATAGAATGCGCCGCCACGCCGGCCGTTACCGCCGCAACCGCTATGTCCCTGCCTTTTATCTGTAATATCTTCGAAACTATTTATTTAAATTACTTGCTGTAAAGGGTAATTTTGATCTATATTAAATGAACAATATATTGAAGGTACTTAATTCGATAAGGATTTATGCTGTATTGCTCAAAGTCGCTTCGTAAATAAGTCATTATTTCTCGTAAAAAGTAAAAGATAAAAAATGGGTATTGTGGGTTATTCCTAAGAGATAGACATATGCCCTCGCGGACTTTTTTGTAGGCATTTTTATGGTGCACAATACTGTAGTACATTGTTTTGATATATCTCGTAGGGTTTAGCCAGCGTTTGCAATGTAAGCGTTGTTATTTTCCACATCACATTAGAAAACTCTAAAATTATCAGTGTTTCTCTACTATATTATGCGTGTATTATAGACATAAACCTTCCTTTTGAACCACTCTATCTATTAAAAAAAACCGCATCGAAATCCGCGGCGTAGTTTTAAAGATTAAAGCATATATAGGGACAGACAGACAGCGGCGAGTGACTTTGTTTTATAATATGTACTAGCTGTTGCCCGCGACTTCGTCCGCGTAAATTTCAGATAAAAACACCAGGAGACTATAATCTGATATGATAAGTAAGTGAAAAACACTATAAATTACTTATCGAAAGGAATGTACATAGTATTTTAATGATAAAGGTATTTTTAAATTAAGATGGGGCTAGTTTACTTGCTTAACCGATTTCGTGGGTATGATCGGTGAATATTGAGTGACTTACAGGAAAGTTATTGACATGATTGGTTTGCTTATAAGGAATGTACACATAAAATTTTGAATGTACCTTTGTTTTACTGTATCTATGTACTATATTGATGGCATGCATTTCTCTAAACTACGTTCGTAGTTTTGTCCTCAGCAGACAACATATAAAGAGAGTGTGAACTGGTAACTTGGAAGCGAGCATCATACAGTTAAATAATAATAGCAGCCTATAACTGTCCTACTGCAGGACAGAGGCCTCTTCTCGTAGAAAGGGATTAAGCATTGATCACCACGCTAGCTCACTGCGGGTTGGCGATTTCAGATTACTAAATCCAGGTTTCCTTACGATATTTTCCGTCACCGTTAGTCAGTGGTGTAGAATATCTAAGAAAGTATTTATAACATTGAAAAAGTCACATTGATACTTGCCCGGGTTTGAACCTGCAACCTTGTGCATACAAATCTGGTATGTTAACCACTTGGCCACCACGACAGTCATACATATCATATAGTTATCCGAGTAAAAATCAGCTGGTTTCTATTCCTTAATAATTAAGTCTACCCCTGCGTGAGCTATGACGTGAGCGATGATAGTTTGTACGTCAAAATGCGCCAAACGGTTATATTGGAATTGATTGTAGCAGACATTTAAACGAACTGCTCATGTCCGTTACCCATATGTTGGACCTGTGGGCGACGAACTTGGGCAGTTCGTTGCCCAAACAGAAAAGGCGGTGCGGGCTGGCGTTTCACGTGCGCCTTTTAAGAAGGGTCGTAAGGCACGTAGGCCGTACGTGGTGAGTGGGACCAATCGTGAAGAGGCGAGTCAAAATTTGTTTCAAAAGACGTGTACGTGTGTACATGTAGCATACATGTAGTTAGAAGGATACCCTGAGGTTTTAGCTGGTAAGAGACCGGCATAACACTCCGTCCGCTCAGTGTGGAGGAAGTCCATGAGGATTTTCCTAGCAACAAAAATACTTTGATAATTGTGTGGAATTTAGAATTTGACTGCCTTATTGGTCTACTGTTCGTAAAATGCGACTACTGAGCGGGAGTTCCGTGTGTTCGTCTACCAGGTCGGATAAAGTGTTATGGGTTTTTCAACTAATTCTCAGTAGCTGTACCGACTTTGAATTTGTGCCTGGTTAATGAAAATTTAATTGACGTAAGTAACAGTACAATAAAGGCGTGATAGTATGGTATGAGTATGGCCACCGCTACAATTTGTTATAATTTCTGCATCTATGATGTTTCTCTACAAAACGGTAACTTTGAGGTGGATCACAGACCTTTAACTTAACGATGGGTGTCTACAGTACACTTTCTGCTAGAGAGTTAAAACATATAAACAAAAAAAAACTTCAAAATTTTATGTCGTTTGAATATGTTCCAGTGAATAAATATTTATGTTGTCGAATGCGGGAATAACACTATCACATCACATCTTAACCAACTTTTCCAGGAACGTGAAGTAATGAGAAGAATTCTGTATACTCCGTCTAAATATTACCATTTATTAATATTTATGTATATCCAGTGTATAAAGTGCAATATATAAGTAAAGTTTTTACGGAGCATTTAAGTCCGAAAATATTTATCTATAGTCACCGAAGAACAGGAATGTGACTCGATCCATTACATGGTGGTTGTTCCTGCTGAGTTCTGTCTAAAACTATTGTACATTCTTAATTTAGGATTACATTTCAGCAGATGTCTCTTAAAACTATAGCGTAACTCTCCAAGAACAGACGTTTTGTTGCTTCAAATTGATGTGTATATTGAGTATGGTGAGCGCTAATTTGCCACCTAAGAGAGAGAGAGAGAGTAATTCTGAAAGACAATTTTGCCCCGATTATTTGTTTCTTAACCTTATGCAAGAATGCTGATACTAAGTAATAAGTGTTTCAAAGTGGTCTGTGTGAATGATTGTTGGTAGACAGCGCCTAAATGGTAAATTGTTTCTCCAGCGTTTTCCATATTTCTACGGTATTGATGAATCAAAGGTGTAACCCAAATTCGGCAGATGAAATAACTTCGATGTAAAATAAAAAAAATGAGAAATCTAACATTTTGATGGAAAAGCTAAAATAGAAAATATTACTGAATATTGTTACTAACTATTCTGTGGTTAAAGTAAAACAAACAACATTCTATACATATTTACAATGGTGAAGTTACAAACTTATTAAAGTAGAAAAAAATTAAAAATTAATTAACTGTAAATAGTTTGGAATAATATTATGTTAAAAATATGTTATAATTGTCTTTTTATTAATATTTAAGTTCGAAAACATCCAAAAAGAAATTAAAGCCTATGCAAAAAGAAAATCCTTTGGCAAGGATCGATCTCTATACATATAAAACGCAGGGCGATCGCTTAACCGCCACGCCATGATACTTGACGTAAATTTTAAAATAGATGTTTCTATACATGTTATGATTTACTGCTCAGCTCCTTATGGATATAGCGTGATGATTTCTACTTCAGAGGTTTATCTGTAACGAATCTGCATATTGTAATATTGGTTTTGTCTTAAAGTGCTATAGAATGCGCCGCCACGCCGGCCGTTACCGCCGCAACCGCTATGTCCCTGCCTTTTATCTGTAATATCTTCGAAACTATTTATTTAAATTACTTGCTGTAAAGGGTAATTTTGATCTATATTAAATGAACAATATATTGAAGGTACTTAATTCGATAAGGATTTATGCTGTATTGCTCAAAATCGCTTCGTAAATAAGTCATTATTTCTCGTAAAAAGTAAAAGATAAAAAATGGTTAATGTGGGTTATTCCTAAGAGATAGACATATGCCCTCGCGGACTTTTTTGTAGGCATTTTTATGGTGTACAATACTGTAGTACATTGTTTTGATATATCTCGTAGGGTTTAGCCAGCGTTTGCAATGTAAGCGTTGTTATTTTCGACATCACATTAGAAAACTCTAAAATTATCAGTGTTTCTCTACTATATTATGCATGTATTATAGACATAAACCTTCCTTTTGAACCACTCTATCTATTAAAAAAAACCGCATCGAAATCCGTGGCGTAGTTTTAAAGATTAAAGCATATATAGGGACAGACAGACAGCGGCGAGTGACTTTGTTTTATAATATGTATATATATATATATATATGTATATAAGGATAAGGATAAACGGCTCTCAGTGAAGTGGTAGTTAAAATATTATCTTGTTTTTATTATAACTATACAATAACTTCATTCTTTACACCCACGTGTTTTGAAATTGCTTATTAATTGGTACTTTTGCTCTGTATTAAGCTATTTAATTTCCATTAAAATTTTAAAGCCCATTTACTTTGTTATGCGAAGTTGGGCAAAAGCTTGGTGGGTATTTGGATTTAATTTCATTCGGTCCGATAAGGTTGAAAATCAAATTTATGATTCTGAGGTTAGTCTCTAAAAGCTTTGATTTGAGTATATTATCTATAACGTTTGACCTGTTTCCCAATCCAGTGGGCAGGATCCACGGATTTCCATTTGAATCATCCTACATAACAACTTTCGCATCATTCGTCCTCGTCATGAGAACTTTGGGAGAGGCCTATATCCAGCTGGAACGGCCTGATGATGATGAGAATTTTTGTGAGAATATTTCATACACTATTTTCAAATAAGGGTAGCACCCTTACTGAAATGAAATTCGATTATCTTGGCTTAAATTCGAAAATTCAATCACTTTAGATGGTAAAGTTTATAAGTTACACCAACCCCGATACTAAGAGACAATGGGTTTGAAGCGGTTACTAGATCGGGGTCAGGCCGGGTCACGAACTGACGGTCCCACCAGTTTTGGGTCACTAGCTACCTATGAGAAGCAGCTTCAGTAATAGTCTTGGGGTTACAACAATCAGACAGCTCCGATATCGATGGAATTTGTATCACTACGAAATACATTAGCCATTACCACATTGCGGATATATCCTGTTAAGGTTTACTGGATGTAAATCATGAAAACTATTAATGTTGGATATGTGATGCCGTTTGTTCATTTCCCATTCGGTTCCCATAGATGATGTATAATCATTGTACGTAGCCGTACGTAGCTGTTTGCTGGATTGGTGGAATTAAACTCGTTGTTGATCTTGACGTACCGAAGCTTTATTTTCTTTCCCAGACTTAACTCTTAGGGGTACTGCTGCCAACTGTGTGGCTTACAATTTTGTGCCCTATTTTATACAATTTCTCATACAAAATTCCAATGCTCCTATTGGTTGACCAATTGGGAAGCTTACATTTCGTCCAATAGGATTCTAATCGGACAATTTGATGCTAAGCTTAGGTACGACGACTCTTTACCTTAACGAGAGCCGCGTACACTAATATTTTCTATTAAACCTTATAAACTTATCCTATAAACATTATAAAGTAAAACAATTAACGAATATCTTAAACTAATTCAAAATCAACACTTAAATGACTAATAAACATTAAAACTATACACGCACTGTATCGTCACTTTAAGTGTCTCGCACATCTCTCCCGCCGTGCAACCGTGTTGCATCTTCTTCCGGTGCGGGCACGACGTCTGTAGGCAAGGGCAGGATCACCAGCTTCCTCACCGGTCTCCGTAGTACTCCTCCCTTGGTTCGGATGTCCACTGCTCGCACGACGTTGTCTGGACCCGGATACGTCGCGATCACTCGACCTCGGATCCACACGTTGCGGGGTAAGTTGGCGTCGACGACTTGTACGAGGTCATTCACCTGTACCGCTGGACCTTTCCCGTGCGGCTCCCGCCGGTTCTGAAGCTCTGGGAGATATTCTTTCACCCAGCGAGCCCAGAAGGTGTCTGCTAGGCGCTGCGCAGATCGCCAGCTGGCTCTGGAGATCGTGTCCTTTTCCGTGAATGTTCCTGGTTGTGGCACTCGTCCGTTTCCTCCCAACAAGAAGTGGTTGGGAGTTAAGGCCTCAGGATCTTCTGCACTGACGGAGACATGTGTCAGCGGCCTGCTGTTTACTGTGTACTCCACCTCCGCTAACAACGTCGCGAGGACTTCTTCTGTCGGGTGGCGTTCGTGAAGCGTCGCTGATAGGGCTGTCTTGACAGACCGGACCATACGCTCCCAGGCGCCGCCCATGAACGGTGCCCCGGGCGGAATGTAACGCCAGGAGATGGTCTTCTTAACTGCGTCCTCCGCTGTTGCCTCGTCGATACCTTGTCGAAGTTCTTTGTCCGCTGCTTTCAAGTTCGTCCCGTTGTCAGACCAGATTTCGGTTGGACATCCACGCCGCGCTATCATTCTTCTTAATGCCATTACCGCTGAGTCAGCGCTGAGTGAGCCAGCGATCTCTAGGTGAATGGCTCGCGTAGTGAGACATGTGAAAATGGCTACATATCTCTTCTGTCGAGCGCGTCCCACTGTCACCGACAGAGGC
The DNA here is from genome assembly GCA_946251915.1 of Abrostola triplasia. Classification (NCBI taxonomy): domain Eukaryota; kingdom Metazoa; phylum Arthropoda; class Insecta; order Lepidoptera; family Noctuidae; genus Abrostola; species Abrostola triplasia. The sequence goes on from OX276439.1 coordinate 6,497,872, forward strand.
CCGAAGTAGTCGATCCCTGTATAGGTGAAGGGTCGTCTATGATGCGCTAGGCGGCAAACAGGTAAGTCCCCTGTTCTCGGGTATGGTGGTGTCTGTGTCTTCATTCTGCAGAATAGACATCTTCGAAGCACCGTACGTGTGATGGGTCGTAGGCGCAATATCCAATACTGTTGCCTACACTCGTTGACTGTGGCTTCGACACCGGTGTGGTGTAGATCGCGATGTATTGCCTCAATCCAGAGCTTCACTATATGATGTTCGCCATCGAGTATCATGGGGCTCTTGAAGTCTTCTGTTACATCTCGAGTCGCTTGAATGCGGCTTCTAAGTCTGATAGCTCCGTTGACATACTCGATGCTCAGCTGATGCAGTCGACTCTCCTTATTTATATGTTTCTGTTTCCTCAAGCAGTCTATTTCTTCTATAAAGGCATCTTCTTGAGACAATCGCATCAAATATTCTTCTGCTGATTTGAGATGTTCAGCGGAGACCGGAAGGAACTTCTTATCCCTCGATGGTGAGGTTTTCCTGTTGGCTGACGGTGGTTTCTTTGGTTTGTCTATTTTTCTCCAACTCGGATCCTGCTCTGTATTCTTCTTAGTTCTTCTGTAGTTAACACTTTGTTTCGGTGTTCTACATAACTCTATAAATTGTAAGACTCTTGCTGTTGTATGTCGTAGCCTTTTCCAACTAGAGAAGCGTGATACTTCTGGTAAAGCTTCTGATAGTTTCGGTCTCATTCTGTCTGTTACAAGATTGACTTTCTCTTCGCCGGAGGTCTCTTCTGTTACTATGGTGGTCACTTCTGTCGGCCAGAGTTCTTCTGTTTGGTAGAGGAAGTCAGGCCCTTTATACCAGCGGTGATTCTTGTTGAACTCTGTAGGAACGTCTCGCGTCGCGTCGTCTGCTACGTTCATCTTCGTGGGGACCCAGCGCCACTCGTTTACTTTGGAGCTTTCCTCTATAGCTGCCAGACGATGTGCCACGTACGGCTTGTATGAGCGTGAGCCAGTACGTATCCACGTGAGCACTGTCTTGCTGTCGGTCCAGAATACTTTACTGTCAGGTTTTCTTGCGTGTTCTTCGATTACTGTTTCTGCGAGTCTGGCTCCCATGACTGCAGCTTGTAGTTCCAACCTTGGTATCGAAGTCAGCTTCAACGGTGCCACTTTTGCCTTTGCTATGATGAGTGAGAGGCTGACCTCACCGCTCGGCGTTACTGTTCTCCAGAATAAGACGGTAGAGTAGGCTGATTCGCTTGCATCGGTGAAGACGTGCAGCTGTACAACATCGGCATCGCTGTAGTTGAGATATCGTCGCGGGATGGTCACATTGTGGAGATTCTTCAGGTGACTCATCCAACTCTCCCACTGTTCCGCTAGGTCTTTGTCGATCACGTCGTCCCATGACGTCCCTCTGCGCCATACTTCTTGCAGAAGCTGTTTTGCCTTTATGGTAACTGGCGATGCGAAGCCAAGTGGATCGAACAGTGACATCACGATCCGCAATGCTTCCCTCTTCGTCGGCGTCTTCCCACCTATAAGCGTCTTCGGAATGCGAGCTAAGTTCAGGTTGAACGTAAGCTCGTCGTTGGTGATCTTCCATATCACGCCTAGTACTCGTTCTGTTTTCTCTTCTGACTTGTAGAGTTCCATATCTTCTGTTTGTTCACTCTCACCGAGTGCTTCTAGGAGTGCTGAAGAGTTCGATTTCCACTGTTTCAGTTCGAAGCTGGCCTTCATGTGTACTTCTCGTACATCTTTCGTGATGCGTATAGCGTCTTCAAGGCTTCTGAAGCTGTCCAAGTAGTCGTCCACATAATGCTTCTGTATAATCGCTGCTGTAGCTTCGGGGTGAGTGTCTTCGTGTCGCTTTGCATTCAAGTTCTTGATATAGATTGCTGTAGACGGGGAACTTGATGCACCAAAGATCAATGAAGTCATTCTATATTCTTCTGGAGGTTGTTCATCGCGTCTGTTTCCTCGCCAGAGATACCGAAGCGAGTCTCTGTCTTCTTCTCGCAGCTTGACTTGCATGAACATTTCCTTGATGTCCGCCGTAACCGCTATCGCGTGTTGTCGGAACCTCATGACCACCCCTGGTAATGATTGCAGGAGATCAGGCCCTTTAAGTAGCATGTCATTGAGAGCTACTCCTTTTGTCTTGGCAGCGGCGTCATGGACTACTCTCAGCTTATCGGGTTTCATCGGGTTGGTCACAGCGAAGTGGGGTAAGTACCAAGTCTTCTTTGGTGTCTTTTGTTTAGGTGCAGGTTCGCTGTATCCCTTTGCTACGAGAGCTTCCATCTGTTCTGTGTATTTCTGTTTCAAGCAAGGGTCACGATCGATCTTCTTTTCTATGTTGAAGAGCCGGTTCAGAGTATTAGCGTAGTTATCAGGAAAGCTGATGTCTTCTGTGCGCCAGAGAAGACCCGTCTCGTATCTACCGTCTTCTGTCTTGGAAGTCGTCTTCTCTAAGATGCGTAGTGCTTGTTCTTCTGGATCTGACTTTGGTCTTCTGGGATTTAAGCAGAGTGAATCCATTTCGAAGTACTGCTTCACGAGGTCTTCTAGGTTGTCTGTCTCTTCTTCTGTGACGTGCGATACGAAGTTGATCGTGTGTCCGATGGTGCGTGTTTGGCTTCCGTGTAATACCCAGCCGAGAGGCGTAAGTGAGGCCACCGGTTGGTTATTGTCACCCTTCCTTACTTCGGACGTCAACAGAAGGTGCCAGTTGTCCTGTCCTATCAGAACTTGTGGTTTCACGTTGGTGTACGTGAGGTACTGGCGAATGTCCTCTAGGTGCTTGCAGTCTTCGACTAATTCCCGTGAAACTCGTTGAGATGAGACTTGTAGGTTCTTCACTGTGCGCGCCTGTATTTGCTCTTCTTGATCGTTTATTCCTTTTAAGTTGATAGTGACTCTTCTCGATGATGACTCTGTTGTCTTCATATCGTTGATGCTCTCTATCTTCAATGGCACGATAGGTCCTGTTGCTCCGATGCGCTTGACTACATCGTTGTCTATAAGGGTTACTGTTGACCCATCGTCCATTAGTGCGAAAGTGTTGACCTTCCCTGCCGGACCTCCTACTTGAACCGGGATGATCTTCAAGTATGACTGTTTACTCTTCATAGTCCAGGCAGAGTTGATCACTTCTGTTGATTCTTTATCTTCTTTCGCTTCTGTCGCTGTGTCTGTTTTCTTGTTGTAGTGTAGCATTCTGTGGTGAAAGTACTTGCAGCTGTTGACACCACACGGCTTAGTTTTACAGCTGTGCGTCTTGCTTCTGTAGCGTAGACACCGAAAGCAGAGACGCTTGGATTTGGCTAAGTCCCATCTTGCATTTTCATCTAGGTTCTTGAATTGTTCGCATTCTGTTGTAGAATGTCCCGTCACTTCACATACAGGGCACTTAGGTGTGTACGTTTTTTCAGTCACGCTGTGAACCTTCTGTATTCGTTTCTGTATTGTGGTCGCTGCGTGTGACGTCATTTGTTCTGGCGTCGCATAAGGTCCACATAATTCGGCTTCTCTTCTGAGGAACTTCTCTATCTTCAAGAGGTCGGCGTCTTCCTTTGGCTGCATCGCCGCGAAGTCGTAAAATCTGTAGCGTAGTGTTGGTGTGAGCTTGTCCACTAGTGTCTTTGAGGCTTCTGGGTTATACATATAGTTTATGCAGCTTAACGTCTTCAGAGTTGCTACTATGTTGGAGACTTTCGTTGCAAATATACAGATGTCGCGTGGCGACTCTGTAAGACGAGGTAGACCACGTAGTGTTTCTATTTCCATCATTGCGATAGACTCTGGTCTTCCAAATCTTGACTCCAATGTTTTCATGATGTCTGTAGGGTGAGCGCTGGTGATTAGTAGACCGTCTACTGCCTCCTTGGCTTTCCCTTTCAGATTTCTTCTGAGTCTGTTAGTATTTTCTACGGCAGAGAACATGTTTTCTGTTTCGAAGTATGCGGCACGGAAAGGCAGCCACTCCTGATGAGACCCGTTGAAGATTGGCAGCTCTATGAACTTCGGTCGTTGAGCGGCGTTGACGGCACGTGTGATAGCTGCAGCCAACTCTGTGAAGTCGTTTTGAGCTCCCGCCGGTGATGGCTGCAGGCGCTGTAACTGTTGATGACGGTCTTCTGTTCTTCTGACAACTGGTTCTTCCGTAGGTTGATGTGGTTCGTTGGCTATTGCTAACACTGCGCGGTTAGTGTGTTCGTCCAACCAGTTGTCGACACGTTCGTTGACTTCTGTCTTCGAGTCGATGGAGACTTCATCATCTTCTTCTTCTTCATCTTCTGTATCCCCCGCTTCTAAAGAGGCTAGGCGAGCTGTTGCTAACTCGACTTGCAGTCTTATTAATTCTTCTTTGGCCTTCGCTATTTTGCAGGCCTTAGATTTGCTGTAGTTAGATCTTCCCCCTCCCTCCTTCTTGCTAGAGGGGCGGGTGACCTTCTGTCTGCTCGGCACTGGCAGACTTCCTATATTCTTCTTTACTGTTGAAGTTTCTGTTTCTGTATACTTCTTGACAGCGGCTTTTACCCCCTTTCCCCCCTGTGCAGGTGGCTTCATCAGTTGCTTCAGGGAGGCGTCGGTAGATAGCATTTGCGCGGCGGATTGAGTTTCTGATGACGCAATGACGGCTGAGGCGGGGTCAGTACAAGGCGCTGTTGCCACGGAGGCGGCTGTAGTTTCTGTATACTCCGTGGCGGTTGTCCCCGTCTCTTCACTGGTACCGGTCGCTGAGGTTGTAGCTGTCACCTCGGACGATGCCGGCGTCTGTTCCGTCGGTGGCTTGCGTCCTCTTCCTTCCGAACGCGTAACTGGCATCTTCGCTATTTTGTTTCAGTAGTTCTTGAACTATCTTCCACGTGATCCGGCTCGAAGGACCATAAATGTACGTAGCCGTACGTAGCTGTTTGCTGGATTGGTGGAATTAAACTCGTTGTTGATCTTGACGTACCGAAGCTTTATTTTCTTTCCCAGACTTAACTCTTAGGGGTACTGCTGCCAACTGTGTGGCTTACAATTTTGTGCCCTATTTTATACAATTTCTCATACAAAATTCCAATGCTCCTATTGGTTGACCAATTGGGAAGCTTACATTTCGTCCAATAGGATTCTAATCGGACAATTTGATGCTAAGCTTAGGTACGACGACTCTTTACCTTAACGAGAGCCGCGTACACTAATATTTTCTATTAAACCTTATAAACTTATCCTATAAACATTATAAAGTAAAACAATTAACGAATATCTTAAACTAATTCAAAATCAACACTTAAATGACTAATAAACATTAAAACTATACACGCACTGTATCGTCACTTTAAGTGTCTCGCACAATCATCATCAAGTAAAATTTGCTTGCTTATCCTGAATTTTTCTTTCATATTATGCAGATACAGTTAATCCTAGTTTGTTTATTACGTGTGTTACTGTCTATGAACTATCTAAAAATTTCAATTGGTCACCGCGAACTCACTTATTCAATTACGAATAGAAGCAGGCGGATCTTTCAACAACTCATTATACAACGCCAACAGCTACACCCACCTCTTTCTTGGTGACACTGGTGTCCCCTGACAAGAGATTTCGTCAAATGACCGTCCACTTTCATATCGTGACCCAAGGATATTAATATCTTGTAATTTCTATCCGGTCGAACCCACGAATACCATTGTTTGGACTGCGGACACACGATCGATCACAATTACGGATGTGGTGCTTAATCATATTTATTCAATTAATTAATTTCAATGAGCTCAAGGTGAATGCTATGTTCGTGTGAGGTTCTGCTGCATTGTTGAGTTTCATTGTTTTAGTTTGGATTGGATTTTGCTGGGCAAAATTATCAGGTATTTTTGCTTTTAGTAAAGGTTACTAAAATCAAAATATGCAAGATTTATTACTGCAAAGAAAGTATATAATTAGATACCAGTTCATAGTTTGGACAGCAAGAAGGATCTTATTTAAATTGTTCTACCATTGTAACTGTGCTAAACAAAAATTTCTCAATAATCTGCCAACGAACACAGAATCCGCTGTTGCATAAATTGAAACAATGTTCGCTGCAAGTGTGAGCGAGTGACAGCTTACAAAACGTAACAAAATGTCACATAGAGAAAATAAATCGCGGGGAAAATAAAGCATTTCGCCCGTGTCCCCGTTTCGAGCGGGCTTGGAGCGGCGCTGTTCCGCGCACCACCATCTTGATACGGTTTAGCGTTCGTGGGAACACACCTCTCGGAGCGCTAATTTATTGCCTAGCGTTGCACTACATGGGACTGACGACTCTATCCCGCCTGCCACGGCATTACCTCGTAAATTCACATCGCAAATGAGAGCTAGCGAGCCGAAATCCACAAGTGCGCTGTCAAACGATGCTACGTTGTCACAGCATATTGAGTTATATAGTTGGGTAACGCTAAGCAAATTATTAATGCGGTTCTGTGGTTAGAACACCATCATGTGTTTTTGTTTCGACATTCGACATTGGGTTATGCGTATGTGATTATTTAGCGCGTCAATTATGTGTAGCGGTCGCCTCACTGCGTCGCAACAATGCACTAAATTGGCTTGCTAGGTCGCGACTTAGCTACCATATTCTCCTACCAAGGTCCGATATTTTATGTTTGCGTAATCTAAATTTCGTAGGATCTATAGGCAGTTTATCATTTTGACTATCTATCTAAGCGTATGAGGCGACTGTATTCTTTAATCAACTTTCAATATTTCCTTTACAGTTTACGTTTCGACGCGGCCCGTAACTGCCAAAGCTATATAAAATTGTGAAACTAAACTATACACCGGTACGTATCATCTTCAGTGAATCAGATTAAGCAGTAAATTGAGTCAATCCGTTCACTAACCGGTGGCATAAATAAATACGAGCGTGCCAAATGATGCACGATTCGCACTATACGTTAATCATTTACACAATAGTTACATGTAAGAACCGTTCGAAGCCTTAGGACTTAGACCTCATAAATACACGGCTACAATACTGTGATTGCGATCATCGGTGATGTAATCGCCTCTTTGCCTAACCCTTTCGGTTATTAAGCGGTGATGCGCCAAATAAATTATAGCTAACTGTTTAGCATGCACGTGGAGTATTGGAATTAATGAAACAATAGTCACTTACACAAGTAAAGTTCACAATCCCAACAAATACATAAAATATATAGGTTAACTGTTAAAACCCCAGAAAGAAACCTAGCCTAGTTGAGTTGAGCAGCCAATTTAATTATCCCTAACTAACAATGCTCCCTGTAGTTTGGATAATCTGTGGTCAAAGCTATTTTTTTAATTTGAAACAACCAAAAAGTCTTCCATGCCTACACCAAAATTATTTTTACCCTTTGTAATTTAATTGAGTTTTATGTTTCATCGCCTCCAATATCTGGAATATACGATACAACAATTTGTTAAGCCCGTCGGAATTCATGCAATATCGGAGTGTTAGAACATATAGAATCGATTTCCGCACACAAATACATACATTTGTCTCACATTGCGTACCTTGACATTCACATTTCCGAGCGTTGTACTACGTAAAGGCGTGTTCAGATTAGTAAAGAACCTATGTCTAAGCAGGATTTCCGTTTAATATATCTTTATAAATTTTGTATCATTCATAAGCAAGCGTGGTAGCCAATAGTCGTTTCTGCTATGTGACAAGAGGCATTACCCTTGTCGAAGATATAATTTATGAGCAAATCACTGAAGGATTCTTTTTGTTACTACCTCTTTCATTTGTTTCTAGCCAATACTGTTTTATAAATGGCCACAATTTTCCCATAATAGTTCGTTTCAATCCACCAATCATCAGTCAGCACCGCTACAGTATATATAGTTCGTAGTATACATTTCGGAAAATAAAAAAATTTCCGAAATGCAATGCCAACAAGTTAAAACTTACTATTGCATAATTGTCTTTGACTCAAATTACCCATGTGGCTGTAACCTGTTTGGCTACAGCAATTTCCAAACAATTTTTCCAATAACAAAAATTCTGGAAGTTTCAGGTGATCTAAGCTGTTTGTTAAAACGTACCTTTCTTAAAAACAGCAATCAGTATAATCTGCTATCTATAAGCAAATATGCTGCATGTAAACTAGTCCTAAGACCAACGCATAGCGGACACTAGTCGGTTTGATTCCGTGTCGCGTGTCATTGATGTAGACGTCCATTTCACACGTTAGATACATCGCGGTACACATCTCACATGTTTGTATTACACGGTCGACAAATAAATACTGTTCAAGTAACTCCGTGAAAACAAACTTAGGAATAGAGAGCATGTGGTATAAATACAGGTACGCAACTCTCTGTACACCCACTAGGAAACTAACTATTGAATATAGTTTGGTAGCAGGAGGATATAGAGCCGTAAAAACGTACCAAACTCATGTTAGGCTTAACAAAGTTGTTTAAACACTGATGATGTTCATGCTTTAGAGAATATTTGGTAAGAAACTTCGGTCTGTAAAAACCCTTAGGAGTGGATCTTGAAACTGTAAACACTGGATGAAAATTATTCCAATTCAAGAATAACACACCACAAGTGTATGTACGTAGATTTTTCGTTAATACAGATAAATTAAAGCCAAACCAAGAAATTAAACATACCTAATTGTAATTGTTATAGCCATATAAAAACTTCGGATAAAATAATTCACCTTGCACGCGACTCGAACGACTTTTATAGTTTCAATCACAATTTTTCTTGTTCTGCACATGAAATATAAATTAACTAGCGATATAGTAAATTGCTAGTAAATGATGCAAACGAATATATTAACAATATAAACGATAAAGATATAAATATTTCGTCTATAAATAATAAATGTAATGTCGGACGTAAAAGTCCAAGTTATGAGCGTCCACTGCATGTGTTTCACATTCAATCTTAAGGCATTATAGGTCGTAACATTTAAATTACATGTAGACATGGAGATAATTGTTTGGTCAGTAAAACTTGTGTTGATTTCTTTGTCATAAAAGAGATATGAGTGTAAAATGAACACTGGGGGATAGAATATGTTGATGGCTGGTATTTATTTGCTATCAACTACCCGCAACGCACCTGTACTTAATAAGCAGTTGTATTGTAGACAAGGTTATTCGTAAAGATTGTGTATGGCTTTTAGTGTGGCTAGGGATACTCGTCTTCCAAACTGAAAATGTACAGTTCCAGTGAGACTTACCTACCTGTGAAAGCTACTGATATTATAAACTGAAATCTAAAGAAATAATGAAATGTAGCAGAGCTTCAACAAAGTCATGATGTTATACGAGAAATTAACAAAATTACTAACCAACTTAAAATGATAAGACTAACAAACCAAGTGATGAAAGTTAAGTTACTAGCCATGATCTAACCCCAATACAATGCAACTCAATTACAAAGGTGTTAACAATTACACTACATAACGACTGGGGTCCTAAGATTTGTGAGACAGCGCTTGTAACAGACCGTTACAGTAACATTAAAGTGTAGTTTACTTTCTATTACGAAGCAGCTTCTATTAAGGTATCTGATTGAGAAGAGTAGATTCAATATATCTTGCTGGGCGTTAATAGCGAGGAACCTATCGACTAGCCTATTATTTTGTCAAGTTGGGATTTATAGATTGCTGCGCGTAACGGTACAGGCGTGTCGGAGTCCTATGAACATTTGCCAGTGTATGCTCCTATATAGGGCGTTTGTACAATTCGTTGATTGTATCAGAACAGGATAAGGGCTTTAGTAAAGGTTACTTGTGCGCTGTGAATGGATTGAGTTGGTCTTCGATTAGGTAACTGTTGTGGTGAATATTGTTTTTGGAATAATAGGTAAGTACTTGACATTCGAATTTAAGATCCTTGTTAGTTCTCTTTGGTTATAACTTCGGATAGTGCACCTACTTGGATAAATCCGGAACTTAATTGATACCTCTGAAAATATCATACCTACACTTATGGAAACCTTTATATAGTTATCTGAGGTGATTTGATAAATAACTTAGATCCTTACAATGGCTGGCTGAAAAAAAGAATATATAGAATTAGAATTGAATAAGGAAGCCCACTGCTAGGCTACGGTTAAAATCTGAGTTTCGAACGATTTAAATATGATATTTTAAAAGTGTTTGATGTTGTAAGCGTTAGTTTGTTATAAGAACAAATAATATCTTAGCACTGAACAAATACCAATAACCAGAGGTAATCTTTTCTTATAACTAACAAGCACGACCTGACTAACGATAGATACTTATCACAGAATCTGTCCATTGGTTTACGAGACACCTCTAACCCCGTCACCATTGGAATGTATTCAATTATTTCAAATTCTAAAATTCAGTATTAAAATTCCACGATCTATAGACACAACTGGTCCAATCCCGACGTTTAATCAAATAATTTGTGGTTGTGTACTCTAGTGTATGAGTTTTCTACACAAGAGCCGTAACGAGCGATTTCACGGCACAAGCGCATCCTTTCGCCACGGCTGTCGGCCCTCGATCACGCCGCCATCTTGGCTGCGCATGCGACAGATACGTTGCATCACACGCGCCAACAATATAGAGAGGATCGTGTTACACTGCCCTAAATCGCCTTTGTTCTTTGATTTGCATGTGTAGATGTCTAGCTGGTGTTGTGCACTATTGTGCAGCATTGTTGCAATGTAATGTAGATGTTACATTTTGCGGTTGATATCTGACGTAACTTCATCATTTCTATTATACAGCAACGTTAAGACGCTTAGTCTCCATAATAAAAATAATACACAGTTATAATATAAAGGTACAATTTCGTTTTTATTTTAAATTTCACTGTTTTGGTACTAGGTAGCTACTATGTTGGTATAATAGGATATGCCTACAATTTAAACTCTAGCAAACCATTCTGAATCTGAGTAATTTTCAAGCAACAATAAATCATCGATTAATTGGATTTCATTAATTCTAGATAATATCTTAACAATAAATGCGACCGCGATTTTCATAATGACGATTAGGATCGTAAAGCAAATCTGTTGAATTACATTTGTTGGATTGTATTGCTATACCACTACTTCGACTATTTCAATAATCAATTCTTTCCAACTGTTTAAGTTTTACCCCAACGGGTTCAACTCAGTAACAGTTGATTTTAGACCAGTCGTGGTGACGGTGGCCTAAGAAATTTCAATCCTAAACTGATTAACGGTAAAAGAAAACATCGCAATGAAGCTTAGTTGTAGGTAATAGGCTGAATAGGCAATTTCAGTGCCTGCGTGGTGATCAATGTTCTTCTGTTTGAGACGTTATAGGCTGGTACCTATCATTTATATTAGCAATGCCTATTACGCTTATTTCAGGTCAACTAATCCAAAAATAGAATCCAACCCATTTGACATAGTGGCTTAGCCTTCAGCGCCAAGGTTTTCTGCTAGGGACAAAAAATTTACACGTGTTGCTCTACTGTAAGTTAAGGACACTTAAACATGAATCTCATTCACTACAGAACCCTAGATAAAGTCATAATGAGGTGTAAAGCTTGAAAATAAAGCAAAAGAAACCACGCATCAATCATGCGCAGTAGCGGTATAGTAACAAATTTTGTGAACGGAAATCTTGATATTTTTCACTTCTAACTTGTATTCACAATTTGACGTCGACAGAAGATTAGATAAGTCCAAGATATTCATTATGTTTTTTTATTAAGTTCCGTTTTAATCTCATTTGATCATCTACATCTAACGTACATTCTTGGAATATTGTTTAAGCTCAGTCATTGCAGCATGAGTTTCATTTTATCAAGAAATTATCATATACATCTCTATCTTGATCTATCGTTATTAACTTATGTATTTTCCAATTTATTTATTCATATTTTATGGTAGGATTCAATCGAGCATCTATATAATCAAGCTTATATCATCTGCCATTGTCACTAATCACCAAAATCTCACTTATCAAATTAGTTTCTAATACTTAACATGCACAGAATCAAGTCGCAGTCGCGGCGTGCCACAGGGGACAATGTTTGGACACGCGCTCAGGGTGCGCGACAGCGACAATGAGTTGCGTCTCGATCGCGCGATTAGATCGTATCGGTGCGCACGCGCCGAGCTCCGGTTTAGATTGGACCGTGAAATTAAAAGCGATTTATAGTTGTGCTTAATGGTTCTACGGATTAATTGTTAGAAACGTTGTTTAATGTTGGATTATTTATTTAAGTGGGTATTGAGTGGGATTTGGCTTGTTTAGAGTGATTGAATTTGATTTATTGTTGTTGGTGACTTAGCAGTTTGGGCATTACACAGTTTAGGAGCGGCCTATGACCAGCAGCGGTATACAACTGATACAACGTAACTCGTTAACCTAAAGCATTTTCTGAAATGTATCGTATAATTTGTTTGCCTTTAATTCATATTTTGGTTACGTTTTCCGGCATCATAGTTATGTAAAATACGCATATCTTCATGACTATCACAGAATGACTGTCTTAGTACTGAATTAGACTTAGTAAGCCTATTAATATGTTCATCAATCTTTGTGAAAGCGATGTATTACCTAAATAATCCACAAACTATAAAGCGAAACTCCATAACGTCAGCCTGGTTATATCGCAATCAAAGGTTTCAACGTTACGAGTATATTTTTTCTGGTACAAGAATGATAACATGATACTGTTCGATAGTGCGGTACGTACTCTTGACTTGACAGTCGCTAAGATATAGTCAGTCCAACCGTCTATCGCATCACCAATCTTGAGCTCTATTGACTATTTGAGCTGTTCAAATTTGAAGGGTCCTTACAACATGAATTAAGAGATAACAGATGTTATTATAGAGATCCGATTTTTTTCTCGGCATTCGATTTGAAAGTGACATAAATAAATCATTTGTATACCGACAAATGCGAAAATTTCAATTTAGTTTCAGAAGATTTTATTGGTTTTTGTAGGTAGGTGATGTGTGTGTGATATTAAAAAAATACTTGTTGTCAACTTTAGATTTCTTTCAGCTTTTATAGACGATGCGAAATAGTCTTTTTAAGAATAGTACATGCTAAGGAACGCAATTGAGACAAAGCGATAAACGTAGAGATACGCGTAGTTTAGACTCAGAATATCCATTTCACATGGTACAAACATCGGTGTACTGAAAACGATCCTAATAGAAACTGTAAATTAAGATGTAAACCTTTTGTAAGGCTCAGGTATCAGATAATTTGCATTAACAACACTTGGTTTCAAATTATCATGTCAATTAGACATAACCAAAGTAGCAGAATGATTAAAATGTAAATTTTGTTAGATTAAGACAAAAAACAGACAATAATTGGATTAACTGTAAATGTTAGTGACATGGAAATTAACACAACGAAACTGTGATCATTCATATCTGTAAGTAATGTGGGAATGTAAGCGAGCCTTTGTCCAGCACACAGCTGCGTCGACTTATAAATCATTTTCGTAAATAATGCTTTATCTAAATTAGGACAGACGCTTGTTTAGCTCGTAATTAGATAATTATCTTTGAGTATCTTTGGCATATTTAAACGTGGCTGAAGACGTTAGGTGTAGATGCAAATGTCAAGCTGTCGTTCATTGTGGCGTTCTAAGGGGTAGACCTTTGTTTAACAGTGGACGTGTTTCGGCTGATGATGATGTAAATTTCAAGGTTAGCATTACAGTTAAAAGCTATTCTAAGATTGCTTTTATGCATTTTAACACTATTTAGATTTGGTTGAATATTTGTATCTTTCAAAGTCTTGGTTTACTGCACAAAATGCACAATACCAAAAATATAATAAAGTTAAGTAACAATTTTTTTTTCATTTAACGAATACTTAACATTAGAAAAGTAAAATGATCACTGTAATAAACCAGGATCACAAAACAAAGATCTCATCAAGACCGGTCACCATTCAGCAGATAACAGAATCAACTCAAAGACACAACACTTTCTAAAACCTTTTATAACCGAGGCTAGATTAAGGCTTCGCACAGAATAAGGCCACATTAGGCACACATAACGCCCCTCATACACTACAGAGGTACAAGCCTCCCGTCCTATAATGGTGGTATAATGGTGACAGCGCTATTAGGCGACCATTGATTTGCGACGGAGACTCCGCTCTCGTTTGGCATAAACGGCTCAGGTGGGCCCTATTAGGACCGCAAATATGTGAGCACAAGGTCTGTAGTCGTCAGGATGGCAGTCACGGGCAGTTTAATGAGTTAGTACTCATATAAAACAGGGGTTTACGTGGAGTCGACATTAAAGTCGTTCTTGCAAATGTCAGAGAAACGAGAAACGTACCTACAAATTGTTGGGTCAATTGGTCGTACATCAGAGCAGAGGAAGTAAGCTCTCGAAGTCGGCGTGACCAATACAGACTTGTCCTAGATGTGCTGCCTCGATCAGCGAAATATAATAAAAACTCTCTGGCTATGTGTGTACGTCTATATAATAAATTACCAAAAATGTTTAAAACACTAAATTGTAAATTATTTAAAATTCAATTGTATAAATGGCTCAATAATAATAATTTCTATAGCATTAATGATTTCTTTAATACGAATTAAATGTAATAGATTTCAATGACATAATGTATCTTTAGTAAGTAAGTTTGCATGCTTTAGAATTGAGCAAAACATGTCCGATCTAATGTTTTTTATCATCACCTTTTATACCATGTTTTATGCAAATAAAAATATCTTATCTTATCTTATCATGTGAATGCACTGAATTTTGATATTATTATAGGCCTTCGTGGCGAAATCTACCTAATGGTTAACATACCTATATCAGAATTTAATTTTGTTTCTCCAAAGTTACACTTAATGTTTTGGAAATTTATTTATTGTACACTTTATTGATTCTTTTAAAATTTTTATATTGCTATTAAAATACATTTTTAAAGGAGTTTCCATATATTTTTGCTGCTCGCTATTCATAGAGACTATCTTAAGTCTTGACCTTTAATAGAATGCTAGCCTATAAATGGTTCAAGTAAAATTATAATTTTGTATTTAGTAGTCTGCAGCGCAAGTCATTTACATTAACACGTGCAGTTATTACAAGAACTGTAAGTATTTCCTTATTGTTGAGTTTTAGCACGTTATTTGATTGAGTGGCACAATAAATTATAGTACAAAGCTTATTTACACAATTATCTACAAGTCAAGAACTATCTTTAGTAAGATCAACCTCAAGCGTTAGTCTTTCTTAGGATAACTGATTATACAAATCTACCGAAACTCAGAACAAATGTCCAACATAATTCACGTGGAGTAATACCAAGATCATTTGACATTTAAGCAAGACCAGCTCGCCTAGACGCACGTGTGGTACAAAATATATTAGCGGCATGTATTTACAAAATTTTATGAATACTAAATACCGAAACTACTAACAAGTCTAGTCTATCTAGTTTGGCAATTTATCAACGTCCAGCCACTCAATTGGCTACTTTCAAGTTTATCTGATACGTTGCTTAAGATTTAAGGGGATTTATAAACAGAAGGGATAGTAGGCGACCAACTGTCTGGCTTGGCAATGATTTAAAAGCTGTAGAAATTGCGGCTTATTGATAAATGTTAGAAGGTGATTTATTAAATTCTTAGCGTATTTTGACTAGCGGATATCCATTGTCAGATTAATTATTGTACGACGGTGAAATTTATTCAAATATCATGTTTGTATTGCAGAAATTTGAATTAAGCTTAGGCTGCTGGTAGCGTATTTTCAATTAAAGTAAATATTAGTAGTATCACACCAAAGTCTAACCTATATACCGAATAAATTTAATTTTACATTATAATGGATTAATTTAGAAGACTGTCTTGGCCTATTGGCCTATTTGCATTAATATGAACGATAAATACTGTTTAAGTGGCTCATAACTTTGGTCAGAACTTCATTTGTCGCTTGTTATAATTAATCCGTTGCTTTAATGTTACATGATCTACATACAAGCCTTTCGTAACAATTCCTTGGCATGTAAAGCATTACACTACAGAATAAGGATGTACCACTTAACGCTGATTATTCCACCAACAATTTAATAATCTCAGACTTATTACTAAGTCGTTCCATGCATATTCATACTCACGAGCATAACTTAGATCAATGATATGCATCACCATAAGACCATCGTCATTAGGCCGACAATGTTGCACAGCACTTATAAATCAGCTTAACCCAAATAGGTAAAACACCATAAGATCCTGGCTCGGTAATCTAGTAATGCAGTCTTAATATATGGCTATGGGCATACCCGGGCCTGCTTTTAGCTAGATTTTAAAAAGCTCTGCTGATTTTCCCACGGATGCTGGGCCTTTGTTAAGAGGCACGTTCGTGTGCAAAAGAATGTTATCGATAAACTTTAATCTAATGCAGATTTTTTGAGAAGTGTGAAATGGAACTTTCTTTGAATACAAATGCTTTGTAAATATAACACGCAATATGAATGTGGGCATTATCTTGAAGTACCTACGATGTTAATCTTGTATCGTGTTAAAGTGACTGAACTGTCTAGTAAAGTACCAGTTGAGTCACTTTACCACTATATTTTGCATATCTGATAACAGCAAACTGATTTCATTTCCATTTTCAACTACTAAGTATTCGAGCTTAAAAATGTTTTACGATTCATAATTCTGTCAGCAACTATTTAGAATAACAAACGGCAATAGTTTAATTGAAGTATTATTGCCAGTTGCAAGTCAATAGTGAATTTTATCGATAATCGATAATACTAAACATGTCGTATCGACAACACTCGGCTACCGTTCGCGAAACGTGACCGCCCGCGACAAACGGCGCGCGTGACGTTTCCGAACGCAGCCCGATATGTCGCCGATACGAGGCACATCACTACACACAACTATGATCTTTGTTACATGAGCTTTAGCAGCCATATTCCTTTATATATGTGTCACGTCACAAATTTTTCCTATGTATTATTTAAAGTTGATATACAGTTTATGTTAAAAGCGTTAGTACAGCAATTTTCTTGCTCTAGGTGTTACGGAACTTTCAATAGTTTAGTTAGGTTAGGTTAGTCATTAAATGTTTTCGATAAGGTTGCAATATACAGACCACAGACTGTATACCCTAATTATTCTACCTATATATAATCACCTACTAATTTGTAACCATGAAGATTAATATCGTATGTGCCACATAACACCATAACATAAGATCACGCCTGTATTCCCCGAAGGGGTAGGCAGAGGTGCACATATAGTACACCCACACGTATGTGCCTTCAGTTTTAAAGCTAGCGTGCAGGGTGCAAGTAGTAAGCTTCTACGAGTGGTGACACGTAAGTACGCCCGGCGCGCCCTGGTCCATCAATGGTACTATCATTCTTGATGACTGGACAGTCACTCATCATGATACGAATCAGCACCAGTACATAGAACATCTTTATACTATCTTGTGTTTACCTACGCAGGTATAAATAGTGTTCAGAAAACCCTACACTTTCCGCGTCAGATCATACAGCGTCACAACTATCTCAATTCCAAACAGTCGTATCCCATTCAGGTTACGATCGGCGATAGTGCGTTAACAGAATAGGTGACGAAGGTCAATTCCATACAATGCACGCAATTCAATAATAAAGCTTTAACATAATGAATATTATTGCTTAAGCGATAGAGTTTCAGTGACTAGCAACTAACAAGTTTTGGTTGCGTGATTATTGTTTTAAGCCGAATAACCATAATTCTTCACCAAGTTATAGACTACCAAGTACTAAATTCGGTAAAACACATTAAAAAATGGTAAAAAAATAGGAAGACAAGATAATAAAACATTTTTTTAATTGCTGTTAACTTTTAAGTACTAAGCCTTTATCATTAACTGATAAAGCATGTCATTTTCCGTTGTAAAAGCAAGACGCTACACTACACAGAACGTAGCGACGTCCCGCTCACACAACTAAGAATTACCTACTTTAAGAGTTCATGGTAAGGAAGCTGACCTCTCTTATGTTTTTATGGCAAAAGTCCGTTTCAATCCCCTCAAAATACGCAATCATAACAAAAGAGATTGAAAATGCAACGTATGAATTATATTATCGATGTATGTGTTTGAATTCTTGCTTCGTTGAGCTTTCTGAAACCTTCCTCTTTCGTAACATTCCCTTCGCATACTGTAAATAGTGGCGGGTGACAACTGGCGACAGGCTTGATGACTAACAAAGAGACAATCGCAGCAATGAAGCTCAGTTCTATCTGATTATAAGAGGAATGAGATATAGTATCCGTTTGTTGGATAAATTGATCATAATAAAATGGGTTTGACATGCAAATATAGGGGTTGTGATTGACAGATTAAGTCAGGGTATCAATGCTCATATTTATAGCTTAAATCAATGCTTTTTCAAAGCAAAACTCTTGTATACTTTTCTTCTTATGGCTTTATGCTTATAAGTTTAGCGAAGTGATTTACCGGTTATCTTGTTTTTATTTTATCTGCCTGTGTTTGTATTATTTATATGAGCGTTAGAAATATATCACATCGCTGATGTTTGGCTTGTAATTGCCTGCTTTAAGGCAATTAGTGCCAGTACTTCTAAACACACACGGACGTAATCACTAGAAATGCGCAGGTATCCAAGGAAATAGTAAAATATTCTCACATATATCGTAACTGAGGGCAATCAATTTACATCAATCAATCAATGAGTTTACCTAAGTTACTTCCATTTAATTCGAAACACGATCACTATTCACTGTGATGGGCGGTTCAGTACACCATCCACCTCAACTTTCTGCTTCTTCAATCTACGTCACTCTCGTACTTCGATATGGAGCTTTGGAGACCGCGATTAGCGATCCATACTCGTATAATGAGTTTAATCTTGATATCTTAAAAAAGGAGTCAAAGGACAAGGAACTAAATCCTCTTTCAGTAATGGTGAACAATAACTATAGACCTTATTGGAATGTTTGTTATCCATGAGAACTGAAATCTCCAGTCAGACATTCATAAAGGTTTCATAGATTAAATATAAGTTTCGCTAGATATTAACTTTTGTTTGACGTACCTTGTAAAACTCCATTTCAATTTTGGAATTTAAATTGTCAGTTGGGTTTAATCTTTGAAGAAACTATTCTAATCGACTGATTTAATAATTGCACTAAGTATATATTAATTCCAGCAAAAGATAGGACTTCTGATAGTTTGTATTGCAGTTTAAACGCGGGCTGCGTAGCCCCACCATTAAGACTTATGACCGCATTTACTCACCACTACGCATTTCACGTATCAGCGTAGGGCCAATTATCCGCCGAATCAACTTTGTATCCGCAGCAACCCTATTCATATCCGCGGCCCCATTCAATTTAGGACGTGCTAGTATTTAAGGTTCTACAAACTTATATAACCAATTACTAGATTATGTTAATTACGGACAAGATGGCTTGTACGATGAAGGACTTCTAACCGCAAAAATGTTTGGACGTAGAGCGAGAAAAAATGTAATTTAAAAATACAAACTTATAATTGCAGCATTAATATTTCGATATAAATCTACAACCCTGTGAGGCATACCACAAACCCACATATTAATAGATTTAAATCTGAAGACTCGCATTCCATAATGATGAATTATCTTGTCCCTAGAAGTACAAAATGGATGATATTGGTACTGCAGTGAGTTAATAGCTCCTATTACATGGCCTTAATCAATCAAACCTAGACAAGATTTCGTTAATTCAATATACTTAACTAGGCCTAGAATACAATAACTTGCAATCCCAATATCACGACTTTGTTATGTCAGTAGCGGCTGAGAAAAAAGGCAAATTCCGCTCGTATCTTTGTTTTGAAAATATCATCTTGGCCAATTGAAGCGTAGTTTCTTTGCATAAATTTCCGATAACTAGCTTAAAATTGCAATCCCAAAACTCGAAGCAAGCCACAATTATTTGAATGGCCTTAAACCGGTACATGCACATAGTACAGTGGGCTGTTCCAAGTGATACTGTCAATTATCTGCTCGTTAGGACTGATCGATCCTCGTCGTGTGTTGAAGACTAGTCAGCCGACTTAATGTGTCAGCTAGGGAGGTCAGTGGTATGGCCCAGATCTGGCCATTAGTAAATTAAAAGCCGATTGCAGATAGGCCTGAGCTATGTTTTGTTTGCATGAATATTTAAGTACTTGGTTCTAATTAGACTGAATTAAAGAGGGATAAGTTAAGGTAAGCTTCAGGTATTGCAGCTTTGTGCGTGATTATAGGTTGTAAAGTGTGATGTTTGTATAATTAGCTTCGTATGGGTAACGTTATGTGTTGTATGTAATTTGCAACGTTTTGCTATTGGAGTTTTTTGTTTTGCACAGATTTTTAAATATCAACACTATGGAACAGGAATAGGTATTTTTTTCTGGTTCAAATGATTTCATGAAATGTTCAAATAGTTCATGATTTCAAATGACCACCATGAAACCAAATCCAAGGATGAACAACTATCCAAGACCGTCTCATCTCAATAAGTACTTCTTTCTTTTTACCTTCTGTTTCAGGAACGACAGGTCCCTTACTGGAACAGTTCTCCTAGTAACTTTAATCTCGCTCTGCAGTACTTCCATAGTAGTGACCTCTTGGAAGCCCTGCTCTTGAAGGGCTAGGCATGTTCGTTGCACTTGCTCGATGCAAGGAGAGAATGAGCAGAATCTGCCGCCTGAAAGGAAGAACGAGGATATTACATATTTGTCGATTTATGAGGTTTGCTGATTTTGATGAGTTACTAAAAAGCCCATGTAACCTTTTATAGTGACGCGAATAGGTGTTAAAATATGTATAAACTAGTGCAGGGGATCTTAGAAAGTTTTTTTTTGATAAACTAAAATTTCACAGGATCACGGATTTAAAGATCATTTTAAACCGACCTACTATTATACTATAATAGAATGAGCAAAGTCGGAGAGACAAATTAACAAGTTTATGAATTACGAAAGTTATGAGTAAATCCTTTAAATCACTTTCTGTTTAAGTTTCCCTCTTTACATTTATAACTGCCATAATGTTTTATGCATTTGTGTTACTGTCAAATAAACTTGATTCTAGACTATGGATATGTCTATCGTAACTTTGACTATACCATTGACCTCATAACGGTTCATATTCAATTGTGCATCGTAGATGTAAGATAGCAATGACGAAGTTCCATCGTACACCACACTATCAAACATCTCCTTATTGTGTTAACTCGTATCACAATGGTAGGACTCGATAATGTCCAGAGGGATCCCTCGCTCCATGTCTGGACCTGTTCGGGTTTATAACAATGTTTAAGACGTACTGGGGGCGATCGACCTCGCTATTACACAATCCAAACAAAACCAAGACGCCTTACCACTTCATAATGCGCGCGCACGTAAAAAAGATCCAGACACAAAATGTCGACAGATGTTTTCATTCCCATATGATAGATACGAGATGACCGGACTAAAAGCACAGATAGCGTACCCTTTTTGTTACCGCGATACCGTTTTGAAATTTTTACAAGTCCAAAACTCTCGGGAAGAGACACATCGTCTTTTATGTGGCCCGCTTCCGCTTATCTGTCAAATCTTATCGACCAATAAGGACAGCGGACGTCACTCACTCTGCCAATCTGAGCGGCGTAGGCGCTGCACTGCGGGGGGCGAATTTAAAATTGTTCCATTTTTAAATGTGTATCGCGTGCCTGGATGGTATAACCCGGGCATGTCTATTAACATAATGTAGTTGGAGTCGCTCGTGGTACGTAATGAAGCCATTATAAAGGATAATCTTCGAGCCTTGACACAGTCTGCCACAGTAAGTTGGAATGAAAACGATAGCAGTACCTTCTGGTGCTTTTATTTTAGATATGTATATTTATAAGAAGGTAAGTAAGTCACGAGAAAAAGACCTCCATTTTTTTTAACAAAATAAGATCTTTCACACGCTCTTACAATGATAAGCATCACACTTTTTCGCAATATTTTTACTTTCAACATTTTTGTGGCGTAGTCTGCAAACTGTCACTACAAAGGTTCCTAGCAAAGGTCGTATAGGTGGCGAAATATGTAATACACTATCTTAATGCATCGCGAGTCACGTAGTCGCTTCGAGTCGACTCGACTCGACTCGATAGCGACTGGCTCGAGTATCGAGTTATCTTAGTAACATGATTCGAAGTGTTCAATTAAAGTTAATTAATCACTGATGACGATTTGATTAGTTGTTTGTAGATAAATGAAGGCTCTTTATCTTATTAGTATTTAGTGAGCATTTGAAAGTTAAGTGTTCGGAGATTTAGTAGGGTTGAACAATACTTTAGTTTATTGTTTAATTGTGCTTAATTAAAATTGTATGATCTAGGTGATTGCGTATAACAATTGTATTTAACATTTACATGGGACCTATAACATAACTAGCGTAATATGGGTGTAGATATAGACTATATATCCGTGACTAAGCCTTCGAAGAATACAGGTGTTATGTGACGTTGTTGTGAATTTAAATGTAGCTCATATGAGGAACAAACGCAACCTTACGATTGTAAATAATAATCAGTTAAAATACAATACAATATACTTTAAAGGACACCAAGAAACAGAAAGGAATGGAGGAAGGCCTTTGCCCTGCAGTAGAACGATCATGGCTGAAATAATAATAAGAAACAAATAATACAGAATAACTTTTAAATCTCGTCAGAGTTGCGGGCAATCGGTGGATGCAATTGGCAAGTTGTCGTTCATTGTGGCGTTCTAACGGGGAGGCCTTTGTTTAACAGTGGACGTGTTTCAGCTGATGATGATGATGAATGAAGACGATCTCATTGCTAAAAGCAATTTCATCCAGACAACCATTAATGAAAAACTAGACAGAAAACGGGCAGGTGGCGGTGTACGTCATTAACTAAAGCAAAAAGAAAGTGTAAGTTATTTGCAGAAATAAAAACATTGAACACTATTCTATAATCGTCTCCACACATATTCAATAAGATTACGTGATCACAAGGTAAAGGGTGAAGTGAACACGGCCGTTAGTCATCCCCGGCAGTTGGCCAGCCAGGTCAGGGCACAGGAATGTCGCCTAATTGACAGATCGGTGAGGACGGGCTTGTCACTGCTACTTAATAAACCATGCTTGCTTAAGTAAATCTCAAGCAATTTGGGGCCGAAGAATTTTGACGATATATTAGGCACTTCACAAAGAATATTATAAGTTATATTCATTATTACTTAAATGTTGATACAACAAAATTAATTGAACACTACATTTTAAATGTAACACATGTATCTTATAAATAAATGTATCTTTATTTTTGGATTAAACGATCACATTTAAAGATTTCGCAATCATAATTTTGGTTAAATAACCATAAATGGATGCAAAACTAATTATTTGATTTTAAAGACTGTAACAATAATGTTCCTAATACTAAACCAATCGTAAGTACTTGTACCTGTGTAATACGAGTATTTTATATGAAGATAACTAGCATTTTAAGTTATTTTATCCTGGAAAGAAAAACGCTTTCAAATTTACTTTGTGGACAAAGTCGCGACGACGAAGGTGCGGCTTCGCGAAGTATGATTTAGCAGAAATATACTACCTACTGCTACAGTACTTTTGTATGTATATTATACTTTTTGATCTCCAAATTGTATAGCAACAAAATAGTAAAACGAGGTTAAACATAATGTAAGCCTTGGGTCAAGACATAGCAATGTCGCCTAATTGATAAATTAATGAGGTGGGTTGGCCGTGTCACTGCCGCTTAATAACGACCCTTTTGTTGGCCAACTAATTGCCTTGAGGCGATTTTGACTAGATGATTATGAAATCTAACAAACGAATTATATTTGGTTTGGATTGTAAGTTTCAATGAACAAAATTTTAAAATGTTGATGGTAATCTGTACCTGTATCTGACTTGAGTTTAAATACCGAATGATCTTCAATATTCATCGTGATGATTTCTTGTGCCTCATATAGTCCCACTGTTGGCCAAAGTCTTCACGATTTTTATTATGGACAAGAGCAAACGTTGATTTCCACTGAGATTTAAAAAAAGTAATGAGTGTAATACTTGTTGAAAAATAATTCTGGCGAGTAATTGCGAGGGCAAACATTTTTTAAAAAAAAGAAAGCGTTTGCTCAGCTTTCCGACTCAATGTAAACCGACATTTTTTTAAACTTCGTCTAAAGTCAAAGAATTATGCTTTTTCCTGCATACAGTTCAACTAGGTTAGGAATACGAGACAAAATTAATAGGAATCCGTAATACAGAGAAGCGAGTACATTGCAAGACAGTAATTTGCATTCAGTTTGAGTAGGTAACCTACCTATAGCTAAGGATATGAAACGATCTAAATGTCAAGTCTAGAACCAAAGCTATCGACACAAGTCTAATCCTCGCTGGCAGACTGTAACAATATGCGTTACGTAACAAGGGCTTTGTGCCATAAGTAACCCCATTCACTTATAGGTTTAGTGTTGGGAAACATCGCTAAAAATGTCGAAAGTGAAGTCAATTTAACCACCGTATTTGGCAAAATTAACCTAATTAACTTTTTGCAAATAATAAAAATTACCGACATTTATTTAATCGTTATTTAATTGCTGATAAGTGTAGGATACCAATACTTAGCGGCTAATTATAACAAAATATCTACTACGTTGGGTGTATTGTACATTATTATTCTTCGTATGGATTCTTTTTATAAAACAATTGACATTTTATTAAATTGGGAACTTTATCGATACCAGTGTTGCATCACTATCCAAGCTGATGTAAAGCAACACATCACAATAGCCTCGAGACGCGTCACTAACAATACTGGACAAGCCATTGATGTATTAGTAGAGATAACGCGGTGAAATCACATGTGTACCCTGCGCGTACGCAGCGTAATGAGGTCGGCTCGCAATCCACTCGTGCGCATACCGTATTGTTCTTTCAATGATCCGATTGAAATTAAGCTACGTCGATACTTAGCTTCTTTGTGTGTGTTGCGTAATGGTAATTGTGGCAAAATTTTATGTAACTCATACAAGACAATAGGACTGACAAAGTGAAGCATACGCTGTGTTACATTGCTCATTTATGAAAAACAGTATATTTTTAAGAGTAATTAAAAACATTTACAATCAAAGATCTCTTTCATGTTTGAAAGGGCTGTCTTTTTAAGCATTATTATAATTTTTTGTCAATTTGCGACGATTTTCCGTGTTTTGAAAGCCTTGTTCTGCTTGCCAGTCCTCGGGTCTAAGCGCAATCCAAACCTTGGCATTAGTACTGTTTACATCATATTTATCAGAACAAAAACATATATTTCCTTGACAATTCGTACATAGGCCAAGTGTTTCGCCCCGCGTGCGGCATGGGGCGTCGTCGTCGGGGTGGCCCGCGCATGCGTCGGCCCCGCCCCCGCCCGAGGCTGCGCTCGCGCCGACAACTCGTACTATTATCAACATACCACCTATAAACCCAATGTTGTAATTTAATGTAAACAATCATGGGAAGTGGCCAGGATTGTTCTGTCATATTTGTTTGCGATATGATATTCATTTATTCGTAACATTGTAAGATAAAGCCGTAAATGCTATCGTAGTCTTGGTTGTAACATGAGCGTATGGTAAATTATAAACGGTGAATTACAGTTATTAAGGAAGAATTATAATCATTCGAACATAGTTTTACATTGCTATCTATCAATGAGTCATCACTAAGTTCGTTAGTTCAAGCTTCAACCTCGACATTTTAACAAGAGTATATAATATGAATGTGCTCACTGAAATACAATCAAACACAATTTGCGTTTTTAGTCTAAATAAATTAAGGACTAATACTGAGAAGGCATCCGATCAAGGATAATAAAATTCCAAGTACGATGCGTTCAATTAATTTAAAAAACATTCGTTAATTTTATTAATGTGCGCGAGCCTAAATCTACGATCACTGGAAGATGTGATCGCGAACGCCTTCTCATTTTCGAAATTAGCAAATGAATAAAAAACAAAATGTTGGTAACCGCCAACAGAGTGGACAAGATAAAGAAATATACGGAGAGGTGCCTGCGTTCGAGGGTCCAGATAACACCATTAACGCCGGGGAGGCTGGCGAACAAAACAATAGAAAGGGACGCTAATATTGGTTCATTTCCGAAATGTTAAATTTTGCAAACTTGATATTTGAAAACAAGCTTTATGTATCAGAGCATAAGGTTTTAAACTAACACACGATATAATTGACATAAGTCATAATGCAGCTGAGTAAGAAGATGATACAATTGGAAGAGCAAAAGGGACAATACACGATGGTATTGATAGCGAAATGAGTGGAGTAAGTTTTTCTCAGCCACCCAGCCAGCAACATAATTAATGATGTTCGTGTTGGAGACGAATTTATAAATTGGCTTTATTCCGTTTTTAACAAAGGAACATGTGTGATAGGACTGATAGCCAATCTACGAGAATGCGACATAATTAGCGAATCATTTCGCGGATTTATGTGTGATAATTATTAGTCATCAGATCCTTGAGTGTTCCCCTTTATTTTGGAAGTCTACACATCTATAAATCTTATCCTGAGTAAAAATGTTCTGTTATTCTTTTATTATTCAATAATATTATAAATGTCATATCTTTCATTTTCCATCAATATTGGACATCTACAGTTTAAAAAAGTTCGTTTAAATTTGTGCCAGCAAAATACTTTTATCCTATCAAAAACATTACCGTTCAAGAAAATTTTATGAACAAAATGGCTCACCTCACTCAGCAACTGAGTTTTACAATATGAAATGCTAAGTGCTATGCAATTCTACGATGGTGGATAAGAAAATAAGTAACAGAATTCATGCTAGACTATAATAGAATTCCAATTTGCTATCAAAGCAATAACATCTTGAGTCTTGACTATATTAATTCCATAAGTCGCTTCTTTAAACTTGTTATTCTCAAGTTTCATGCTTTGCAATAGTGTTTGGTAACATTGTAATTTCTTTAAACTTTGTTAAGATTGGTACTTAGGTGATTCTTCATAGCATTCTATGAAGAATCACCTAAGTACCAATTACCATTGATACCATTGATTGATGTACCATTGTACATACATGGTTGGGAAATACTTTTACCTGGTGTAGGATTATGATTTTTGGAGAAAAGATTATTTAGATACCATCTAGTAAATGGTTTGACTGAAAACAAAATAGCTAAGTCATTTTAATTGAACTGTCAAAATGCTTGTATTAGCAAAGTTTTAGTCATAAGTAGCCCAATCAGCAGGTTCATACTGGGTTACGTGAGGACAAACAGAAGTGAGACGACATATGTTTCGTATCAATCGAAGAATAATCTTTCTTAAACCCTTATTTGCTAATTTCATTTTGATTTTTGGTTCACTATTTCTCAGCTGTCTGTACGTTTAGCTACAGGTATAGTAGTAGATACTATAAGGCGAGTCATAGTTCACGTTTGTCATTGTAAGTAATACATCTGCTTAATAGCAAGTACAATCAGCAGCAACGATCCGAAAGATGAAACACAAAATATTATTATTATCTTTACTGCCTTCAAATTCCATTCTCAGCAATAAATAAAAACAATGCGCAATCGGGATCGTAAATGTGAGAGAGCATTATTTGTTTCGCATATAATAATGGCATATTTAGTGGGCGATATCAGTTAATACGGAGAGGCTGGCATAAATCGGCGCGCGCGCAATCTAACATCGCGGCGGGCCCTCGCCCCGCCCCCCGCAAGTAACTCACTGCTATCTGCCCCGAATATTGTTAATCAGTGTATCATTAGCTCGCGAGTACGACACACACTGTTCGATTTTGCAGACGGAATGAATTAAAATATATTATTTAAATATTTTAACGTAAATTTTATGCGAAATTAGCATAGACTGACAGACGTCATAATGTATTATTGTTATACCCATATATTCTATAGGTATGCACGAAAGAGAATGGAAGAAGAGTGATAGAGCAAATATGCGGCGAGTGTTCATAGATTAGATAGAAGGATAAGACCTCACCACATATTCTAACCAGATCGAAAATGCTCTAGGGAAAGGCGACATAAGGAGTACCCTCAATTTTCAAGCAATTATGAGGAATGAGAACAGAGTAAAATTAGGTGAAAAGAGTTTGCCAAGATCGTAGTAATGGTTATCTGAGGTCTTTAACTTCTTGGGAAACAAGCCTTTCTTTCTCAGTACACTAAGTATTCTGGAGACGAAAATTTCATGGGAGATGTTACTTGTATCTATTAAAGGGTTCTTAAACAGCTACGACCCGATATGAGATCTACAGAGATTCAATTCAATCCACAAACGATACAGGGAAAACTACCAAACACCTTACACGAAATCGCAGCTGCAGCAAAATTCAGTTCGTATGTATCGCAGATGGCGGCGCGCGCGCACGATAGCATAGCGCACAGCCGCGATATAGATAAAGCTAACGGGGAGGCGCTGCTATAAATACTAAACCGAACGAAACACTGCTCTGTTTCACTTGCGCTAATACGTGTATATGTACATCGGAACATAGGGGGAGTTGGTCATGTAATTATATACATTGTGAAATATTATTATTAAGTAGGAGCTTACTCAAGCCTTTGGGATAGGAGTCTCAAAGGCTTGAGACGGTTTTAAATACTAACTTTCGTCTTCGTGAAACATAATGAGTCTTTACCAAGGTTCTTATATTGGTTACAATACTTAAAAGAAAATCTTGACCTTCTTTGTAAAAGTTTACTAATCCAAAGTCTTCGTAAGTCTTCAAGTAAATATATTGCACGCAGCCACAGACCACTTTAGACCCAAAAGCTCTCCGTCAAACTCTTGCCACACTTTTATTACCGAGCCTGGAATTGTGAGTCAAAGAGTCATCATATCTGTGAATTGTTTAATATACCTAGACACAAATAGATATTTAAATTCTAATACTCAATTAATATATAATTAAGACCTAATTATTTTGTAGTGGGCTCTGCGTTAACCCTGCTGAGAGGCTACAAGTGGCAACCTGGTACACCACCGTATGTAGTGCTTTATAGGGACCATTATTGCTCTTGCAAAAAAAAGGAACCATACTTGATTCCTAATTTCATTCTGTCAGATATTTTATGCCAGTCTTCTCAATACAGACTAAAAACGATCACGTTGGCTGAACACATTTTATTATAGAACTAATAATGTAACTAATGCCTTTGTGTCATTATAAGTATTCCCTGGAATAACTTACTTGTTCAATTAGCTGACCGTGGCTGGCGATATCGTGTCACTGATTCCATTGTATGTTAATATCATAAGCACAATCTAATTAATTTACTGCAAAGGATATAGTTAAAACAATAATAACAATAATTAATCCGTAGTAACTTTATGTCGAAGTGTCAAATGCATTCAAAATCTAGGACACCTGTTTGCAATATCTACTTACAAATCGCATACCAATACTGCCAGTAACTAATTTCGTATTAGAACAAATGAAGGTAGGTACTGCAGATAAATGCCAAAGGTGTTCAACGGTCACTTCTCGTCCCGCCCACTATAGCAATAAAGTATTTTACAAGTGATACAAGAACTCCAATCGAACGCCGGATCTCCCGTTGCCTTAACCTTATAAATACTGCGCTATTTATTTCTGGAAATCAGTGTGCTCTCATCAATTTGGTTGGATGCTGTTCTGAGAAGCTAATTTTATTATGAAGAGCAGCTAAAATGCAAACTTGAATATTTAGCACACGTTAAACATTTTTCATAAAATATTTTATAGCACTTATTACAGTCCAGTTGCCAACCTGCCGTCTGCCATTTTATAAACTTAATACAGTGACACAGTAGAAAGAAAAATGAAGCTTACATCAAAAGCAAAATTTCTATTTGTAAATGTACGATATCTTTTATATCAACCAATAACACACAAGATTTAACCGCTAATTCTTGGTCGTATATCAGGTGCGCGTACGCAATGTACGGTAGCGCGACAAGGCGACAACGCGACAGCGCGAGCCCGTGTCGCGTGTCGCGGCGACATGTCGCTACCTTATACGCAATGAATGGAGAATGTGCGTGCGCGCTTAAACGGAGTAAGGTGATGTAATTAGAAAAGTTCGTTTTGTTTTTTAGTTTTGTGGACGGTCAACGACTTAAAACCAGAATAGATTATTATAGGTTCTACTTTAGGCGGACGCCCACAAGGCCATGTTAATTTAATTATAAGCACTATACTTATAAGCACAGGCCAGCCAGATTTAAAACCTCCAAGATTCATAAAAAAATCTGGATTTTTAATGCAGTTTTTTAATACCTGGTAAAGCAAAAATATTTTTATGTGTTTTTGGAATACTAAATCTTACCCATACGATGAGCACAGAACAAGAATTTCAAAAATATTGAACTGTTGTGTTTATCCTTACTTACTGAAGTCAAGGTTAATCAAATCAATCTAATAGATCCCAGAGGTTAATAAATATTAAATTCTAACATTAACCGAGCAAATTACTGCACTTGGCATGAACACGCACAGGACCATACTAGGCAGGAAAAGCATCATCCCGAACACTGCACAATCCATGTTCTTACACTATTCTGTCATTCACTATAAATATTAATTGTGGGCGCAGACTACATTACACATCTTTTCTAAGCAAACACGCCTATGTTACACTGGTACCTCAAGTAAATCATTAAAGGACGTGCCAATGCCTCCCGCCTCACTTACAAACCGATAAGGCAATAAAACTCATTCACACGTTCGTCAACTTAATAGATGCCTTATTAAAAACGCACTGCACGAATTGAATCGATTCACTTTACTCGGCCCGCGAATCGATTTATTCACCGATGTTCTCGATTCAAATTAATATTGGCAGCTGCGTTTACGCGCCAAGTACGTTTGATTTAAGTTCCAGTTTTCCAATATTTAAATTTATTCGTGTCCCCTTTTGTGAATGTTTGTTTCCTATGTTCACTTCAGCTAGTGCATGATTTATTTCAAATAGATGTGTTTTTAATGGATTAATTAATATACGTTTAATGGTAGCTTTACTAAGAAATTCAAATATCTACTCCTACATCAATTAAGTCAAGTGATACATGGAATTTGTGTTGTATTTGGCATATTGACTAATAATAATTAACTGTCGTTAAGCTACCTGGTTAATTCGACTAATAACTTAAAGGAACTCCCAGTTTACTGTGCATATTGAATAGAAGCTCCCCGCTGGTCAGACATGAATAATGACATATGGAATTAATTGCGCAAATAAGTTTGAAATTCAAACTATGACAACGAAGAAAGTGAATTAAACGAGTTTGAAAACCAATTTAGTATTCGCACACTATTGCTGCTAAACTGGATTGGATACCATAATCACTCCACTGTACCTTAAAGACAGGTTCATGAGAACATTACCACAGTGTTTAAATGCTCCTTTCGCAAAAAAAAAACTACAGGTGAAGGGAAGGTGGTATGAGAAACAATATTAAGATCCAGAAAAACTATTCAAGTAATTTATTTGTTGCATTGAATTTATTATTACGACCAAATCATTTCAAGTCAAAATCAATACTATCTAACTACATATATGTACGTGTTTTTAAAAGTAATATAATTTAGTTAGGACATCAAAATACCCGTCATTTACCCTGAAGTACTCACTAGTCTTCTAGAATCAAAACTAACTTCTGCTAGAGATGGAACAGGATCTACAAATTCCTGAGGATGTTTTTTACCGAAGGCTCGAAAATTCACGTATACCATTATGTTCCCACTGGCCACCTATTCAACCTGAACGCACTCAAGGAAAAACAAATGGTATCGTCCACCTGTGAGTGTTAGGGTTCGCGCGTGGGAAACCTTCCCTAATTACCTGGGTCCAGATAACGAGTCTAATTCGCGAGCTGCGTGCGCGGCGCCCGACTCTCACGCACGCATTGTCTTCAGTAATTGCCAACCCTGTTCAATTTGTTGCTTCTCCGCGCTGTGATTCCTTTAAGTGGCTACACTGAATTGCTAAATAAATCGCATGCGTACTTATGTGACCTAACCGATACTATTTCTCATACATTGTTAAATGTTAATGGGATGGAATGCGGTGCCGAACGTGAATATCGGCAAAATTGCCTGATTTATTGTCGAGTATTGAGCCAGATTAGATATTATTTATAAGATTAACCTTTTCACTGCAGTTGATGTTGCAAAATTATTTGTTATGTAAACTGAAATTCAGACATCGGTTTTAGTTGTAACAATAATGTTATCTAACTTTATGCTGCAGCATGGTCCTGAGATTGAGATAGAGCAATTTACTAAAATCACTATTGGAAGCTTATTGTGTCTAATGAGATTATTTATAACAATGTGGTAGGCACCGATTGTAGTTTCAATAAGGTAACCAGGCCATCTCAGCAGGGATGCTTCTTGCAGCAATCTTGTAACATTAACTAATCAAAATAGAAATCGACTTCATAAGATCTACCTTATTTGATCATGGAAATCATCAGGAAATAGATTCCAATAAGTTTTGACAAATTATTATATAATCGTTCATAACTTATTTTAAGACGAGTAATAAATTATTTCTTACATTTATGCAATATTTTCACGAGCGCATGAAATTACAATAGAAGCACCATATTGGTACGGAAAGCACAAAAGCGATGTTAGGTGCGCAAGCGCAGGGCGTTACGCCCCCAGGCGGCTGATGAAGACATCATGCGGCGCGCCAATTGATTAGTCGCGCGACGGCCGGCGATGTGAGCGGACGTGTTATTATGCGACGTTAGACACGCGTCCCCGTTACGGGGATGATGCCACAACGTATGCGAACGATGCTAATTCGACAAGTTTGTAATTTGCATACATTTTCGACGAAATACAGCCGTTAAATACTGACATTGTTTTAGATCCGTCTATGGTCGCTAATTTTAGTCCAACCTAATAGGTCTAGGTTTATAATAAAGCCTCTAAGGTTGGTTTAAATATTTATTTTAAATCCTTTCCGTTTAACTTACGGGTCAAGTAAAGCGGGTCTGCTTTAATCTGCATTTGATTCAGACCATATAATAGGCACTTAAAACCTATAAACGAATAAATGTACAAGTACAATTATATTATAATATAGAGCAGCGTTTGAATAAATTGCGATTCTCAGACAATTCACAAACATAAAGAGCTTCTAAAACCCTATTTAATTCAGGCACTATTATAAAGTACGAAACTTAAACGCAAACAAGTGGGAACGGTCTAACCAAAGATATAAACTCATTTAACTAGCCGAGGTAACAGTTCAATAGGGAATTATTGCTCGAATTACGGAGTCTAATCGATAGTCGCACGCATTCGCGGATAGCCATAGAAACTGCGTCAATCGCGTTTAGCGGGAACCTTTAGCGTTGGCAATGCGTAATTAAGCCTTTAAGGATGCAATACATCCCATCCACTGATAATTAAGGAGTTCAACAAACGAACAGTATTTTGCTCGCGACATTCACATCGATACGGAGATAACAGAGAAGGTTGGATAATACTACATTGTTGGTAATTGACAGTTTGTTGGAGGAACATGAATTAGTAGGACGCTCGAATGTGGTATTAGGGGCCGCTTAGAAGCCACTTATCGGTGAAGTAATGAAGAGCCTATAATGATGTTGTTACGATCATTTGAGGCGTGTTATAGACTTATAATATGTTGCAAATTATTGTGTGAATCGACAGCTTGTTTCGAAGGAGAAAGTGACTCAGATGTGTTTAAAATGGTTTGTTGTATAACCTGTCTTGCTCCAATAACCAAATGTTATATCTACACTTATTTCCAATACTCAAAAAGTTAGGAGTCAAAATATTAAGTATACTTTATACTGAAGTAATAAAGGAAAACATAGGAAGAAGTCAGTTGACATAAGAAGTTATATCGACTTAATGGTTTTATATTATTGTCGCTTACGTGTCTAAATATACTTTAAGCGATTCTGAACGTGTATTAATGTATGTTGTATTTATGCAGATTCAAGCCATACATTCACAATATGTTAGGGTGCGGACACAAACAACTGCGCGCCAAACACGTTAGCTGCGCGAACGCATCGCGCATTATTATTTTAAGTCGCTAACTCTTTTGAAGCAACGAATTTAAGCTTTAGGATAGTTTAAGTTAGTTGTGTGTATGACCCTTAAGATTAAAGTTTTATTACATTGAATATTAATTAGACAGTCACCTTTTTAGTTTGCATTTGTATAAAACTAAACCCACATTAGTAATTTATGTTCATTAATTACATATCTAGACAAATTGCATAGTTATTACATTTAAATATTTGAACAAGATTTTCGAATTAAATGTAGAGCAATAAAATATTCAATTGGCTGTGTTTATGTCTAGCTTAATAAAATAATACTTGGCATCACAGTTTAGCCATTTAGCATTTCGTAGGGTTAATTAAACCTTTGTAGGAATTATATTCATTTTAGTTTTCCGGAAAACGCAGCGTTGGCCAGCCTCCAACCAGGTGGACCGACGATAACGTCAAAGTTGCTGACAACCGGTGGATGCAAATGGCAAGTTGCTGTTCATTGTGGCGTTCTAAGGGGGAGGCCTTTGTTCAATACTGGACATAAAGTCTTATAAAGATATTACGCATCCTGTTTAAAACCTATTAATGAATCAAAATTTAAACATATTAATAGAATGCTCTCTCCAAACAGTTTTACCTTATCCATGCATTGGACAACCCTATTTTAACACTACCTACTTCCAAGATGTACTCATGGTTTCTACAAGTCATCGACATACCTATCACATTCTATATTCGATGGAAGATTGTTGTTGTTCCTACTAAGTACACTTATTTAGAATTTAACTTAGATTTTCAATACTATATACGTTTCAAAATTATTATGTACTAACACTATTAATACTGACAGTAGACCCGACCCACTGTGTTACAATACTTCTTCACTACACTTCAACTTCGCCGCTATTAAAAATCCTAGTTTTCGGCGAAGTTGGAGATATAAAATGTATTCTAGCTTTACAGTTAATTCTTGCGAGGTTCTCATACTAATAACCATTTGTAGATGCTGTAGCGTGCCCCGACCCATTTGCAGCCCTCTGCGGTACACCGCCTCGAGGATCAGACGAAGGGAAACATCCAACAACGCGTATTAATTGCCAACATAAATGATTTTAATGCGAAACATTAGTCTAGGCACTTAATAAAATTTAGTTTTATCCGTAAAGCTGTTGATTTATCGCATTTATTTATTGAAATTACCGCGTAATTGTTTTGTTGTTATTGAGCTTTTTATGTCGAGGTATTTTTGTATAATTTGTTCATTTTATAATTGCGGTTTGAGTTTTATTGCCGTCATATTTGCTATCAATAAATATGACAAACGAATGTTTGTATGTGCTAATTTAAAACCTGGCTGCAAAATCCTAACTTACTTAGACAGGAAGGCTGATTAAACGTTTATTAAATGAACCATGAATGAAACACATAAATAGATCACGTGACTGCCTTGCAAGTATCTCATTAAAATCTCTGATATATCCATATTTTAACATAGAAACTTTACCTAATACGCATTTCACATCATGTATCCATGTTACCGTATCACATCCTGGTAAGAGCACAAGTTTTTATAATATAATTGACCTGCAATTTAACTAACGAGACACATGACGTATCCTTGCTAGTCAATCGACCAGTCAATCACCAGACAGCCAACTATAAATGTTACCAAAGGTCGTAATGTTTTAACGAGAAAAATATCCATATATTAACGCTTACGCATTGCTTAGCATTAAAATAAATTCCCTTGCAAAATCACTGGGTTTATTACATAAGCAGCACAATAATAAACAAGGGCCAATCGGTATAAATTAAGCGGCGGTCGACAGGCGCATTTACACCGACGTTTGTGAATATTGAAACTAAATCATTTCAACGTGACCCGAGCTATAGGCCGTACGTACCAAATGAGAATCATGAAAATTCATACCGAGAATTACATTGCGGGTTTTTATCATCGATTGAATATTGATAGCAAATAAACGCGGCATTGGATAGGGCAATTAAATTTCGAAATTTAATCTCTCATTTGTTAGTAGTAGATTCGCTACGGGAAAATACAAATAACAACACTAATGAAGTTTGATTAAAAACTGATTTATCATTTTTAAATTATGTATCCGGCTTAAGTCTTGTTTGTAATTGTTAATTTATTTGATTTAGATATCACGCTTTCAGGCCGCAGTCAGTTAGATCTAATTCGATACGATCATATCTCACTGGGTATCTAACTATCTAGTTATGGGATTGTTCATTAAAAATAGTTTTACAACATGACAACAAAATTGCCATTATTGTCAATCATCTAGCGCACGGTTGTAGTAATTAATTTGAATCTTGATTATCAGGCTTAATAATACTTTTTGTCGATATCTAAGTGTATCATGTCATAGTTGATTGCCTCTCATAATTCTATGCAAAATGTTAGATTGTGATCTTACATTTGAATATTGTATCAAGTAGGTCGCGTGGGTTAGTACCAGATGGACCCCCCACTAGATGTTGCGTAGGGGCTCCTAGATGACCGATTTAACAAGGGACGTCAAAGTCTATATTAGGTAAACGAGACAGACATATCTAGGGTAGTTACTATTTTGAGGTATAATAATTATGAAATACTAAATTCATGATAAGTAACAACAGATTTTCCAAAATTATGACAAGCTTATAAAGCGCTGTTTGTATTAACAAAATAAGGTTCTATTAAACTCGGTCCGTAATAGGAACTATTTAAATTAAAATTGTATTGTAGAAGGTTGGTATGTTAAATCAGTTCATTTAAAGCAGGGAAAGGTTAGGTACAATCTTTAAACTTATCAATTATACAAGCTTTCCTAAGAAATAGATGGCGCCATCAGCCTTAAAAGCAACGTACACACATAATTGGTACTGACATTCACGTCACCAAAAATTTGGAGGCCTCACTCAGAGGTGTACTGTGTACCTACTCATAACACCGGATAATAATTATAACAATGTTATCTATAAAACAAATATAGTGCGCAGGCGCAATGACGTGTGACCGGAATGCGAACCGCAGGGCGCGCCGAGTCAAGGTAAGGGGTCACCGAGAGAAAGGCACGCCTAATGTCTGTGTTAATTTCATACTAAACTTATTAATAAGCATTCGTATTTGTTATACTTTCAATTGTTCAAAATTATATTATTTTTTTTTGGTTATTGCGACTTAGAACGAAAGAAGGTTAAATAATAGAGTCTGTAAGAAAAGAAGAGATGGTTTGTACTTAGTATAAATAAACAAAATATCTACGTTTAAAACTAATTGTTAAAATTAGTTTTGTATTATTAACTTTTAAATGATTCCCTCCAATCAAATTACATCGACCATTAACATTACTCAGTCTATAAAAAAAATCTTAGCTTTTGATCAAAAGAAAGTGAACCTAAGTAATATATAATGAAGTTAACGCTGTTTGGGACATGGATTTTACAATGAGAATAGCCCATGCCATGGTAAAGAGTCACCAAAGCTGTGACGTGACTTTCAAAGGTGTGACGTGTGGTGATTGTCACTCGAGGAGGCTTTAGGTTTTATCCCCCCATGGTGATATATGTCAGTACCATTGTTACCTCTCGATTCTCAACAGCATCAGATAAACACAACATACGTTATCCCAGTTAATCGTTATTGTGATAAGGTCCTAAATTACACTCGTGAACATTAATATTTCAGTAATTTACTACTGATTAGATCAATGGTACTTGGGTGACACGCTGGTAAATCATGCAGTTAAATGTACAAACGATTTATACATTGATTATAAAGATGGCCCATTTGGCATTTTGCCTATAAAGCTTCGAAACCGTTACCTTCTAATTCCGTGGGTATAACAAGAAACTTAACAGGGGCACTATAGCCATCAAAGTCTTGGCTATAGATCATTATTTGCGAAATCTAATTAACGAACTAACTGATGCATCAAACCGTAACAGTTTACAGCTTTTAAGATTAGTTTAATAGTGTTTTGTGAAATTTGGATCATTTAGATTTCGAAATAATTATATTTCAATCTATAAAATTCCGAGAATAAATTAAGGTCTAAGTTGAAAGTGTGGTTTTGAAGGCTCAATAGTTTTTGTATTTTGTTCTTCTTCTACTTATGACGTTCTTTATTTTTTGCAATATTTATATAAATACCACAATATGCAAGTCAGTACATAGATAATATTCTTTATTGCTCACCAAGAAACAGAGAATACAGTACAACTTTAAAAATAAAAATATTGCAAGTGGCGGTAAGTTAGGTACCTACATACCAAAATATTTTGAGATTCAAATACACTGGCAGCAGACGATTGCTTTTAAGATACAAAGAGTTATAAAAATCTTGTTTGCCGAAATGAAAACTACAAATGCTAAACATTAATTAACAAAAATGAAGCCGATAAATGTATGAAAGCTTGTAATCCTCACAACTCAATGTTTATTGCATACGATGTTTTTGTTCTATGCATGCAAACTTTTTTTGTAATGTATTTATTGAGCTGCACAACAAAACTGAAAAAGAAGGTACGCAACAAACTCCCAAGCAACGAACGCTTGTATCAATTTAATAACGAACAGATAAATTTTAAAATCATCGGTAACCGCACCTAGTGTTTTGGCATACCCCTATAAGGCGCGGTGGGCGGGGTAATTGCCCACACCAATTACGAACCGTGTTATTATCGTTATTCGCAATGTCATTACTGAATATAAATCAATATAATGTATTTTATTTAAATTTTAATTTGTGGCGGCAATACCTAGCACGAATTAATTAAGTCTAACTAAAAGCCTATTATGTTGTTACACGGCTGTCGTAAGAACTTTAAAATTGTTGTTGTTTCATTGATTAGTGTTGTAGTCATAAATTGGTATGTAAGTTGTTGGAGAAAATTAACAATTTATTACCCGTATTTGTTGTCTTTTAATTGTTGTTCTCACAACTGGCTTAGTTGTAATATTGTGATAAGGGGCTTGATTCAATTCAATTTGACTCAATTAAACCGTGTAACGATAATGAATAATCATACATAAAGTAACGCTTGTTTCCCTGAGGGGTAGGCAGAGACCACGGATTTCCATTTGCTGCATGATCCTGAAATACTCCTTTCGCTTCATCACAATCCTCATACACGCTCGTCGGTCAAGTACTCCTCAGGTGTCCTCTTGTCACTGTTATTAAATATAGTATAACATTGTCTTGCTATATATTACATACAAATGATACAAGCAACATAACACTACAAACACAATTCTCTATCTCCACCAGAATTAGGGTACATACTAAAACAAAATGAAATAGACGAATGCATCAAAAAAGAAAATGAGATTAGAACGAGGTATTTCTTTTGTTTTCTACCAAAAACTCAAATATACCAGTATCTCGCAATAAATTATATTATGTAAAGCAGGGACATAAAGCCTCAAACTATTTCCTTCGCCGGCAAGCCGGGTCGCGTGCTACTATCTAAACCCGCTACATGTAAAGCTCGGAGTTCGGCCAGCTGTTGACATTGTGCTTTGATCCACATTCGAGACCAGTTTCAGTTTGCGCCGGCCCTATATAGTATAGGTATTACATTATGGAGTACGCATTCTGCGTGTGAGTTGTGTTATGTAAGTTTGTTTAGGCATTCCATGACCGCTCAATGAAAAAAAATTTTGGTACATGTATAATTTTTTTGATTGATGACATTTACATTATTTTTGGATTTGTGTCCGGTTGATGGCAATAGGCTCGCCGCCTATTACATTGGCACCTATAACATAACTGGCGAAATGGGTGTGCTATATGTACACCTCTACCGGGACTACAGGCGTGATGTTATGTTATGTTTTGATGACATTATAATTAAATAAATGAATTTATAATTAAATTCAGCCATCTGGGAATACAAAAGTTACAGAATATAAAATTACTTTGAGATCAAGGTGTTGATAAAATCATTACGGGCAGTTTTTATTATTTCGCTAATTGGTAAAACTCGTCAGAATTAGGTAGGTTTTGTAATTTTAAAGACTAATTTAGTGACAACTTTAATACCTACTCATTCATTATCTGCTCATTTTACACCAAGTTTATTATAAAGTTTGTCTTCAAAATAAATCTATAGCCATGTCATCATAAGCCAAAAATCGATTAAAAAGATAATTTGTACCAGAATTTGAGAAACGTGTTTAGTTCTATTTCTAGATTCAAATATAGCGAAGTAATTACTGAGGAATATTTAACAGCACAATTATCTATGCATCATGAAACAGAAAAGCACACAAGCCGTAGGACAGACAATATATCTGTCTTTATGATATTTAAATGACTAAGGAATTAACATGTCAACATTGCAAACGCGACCTTATATTATTTACCTACT
Source organism: Abrostola triplasia (assembly GCA_946251915.1). NCBI lineage: Eukaryota > Metazoa > Arthropoda > Insecta > Lepidoptera > Noctuidae > Abrostola > Abrostola triplasia. Next base: position 6,538,319 of record OX276439.1, read on the forward strand.
TACTGCTAGATTTATAGACCTATTTACCAACCAATCAGCGTACGGCATCCGTGTAACTATTATGTTCATTATATTAATTGGTTTAAATTCCTATGATATGACAGATGGTTTGTAAAATTTTACAACTATAACAAAACACCTACGATGTTAAGTTATTGTCCAATTTGCGTGTCAACTAATTTATTGCGTGTTTCGCGTTGTGCTGACAACATTGCCCTAATAGGAGGCCAATATAAAGTTTATTGGTGGTTGTTACACCTATATTATTATGTGTGTGCAGTTTCTTGTAAGTCGAGTGACATAAAAGGCGATAAACGGATTATTATAATGTATCAGTGTAATCGATATCGTTCTGATTTCAAGGAATTTTGATGTTTATGTGTACAATGTGTTGTTTAAATCACTCACTGCCTCAGATACCTTAATACATGCAGTTATTACTTATTTAAGTAAGTGTTTTTCCGATAACTCACACTGGACACAGACCTCCTTACTTATAAACGTTGTTAACATGTGTTTTATGATAACTACTTGTTAAAAGTAGTAGTCTAGTGAAGTCTCTATTCTTTGACATGCAAACAACAGTGACAGGTATAATTTAATCAATTGTTCAACACTGTCAATTTTTTAAGTAAGGGAGAGAATTTGCTACACATTCTTAAATCGAAAAAAGGACTAGAGACTGTACCTATTCCAATTGAGTCTATTTGGCCAGTATATGTACACCTCTAATATTATAAGGAATTCTATTCACTACGACCGGCCCAGTTGTAATTCAGTTAGCCAAACAAAACGCTGTATTAGTCATATGGTCTATTGTCCATAGCTGTCGTTCGCGCCGCTTTATCTTAATTGACTGCAATTTGATTTAGTGGCGCAACTGTTCACCAACTTATGTTTACTACGCACGAACATCTATATCCCTGCTAAATTGATTACCGAATATATTTTAGCAGCCGCATATGTAACTTGGTATTTTAACGCACGCGCCAAAGTATTGGTTCGCCTCGAAAACTACATGACATTGAAAACTCAATCTTATGTCTATATGCGTAGAGATAGAGTTTGTTGGTGTATACGATGTAGGAGGTTGTCAAAAGGCATTGTGTGAGCAACGCCTAAGGGGACAAGTTATGTCACTCAGTTATTTCTTGTACAACACGTCTGGTAGGAAAGTAACAAGGATATAAGATCTGTATCGCGTCATATGGAATTTGGTTGAAGTTCAGGGGGCATACTATGGATATAAGAACACAAGTTCGACTTTAATTAATGTTCTGTTGAATTTATAATAGCACAGTGCAGTAGTAGGTACGTCAGAATCATTGTGAAATTAGAGTACTAGTTCAGTTTCGATTGCTTGATGAAGGTGATACAACTAGTCGATTTATTGTCCATAGTAAGCCCCCAAAAGGTATTTCTATGTACTGTATCTGCAAATGACTGAATGAAGTGTGCAGTCCGTTCCTTGATCTTTATCAGTGGAGTTGGTTTAGCAAATGAAACTTGTCAGCAAATAAATTTATCACGAGGATAAGATTTGTACCCCTGTTTATTAACTGCCTGTTCGCCGCATAATATAAATATAAATGTAAACAGGTTTTCGTATATTTGATGAATCATTGATATGTCAAAGTTCGTGAGAAATTGATCTTATTACTGTAATAAAGCTTGAATACAAACGAGGCAATTGTTGAAACAAAAGAAGGACTTTTTTCAAATGCATTCTTCTTGTCTAGTTTAAGCCATTATAGAATTGCATCTGCATTCACAAATATGTAGTTAATTGGCAGTACAGATAATTGGGTAGTTGTAGTTGACACCATTAACCAATCATTCCAAGACACTGCTTCTCTAAAAAATGCCTTATGTTAGCTCTAAAACCCTATACATTTTTAAGAAACTGTAAAAATCGATTTTCATTTGCTTTGAAATCAAGATAGTAAGTCAATATAAGTTTGCGAACAAGTGACGTCACAGGTTCCTATTGCGTTGGCGTTGTCACCGTGTCATCCAATCAACCACTTATTTACTTAATAAACTCTGCAATACAAGCAGAGCTTACAAACACGGAATCACTTAACAAGAGTTAATAATATAAGTATTTAAATGCCCATAATTAAAATTATAACATGAGGAAGAACACTTGTATTGCAGGCTTGCAGCCTAGGTACACTAATCAGATGACGTCACACTAACATCTTTACGATATCTTGTATGTAACCTTTAATTACCATAAGAACATATTTATCACTAGATCTTCTTCACACTGGTGTTTTCCCATCCAAATGTCAGGGTTTGCTATGAGGAACATGTTTTAACTAGCTGGAGATCGTGAGCTTAATCTAAGTATTATTTATGTTATAACTTATGGTGAGTATTATAGTGATTGAAGAAAAAATATTGAAGCAATTGTTCTTCCCAAACATGATGTCGAATGATTTCCTTTTTCATATTTTAGTGCTGAATATGTCTATGTAATAATTAGATATACCCACGAAGAAGTACTCTCAGTCAATGGCGCAATCGCCGGCAATTTCTATCCCAAACCTACGTTTTCACATCCCGATACAATAAGTCTCCTACGTTTTAGTATCAGCTTTACGGTTACTACGAAAATATTGTTGAAAACTGTTGTACGCGTAACAACCCTCTTACCATGAACGCTTAAAGAAGGACATTTTCCGCTGTGATACGAGACGTGACGACTAGCTTCGACATCGGAAACTGTCCTGCTTAACTGTTCATAGTACGGGGGCAGTACAATATTGAATACCTTCACATCCCTTCAAAAATGCAGGTGTATGCATGACATCATACACAAATCGTTTCCTCTAACGAGCCTGATGCAATCCCTTACTCATCGAGGACTCACAACATAACATATTTATCGCTACCGTCCACAATAATTCAACCATTCGACAATAAGGTCACGGTACAACCTAAACCTTTAGCATCGATTAGTATTCGATGCAAGCACAACAACATTAATCAGTCCGTATGCAGCACTTTAAGTTTATTCAAATTTATTAATTGGTGCAGTGTTGCATAGAATGCTATTTGTACACAACCAGAATTTGTGTTTAAATTGGGGACTTGTGTTGACTGTTGATTTAATTTCTATCGGGAAACTATGAATTCTCGAAATAGTTTACTAATTAATCTATTAGTTTCTTCGAAATAATTTTCTTCTCCGAACCCTTTTGTAATATGAAGGCTAATGTTATTTTCAAGTCTTCGCAAGAAGGATGGAAGAGCCTAAAAACGCAAAATTAGTTAACAGTCAAAACAAGCCTCTTCGATACGAAATGAATATAGGTTATCATACTTTAGTATAAAAAAACTTCAACCGGGGCAGTAGAAACAATTATAAACCACTTAAACTCAAAACGGCAACATTAAGTAAATTGCCACGATATTTTTAAATACACCGGGTCACTTTCCACTGCCATCGTGCAAGCTTTCAAGTAATTCTACAAAGGCCACTATTTTTCACTTACAGATAACGTCTTCTCCAGACAGTCGAGCTAAAGGCCTGTCCTATTAGACTTTCGTCCGTTCCCTTGAAGACCACCACTGTAGAGGATTCTGTTGCAGATATTATAAGTCATGTTTCGCGGCCCCACATTTGTTACTGTTTCAAAATGCTTAGATTGTGTTTAACGTTTAAAGGGTTATGGAGCGGGTGAGTGTTTTGTATTGCTAATGTGGAATAAGGAGGGTAATGTATGTAAGATAAGCCTGTAAAGTAGTCAGTTTCCTAAGTTATTTTGGTACTTATCTTGTATTTTGTAGGTACCACTTTTGCAGTGCTATTCCTTTTACATTAAGGTGTGAGATTTACACGTGTAAAGTATTTTTGCTATAGGTTAGGGATTTATACTGTTCTAGTGATGGGAAAAGGCACTTAAAATTGCAATAAATTAATTTATATGTTTAAAAAATACTGCAAAGATTTCCTAAAATACCTATGCCATATTAGTTATGAATATAATTTTAATCATGTTTAAATAAGATGTTCAAACGCGCAGTAGATGAAAACACAAACTAGCGATAACTATGACAAATGTAGTCAAGAAAACAAAAGAGTATTGATACTTATAAGACGATAACATATAACGGCACAAGGCTAATACAAAGGGTTAGTACGAGCTTCGACTAACTAGAGAATAGTCGTACATTTCTCATGCATTTGTTATACCTATTGTAGACCGCAGACATCACAGAACGGCTGCCCATTTATTAATAGGACATATTTGGACAGCGAACGACATGTAATAAATAAAGGTATACAACTTCGAATTTGAACCGAAAGTGTGTTAGCTACGGGCTACGGAGTACGGAGGTATTCGACAAGAATTTTGAAGGTTTCGTTGAGTTAGCTTGGAATATTTAGAGACTGTGTCTATATGGAGTATAATAAGAATAATAAAGGAGTATAATAAATATATAATAAGTACATTTGTTTATTCAAAATATCAAATTTTATCAAAGAAATTGAAGTATATTAAATCATATTCAATCTCTTAGACATGTTTATAATAAAGGTTATTGAGTTATCTTCTTTATATCGGCATTCTAACTGAAACTTGGAAGGGTCATGCTGAAGTGAAGCCAAAGTAGGAGGTGGACCCTCAACTGATAATTTTATTATAGTAAAAAAAATTGTACGAGTGTCGGGAATTAAGGTCCCATAAAAGCAAGGAGTATCGCAAAAAGGAAAAGAGGTCTTTATCTAACAGTAGTTCGTTTCGGACATATTTAGGATGATGAAGCTGATCAAAAAAAAAAAAAGTCGCCCCACACTAGGAATTTCTCCTGTGTCGTGGGTGCGTTTCACAGACATGAAATATCACATACACTAACACCCAGACTCGGGGCAAACATCTGTGGTTCGCACAAAGTTTTGCCCCGTGCGGGAATCGAACCCGCAACCCTTAGCGCAGCAGTCCAATCGCTTAGCCACTGCGCTAATCAGGTCGTCGATCTGAATGAAGTGCTTTAGGTATAGTCGAAGATTACGAAATAGTTCATTTTGGACGAGACGATGTTTCGATTTTATGGTCTGTCTTAACTTGATATCAATAAAACGATTGAGTTAAGCAATGTCTAACTGTAGAACAAAGTGGTTTCTGTTTGTCCTTAAAATGTTTACGAGCCGAACTTAACTTATAAGACCATATAGTATAGTTGTAAAGCTTAATTTATAGTGTAATACTGTTAGATATGATGCAAATATTGAGCAAACAGATAAAGGTATTACCTACATTTTCAACAGCAATATTATTTACTTGTGATCAGAGATGTAGCCATTATCTAAACATAATTCCGTTGCCTAACGCACATTATAAACCGCATGATGCGATTATTTGCCATACTACCTATATATACGTACTCGTATATTCGAATGCGCAATATATAATCATATATACTCATAACATGTCTCAAATATGCCTATTAAGAACATTACCCGCTATTGAGTATATAATAGCTTAAGGAAGTCTTTGAACCGGCTTATAAGACTAATTTAGGAAAATAAAGGGCCGTAGGTCCGAGAGAATGGAAGATTAAGTTACTTAAGTATATTGGATGTAATTACAGTGATGTTACATCTATAATATACATTAAAGTATGTGTCTATAGGATGTTTATCTAGCCTGATGCTTATTTTCGTTGGATCTTGTGGTAGATTGTTGTTTTATGGGATAGGACAGCAGAACGTTTAAACCTTAAACATTACACCTGATATTTTTTGATTTGTAGAATTTTGATTTTCATATGAGGTTGGTATGTATATATATCATAGTAGGGGGTGGGTTATATTGATATTGTAACATAAAGTATTGAGTTTTTACCTTTATGTTAAAGTTACTTCAGTGGCAGCAAAACCACAATGACAAATCTTCCTTTTATCGTATGGTTCATGAACAACCTGGTGTCGGAGTTTAAACCGTCTGTAGGCCTCCGACATGGCCTTACACACCGTTAAAAAATCTCTCAGGTGTGCCGGTTTCTACGATTTTTTCTTACACCGTTTTTAGCAACGGATAACTAATTTATAGTACGCAATGAATTCGAAAAGACATTGGTGCGTGCTGGGGTTTGGACTTGATACCTTTGAGTTGGCAGTCTAACGGTCATACCTCTCGTATATTACAATGACATTAGTAGGTACTCATGCATGCTTAGTTATATTATAAGTACCTCGTAACCTACCAGTTAAACACACCTGAGCTTTCGATCTTACGTAATTGAACAGAAAAAAGGTTTAATAAAAACTAGTGGTAGTCTATTCATAGGCCCGTCTCTTCAACCGGTGTCTCTTGAACGTTTGACAATGGGCCAGCTAAAAGCATTCTCAAGGATAAGCAGTTATTGTGTAGTTTGTCGCCCGGATCGCTCGGCGATGCGTATCTAACGCTTAGTTATGTTATAACGACTACGTACCAATTAGACTAATGAATTTAGGGTTGCCTACTTTTGTGACAATGATAGTAACTGGTTGTTTTTTATGTACGATTACCATAACGTTCGAAGAGGAGAGTAATCCAGTAGGAGCACCTAATACGAGATATTATGGAATGGAATAAAGTTTTGTATATCGAGTAATCAAAGTTCGAAGTAATCGGGTAATCATAAAACTCTTTACTTTTCTTTCTCACAAATATTTAATTGTTGTCACACGATGCATAAGTTCCGTGATGTTTTGGCGTTTGACGGTGATAAAACGTACCTACCTATACCAAACTATAAACGACAAATATTTTCATTTGAACAACTTGGAAAAGCTTCCTAACTGAGAGCAAAATCTGTCGGCCATTTAATTATTTCTTCTGGATCACATCCATGTATCTTAACTGCGTAAACCAAGCACAAAGCTGGGCCGTCGATATATAATGTATATTTATTTCAATATATGCATAAAGTTAGTATACTTGCATTCAGCGTTTATGTATTGTTTATTACGTTAATAAATCGTTTAACTGACAACCCTATACAATGCCAGGAGTTCACAACTACTTTCAAATCGACACAAATCGATGTATCGATTGAGAATTCGTTATCTGGTTCACTACTATCCAGATTAATGAATAGACTCGAATAACTTACAAGGGGATCTGAATAATCGACACTGTGTAATCAGATCGCAATCTCTTTTGTCGATTTATAAGGATCTGCCGTTTTCCGCTTACGTACAAACGATGGCTTATCGGCATATCGTAGTAACCATTTATAAATTGTTTGATCTCGTGTCTACTATACAAATGGAGAACTAGATCTGTTGATGTTGGAATCTTAATGGTTCTGTGTTGGTCTGGAGTTAAAAGGTTTTATGGGTCCATAAAATGCGCGTAAAATTGTCAACCGAACAAATCGCTGACGTTTTTTGTGTTTGGATTATGCGATGCTAGCGTTTGTTGAAGTTTATTGTGCAAATGGTCGATTTAAAAAATACAGCGCAGGTTTTATTAGACAATATTTCAAAGATTATAAACTGTTTACATTTCATCCGACATTGAAAATAAAATCGAGATGGTAATTATGATAATGATTACCTATCTTAGTAAGTTAGTGCCTATCAGAAAAAAACAAAAAACTAGGACGTATGTTCAAGTGCTGTTTTGTTACTTTATATCAAATCACTACCTTAGGTATAGGTACATTTGTATTTTATAACACGACCAGTGAAGTTTATTTGACGTTGAAACTAGAGACTTATACACACTTACCTTGCTCCTTGATTGCAGCCAATGCATGAGGAACTCCGAGCCAAGGGCTGGGTAGATCCAGAAACACGGCATCAGCTTTGCCATTGAGTTCTTTATCAAAACCATCAGCGAGAACATCCCTGTGTTTGGCCTACAAACAAGATTGTATTGGATATACTATACTAATACATGTAGGTACCTAATAATACTAACTAATATTTGTGTGTTCTTACAGTGTATTTCGGTAAGTAAACCTATGAGAACCCTGGCCTTATTATGGCCCCTGGTAATATAAAAGAACATAGTAATGGCTCAGTTATTCTTGCACCTCAATCCTTGCTCTTGTCTAAACTAAGTCCAGGTAATATTTTTCTTTTAAATTTTAAGCGTATTTAAGTCAACGCTGTCGATATACGTTACACATTAAGAGAGCATATGACTCTCACGAGATAACTTCAGAATTATGCGCTTCTCAAAAAATAAAGTTTTACCCTGAAGTCGTAACATCTATTTTAGCGAATCCGTGAATTTCATAGCCACATGGTATTATCTCGTCTTAGCCGCGCTAAAGAATATCAATAAATAAAGAATATCCACGATTTCAGTCAGAATAGCGGTTCACGGGGGCTTTAACCAGCAAATCAAGCTTACTTTTTAGCATTTGCGAAAGTCACTTTTCACGTTTTGTTAATATAGGTAGTACCGAACCAACTCACATCTTTATCAAAGAATAATAAAGGACTATTAAGACGACGCCATTTACTGTGGTTTGCACTCTGGGTAAAAAGTTACTTTGGCGTAGCATACGGCTGGCACATGTGTTCTGAAGGAGCTGCAAAAGGCTACACTACTTTTTTTTGGATGAGGAAATTGCATAACGCATTTCCCACAGCTAGAATGCGACGTTTGTATGTTGGACTCTTCCCTATGAACCCAATAAGATCCATAGGGGCCTCCCCATTAAACGATACAATACCTGCATTGCGCTTCTGATGGCAGGGAGGGGGGATCTCACAATAAAGGGTACTCCTTTTCGCATGCATTCTGAAGGTGCTAAAATGTACTGAATTGATTTCGGCATTTCTAATGGATGATTGAGTGTTGTCTTGCCAAAAGTAAATGAAATTGTAAAATGGAACAAATATGATATAATTTGGTTCTTATACTCACAGTAACAAAGTCAGCTAATCCATGTTCTTCAAATTCCTCCTGGGCAATCTTAGCCCTATGTTCATGGAAGTCAAATGTGTGGACGTGACCATGCGGCCTGACTCTTCTTATGAGAGCATGGGTTAAGGAACCACTGCCAGTACCTACAAAAATTAAAATAGGATAAAATACATGGGCATATTATGAAAACGAGACAATACCTTATACCTAGAAAATATTTTTATACCAATTAAAGAAACAATTTTTGCAAAAAAACCTTTCAAATATTAATAGGAATATCAATTAGTTATAGGTTAAATTGTTTCTGTTTTGTGTACATTTCAGGCCACCTAATAACTAAACTTAAGAATTTCTCCTTACATTTTTATTTGTAGTAAGAGACCAAAATAAAATATTTAATTACTTAACTTCAGATAAAATCAGATAAAGACCTTATAGGTATTTATATTTATCATCTAAGATAAAAAATCACTTTACATATTTATTATACAATAATGAAAATATTATAGCGATGGTAAAATCAATATGCATACCTGCTTCAATCACAACACATCCCGGCACCAAATCAAGTTGTAATAGTATCATGCTTATGTCAGGAGTGTAGATGATTTGTGTGCGGTGAGGCAGGGTCAGAGACCACAGCTCCGGAGTCGGTTGAAGAACATGGCCCCATCCTTTTGATAATTCAATCTGGGCAAACAATATTCATAATAATACCATTTCCCTTCAAATCATCATACAACTCTGTTAAAATATTTCTCTAATTATGATTGCTACCTGTTGCTTTTATTGGATAAATACTTCTTATAAAATAATTAAAATTAAAAACAAATATATGAATATTATCAACTCTAGAAAATTAATACATTAGATAGTAACTTTACAGAAATAAGCAAGTTTCATTAATTTTGAAGGGTTAATATTTTTGATTAGGTTAGAAACATACTTTTATGAACAAATACTTAATATTTATACATGTTAATTATAATTAGTGGTAATATAAGGCTTACCCGACTTCCATATTCTGCGCCAATGAGAGTTTTAACTTTTAGAGCACCGAAAGGGGTTTGATACACATTTTCGATCATTTCACCCTTTTTGTTTTTCATTTCACGTTGTACATCGATCGCGTACAGGTTATTACTTAAATAAAGGATTGCTGTATCGCCTTCATCAATTTTATCTTTATAATTTCTGAAACTCATTTTATTTTTGTTATTTTTACTCTTGATAAAGTTTGTAAACAAACCACGAGGGATGTTTTAAGTTTTGACGTTACGTTTTGATAGTAAGGAGGCAAAATCAGATGGCCTTAATATGTTATGTGTAAACCAAAACCCAACATAGATATTATAGTAAATTTATTCTTAAATATGTTAAGTATATATTATTTTTTATTCTTGTCTCACTCTGATGAAATACTTATTTTTCATCTACCATGTAAATTTTGGCGATTGAACTAAATAGCAATAACAAAACGTTATCTTCATGTCAGTATGTTCTCTATAATTTCATTGTGATGTTGTCATTGGTGTTTAAGTTCAATATTATTCTCGATTGGCAAAGATTGATCTAGTACATCAGAAATTCAGATGGTAATATAGAACATACTTAATTTGACGTTGCTTTGCGTCTGTCTTTTGGAGTCCAGTTAGTGTTTCTTTAAATAAAATAAAAAGAAATCATTGAAAGATAGGTGTTAAAAGACAAATATGACTGTGCCTAATTTATAGTGTAGCGCCAGTTCGTGTTTTCAGTCCCATACAATAGAAAATGGTGAAGATGGATGCGTCGAAAATGACGAGTAAAACTAGCTCGTTGAAGGCTTTAATCCTCAAAGCATGGAGGGAAAGATGGACTGACATTCAATGGGGAATTAACATTAAGACTATACTACCAAGAGGAGTTAGTGGTGACTTGTATAACCTCGCAGACTGCATACTCCAGCAAGCTATGGTCGGTTGTGGAGCTAATCAATTGGTAATCTCATATTTGAAACATTCTTTGGCGTCTCACCTAGTGTCATATGCTGCAGTCTTACAAAGAATATCCAAATTCGATGCGTTCCACAAACCTCATTGTATATTAAGCCTCCTTGAGTTCCTGGAATACTTCCTTGATGGAATTACGTGTCGTGGAAAAATGGAAGAAGAAATGCTGTCATTTGCCGTGTCGTCAATCATATTGTGGCTATTGCAAGTGTATCATTATTCTCTCAGCAAGTACCCATCATCAAACCCTATACAAAGTCAAGAACTGCTAGAAAAATCTACATCACTTTTGAACTCTATTGTAAACACCGATTTCCTGCTTGCTATGTTCTATTTAGCTAAGCAAAATGATCCTAATGAATATACAGAGGTGACAAAGAAATGCCAAGAGATCACCGCTTTTATGATGATGAACACTCAATTTAAAGCGCCTGTCACAATTCATGAGACGCTACAGAAAATATGCAATATGGATATAGATAAAATAGCACCATTGAACAATAAACCGGAGCCCGTAACTCATTGTTTACAAGCATTGATTGCTATAAATGTGTTAGCAAACCCAAGCGCAGATACACAGCAGTTAGCTAGCCAGCTTCTCATGGTGCAACGGATCAAGGGATACCCTCTATCAAGATTGTACTGTGAATTAATCAGAGCATGTTTCATATCTCTAAATGATTCGAGCAAGGATGCTACCAAGCAATCTCTGTGGGCTGCATTTACTTTTCTGAAGATTCCGCAAGTTTTGCACTATTTACATAATATTTGTGGCACCACCAATAAGGACAGTGAATACTCCATAGAATTAGCAGAGGCATTTGAGAAATTGTTGCAGTCGACACCACTTCTAGATGTTGTTGATACGAAGAACTCTTGTAACAGCGTCATATCTTTATTAGAACCGTTGGTCAAATTGAATGTGGTTTCAGAAAGCCACTTGGCTTACTTTAAACAGAAGCGGGAGCATAAAGATGTTAAGTTACAAAAGTTGGAGCCAACTGGGCTGCAAGGCTCTGTTCCATTATTCATCACTAAAGCGGAACCGACTCTGGCTGGTATTTTGAAAACTATGGGAGGTGACTTTCATAAAACACAAGATTCTTTATATGCAATGCTATGTCAAATTGTAGGTGGTACTACACTAGACACAATACTTGCAGTAGCTACAGTAGAAGGAAAGTTGAAATTGTTTGTCTCCAGACTGAGTAAGTTTAATGAGTTTGCTTTACTTGCTGCCAGTGAAAAAGGTGCTCCACAGTCCAAGGTTTATATCTTTGACATTTCATTTCTGATTCTCTACTCCATTGTGCAAGATTATGGGGCTGATGCAGTGCTTGATGAGAATGGGGACTCATTTTTCGAAAAATGGGTCAAAGAATGCATGGTTTATCATGGAGTGCACAAATCTCCTGATCAGATACTGCAGAAATGTGATTCTCAACTTGTAGATATATTTATTCACCACTTAAGCGCTCCTGAATTTGACTTTAAAAACACAAATATCAAACCCCATGATCTATGTATGAATGTGAGTGGCGTTGTAAAAGAAATCCTATTTGCATGGGAACAAGGTTCACTTTCGGCTGCAGATGTTAAATGTATGTTGGATTCCTTGAGACAAAAAATGGCATCTTTAGCTGTCTGTGCTTCTGTTTGGTTGTGTTCTTACATAAATATAGTACATCAAGATGCATTTATAAAACCTATCAATATGGTTCAACAATTTTTGGTGCCTCCCAGTGAAGTAGAGTTAACACAAATTGATAATTTTAAAGAGAGAACTGTTTTGATGTGTCAAATTATAAGGAAAATGCAATATGATATTCATCCACCTTCAGTGCCTAAGTCGAAAGCTTTAGCATTAACACACAATATAATTTCTCGTCAACCCATTTTAGAACAGTTACAAACTGTTTGGGAAGACATCAAATCTAGAGGCTACCTCCACATTGATGCTACGCGTATCATAGAAAGTCTATTGAATACAACAGGACCAATTTGGTTTGTCACAAATTTAGTGAAGGAAACTCTTAAATTTCGTTACCAAGAGGATCTTGATAGATCAATTGATATTGTACTAGCCATGTTCCATTTAGACATCGAGAAATGCACGGAGGCTCTATTACTACATGTCTTACCACAATATTTGTATAATGCTAAATTATGCGAGGATTTAGTAGAGCCACAATCGGCTATGTTGGCTAAACTAGCTGTTTACTGTATTTACGCTGCTCTCGAACATAGCAATTTAAATAAAACCCCGACCTCTAGGAAGCGTCGTCACGATGATTCTGAAGACTTAGATGGGATGTGTTCTTCTAATAAAGTTCGGAGGTTGAATGACAACTCATCCGATAGCAATATGTACTATTCTCAGGGCCGTAGTGTATCTGGGGTTACTCTAAAAGAGCCTTTACAGTCTTCTTTAGAGACGTTGTACACGTCTTTCTCTCAATTAGCAGGAAAAAATGGCGATGTAACGCCCCAAACTGATTTTATCCTTCAGTTTCTTGTTTATGTTGTGCAATGTGGCCACGAAAGAGCTCAATTGGTCTTACAAAAAATGCCAAGTGAACTCGTCCCGACCCTCATAAAATGTCTGCCGGACAGTTTTAATATAAGCCTTATCCTCAGATTGTATGACTTATCAACTGCTTATGGTAGGAAAGATACTGCCAGAGATCTATGTCTTATGAGAAATATGCGTCTCAGGCCAGATTAATTTGTTTATAGCTTTAAGATTTAATGAATTTGTCTGCTGATTTAGTTGGTTAAGTAAATATTATTAAATTGAATGTAAAAAAACGCATTTTTCATTTACAATAACAGTACCTATGTAACTTGCCTTCAACGGAATCTTTCCCTTATCTTATGGTCAATAGGGAAGGAAATGTTCTTTTAGATGGAAAGTAATTTGTTACGTTGGAAAAACACATTGATTACCTCAGTCGTTTGTTAGGAAAAAATAAACACAGTGCTAAAGGTCATAATAATCTTTACTTCGCAAAACACAATCAACAAACTAGTGATCATAAATTAATACTAGATAATTCTGTTACAAATAGTTGTTCCAGTTTCATATTTTACATGCTTAAACCTATTTTGTACAATATTCCTTATTAGGTATATGAGTTCCAATAATGGAAGATTTACATGATTTGTTTAAAAAAGGGTTGTTACAAACTATAATGGAAGTCAATTAAGAGCTTAGCTTACGCAATATTACGAAAAGTAAAGCGCACTAGACAAATTTGATTGGTCGAGAAAACCTACCTCATACCTCGAGAAAATCTCGTTATGATCAACAGAAACACCAATAATATAACAACTTGACACATTGCATTCTTCATCAGAATGGGCTGTCGATAAGAAACAGTTAGGTAGATAGGTCCCTACCCTGTACCAGCCGTGGAAGCAAAAACTTAGTCAAGGATTTCTCGTATGTAGTTTTAAAATTTAAAAGTCAGAACAAGAAATTAGAACAACGAGCTAAAACCAGACTAGCTATTGTTTTATTCAATAGGGGTTTGCAACCTCGTAGTTCAACGGTACCAGAAGCAATATTGCGTTTGCGCATAATTTATGAATAGCTCTGGGAATAAAAGGAGCAAGGAAAATGGACGTCATCGATTTATCTAAGTACAAAATTAAATACAAACTACTACTATTACATATTTACAAAAATAATACACTTCGTATACACAAACAAGTCACATTGAATGTGAATAATACTACAATACCTCATTATTACCAACTATTATTTTGTACATCCTTATTACTGGACAATATGTACAAATAATCTAGCATACCTATACAAAAAATATTATTACATAGATCACAGGAGAGTTCCAGAGCTTTTTCTATAATTAATAAAATTTATTATTACAAGGTAACAAATTATTTAACTATTCGAAGAAATACATGGAATAATGCTACGGTTATAACGCAGGCTTTTTGGCATCCGGCGAATCTGGATGTGGACGATCTAGAACAAAAGAAAAAGGGTGCATTAGGATATTTTATTCTGATGTTTTATCTGGTCCAGGTAGTGCAGACGCATTGCTGCTGTGCATTTATCTTGCTTTATTTATGTATCTACAATCTCTGCACTTCGAAACAGATTCCAACTATCTTAAGATACGAAATATTGGTTCCAACAGTAGATACGATAACTGAAAATTCTATTTATTCAATTCTGATATAGCAACTTACCAATTTGCCTTCTAAGTACGTCTTCCCTAGATGCATTATAGGCTGGCGGTGGATTACTGACCCTCATTGGTAAACTTAATCTATTAGGATTGGAGTTTTCATCAACCGAGTTCTCCGCGTTATTAGCAAACGTTCGTTGACTCCTATTCCACGTCTGCTGATAGGAACTTTCTGTAGTGATTGTGTTACATCTATTGTTAGTATGAGGAACATATTGCTCAGGTGACCAGTCGAACACGAATGTATGACTGTAGTTGTGGGTGTAGGCTGTGGGTGTCCCGGATGGTGTAGGAGGTGTTGTCGTCACGTAAGGACTTAGATCCTGGTGACACACGTCTGGCACTTTTTGTAACGCGGACTCTGACCACGTGGGGCTTGGGTTCCATTGGTCCACCATCTCTGTTTCGGCAATGTTGAAGTTCTTGGACCCAGGTCGTCTACTAGCTATAGACCCTGCCGATACTGCTATTAGCGTGTCTCCACCAGACGTGATCGTTGAAGGTGTGCAACGAGGTGACATGTTAGAAATTGGTGTGTTTGGTTTCTCGTCTATATTCTTCCCTTTCCGTTTCGCATTAGGCTGGATCCTTGTATCCTCTATCCGTAAATTGTGATACCTGCAGAAGGAAACTAAAGTTACACATGTGGAATTTCAATCGGGCTAACGACGCAAGATCGTCACAGTCAATTATAAATACGATTTCAAGACTAAATTAATTATACGCGCATTCCTATAACGACATATTTGAGACACAGTATGAGGTCATAGTGCAATTAGCAAAACCAAATTCTAGGTCATACTTGTTACTGACACTGTTAGACAAAATGTCAATTAAAATTAATTAATGTTTCGAATTACAATTATTTTGAGTAAATCAAGAGGTTTTGAATTTAAATCGACTCTACCATAAGCAATTTGAGTTTAATTTGGGAAGATAGCTACAGTATATATTGTATCAGTTTAACAGTAAATTATTTTAAATCTTAAAGTAGAATATCGTACCTGTTTTCCTGTAGTGAGACTGAGTAATCAACTGGCCCATTATCAGGTCTTTCGTATGCGTAATGCATGGGTGCTATATGTGGTGGGACGTGTGGTATGTGGGGTTGTATTCCCGGGTTGGGCATCATAACCGGCTGGTTGCCGTTTATGCAGACAGGCGGTGTTGGCGTGTACTGCATCGTTGGGGGATAGACTTGTATGTCAGGCGGTGGAGGGCCGTACATCCTGGTCGCAGCTTCGTACGCTAGGCCGTAGTGGAGCTTGGATTGTACTGCGTAGTAGTGGTAGAGCCAGGGGTTCGCCTTCATGACCGCTGCTTCTTGTTCACTGTTGACAAAAAAATACATAAGAACCGATTGAAAAAAGCCAAAAATATTTTTTCCGAAAGAAATAGACTTGGTGTCAAAGTTCCGGAACGTGGAACCTACTAAAAAAGAGCGTAGAAGACTTATAACTATATAACTAGAGTAGATTAATGATTTCTATTGGTCACAAACTACCTATAGAGTATTTATCTGGAACCAAATGTAGGAATAAATTGTCTTGAGCTACGTATTAAGTGAATTGCTTATTGTACCTATCCACAATAAATATTTACCTGTCAACAGAGTAGGCTGTGTCTACAAGTAAATAGAAACCTTGAACTCGAAACAGATCGTAAGTTATGAGCTGCGTAAACAATTAAAATAACTTTTAAATGGTGATTGCATATAACTGGAAAGAATTCGCGTTAGTCTCTACGACATTGTTACAAGCTTTGGCCATTACTACTTACAGTAAGAGGGACCACTAAAGTTTAATGTTTATATTTAGTAGTATTCGTTTCGCCATGCGTTACGAGCGACTATTAATTATGTACCGAAGTAGCCTGGCTCTGTTCCATTACACTAATCCTTGATAGCAACAGTATATAACACTTGTAATGTGTTCAACAATTCACTTTTAGTCTGTTCCTCACGAATACTTGAAATAGACAGTTTGCTGTTTAAGATTTTCAGATAAAAGGACTGCATTTTCGAGCGGCTGGTATTTTATCTCTTTCATTTTAAAAGCATTTTCTGTTGACTAGTTAACATTCTTAACGCAGCACTTAGGAAGGCCTTATCACCGCGATTCAACGTTCATTTGTTAAAACAATTAAATCGCTTTTATCTAAAATCGTCGTGTCGAGATAAACGTATTGCCAATAAAGTTAGTTAACAACCTTATGTTCGTTACTAGTTAACAAATGATACATACGTATGTTATCTACGTCATACATCTCCGATTGTAGACAAAATGAGGAACATTTAAACAAACGACATGTAATGACTGCGCGAGTAAGGCAAGGTGAATACACAGTATTGAATTTGTACTTAATGTAACCTTTCGCGCGAGTTCAGTTAACGTTTGTGTTTGCAACCTTTAAGATAGTGGATGCAGGGAAATGTCACATAGTTGGACTCAGCCCTGGACCTACATAGGTACAGCTCGGCTGAAAACGCTTCAGAGAAAATAATCATGGGAATATTATTCACTACACGTAGAATGAGCTTATTAAAGCTTTTAGCTATTAGGTACCTACTTCATAACATAGATTGTAGACTGGTCAGGTAACATTGTTTGCCGTCTTTAATATTTTGCTTATTTATAGGTGAGGTTTGTACCTATAACCTCTGTGAAGGAACAAAGTTCTTAATTTGTAATCTGTTGCATCTAGTGACATTTTCTTTAAGTAAAAAATTTAACAACTTGCTTATGAACATGTTAGGTATATACTTATATACTGAATAAATAGCAATGAAGATAATCAAACAGTTGCAATTGATTTGCCAGCAGAAACATTTCTCCAATGACGTCAGACCCAACCGTTCTGCAGACGACAGTACATCAAAGTTTAGATATGTGTTGGACGGCGACAAATCGCTATTATACTAGCTTGGAAAGAGATACAGTTGTGAAGGCTATGGAATCAAAAGGGCGTCTGGATAAAACGCTATTCCCTCTGTTTACACGCGTTCTGCATTAATAAACTTGACCCTTGTGACCTGCGTGATTTATTGCATGCTTGTAACATTTTATTTATGTTAAAAGCCTTACTGAACGTTCGTAGATATCGCAGGAACAGTAGGTAAGTTATGCACATTTGTTGCCATTAATTTTATGCTAATTCGTGTAATAATTTATTTTATGTTATTGAGTTATTTTGAGCAAACAGGATATATTACGGACGGTTAAGTGATATTGGTGGTTAATACATCTTATGGTGTGTAGAATACATACATCTATCTTCCATGTATTAAACTTTTCACTGAAAAATTTAAAATCACATTACTATTATAAAGGCGAAAGTTTGTGAGTGTGTTTGCATGTTTGTTACCTCTTCACGCTGAAACGGCTAGACCGATTTTGATGAAATTTCATATAGAGGTAGCTTACACCGTGGATAGACACATAGGCTTTTTATCCCGAAAAAATTTAGCGGGTAACACCGCGGGGCGCAGCTAGTTAACAATAAACTTCAAAGCTTTTTCAAGAATGTCGCATAGCTTGTTATTATATAAAGGTATTTACCTAATTGGCTAATTAGATACCAAAACCGTGGAATCCGGAGAGTCAAGTAGTCCAAAATGATTAGTATTTAGGTACCTGGGCATCGTAAGTTTAGACACGTATTAAGTTAATTCTACTAATGTAAATACGCGAACGTTTATAAAATGTCGTAGATCCTAGTTAATAAGATCCTTTAACGATAATTTTCAAGGTTCAAGCAATCTAGTTAGAGTTTTTTATATTGTCTACATAATACCGTGCTTGTTATGCATAACCAAGTTAATGGAATGTTGGAAATCAACGTATCCGTCCGTGTTCTCAGTTTCCCGCCAATTTGTGCGTCCGCGTACCCTGAACGCATAAATCTCGCCGACATGACGTAGGCGGCGGACATGTTGACAATTTGTTGTCGTTCACCGTATCACTTATACCATAGGTGTGTACAAACAAGCGTTAAATTACTCGTATATATTACGAAGCTGATATTTCTTTTGTTAAGAGAACATTAAACAACGGTTGTCTATTGAGGTGTTCTACACAAAAAAGCGTCACTTGTGTCCATTATTTGATTCTATCACAAGTTTTTGTGACTGAAAGTAATGAACCAATTAAACTTCGAATATGGTTGTTTAAAAAATAAACTAATGAAACTGGCCGGTATTAATACCCGTGAAATGTTTTCGTTATCGATAAAATGGCTGGAAAGTAAAGCTCGGGACGCCATTAAATCTGTTATTCACGTAAGCCGGGCTCATTATTAAAAGCAACAGTATTTGTCAGTGGAGAGCACGAAGTAACATGAGTAGGTTGCGCAAGCGCATCAGCGCAGAAACGTGACAAATGACGCAATCCCGCGAACAATGCAACTGAGCTTGTGAGCACAGCGGATTTATAGTCACCACCGTATACAATTTTGGTACAATTTATAAAATAAAGCGTTAACTATGCCTACTGTAACAAAAATATCGTTAAATATGAACTCGTTCGCATGTATCTACGATCTCTTTTTAAATTTTCAGACTGGAGGCAAAAGCTTTTTTGGTGGGTATGTGGTAATTTCTAGGAACTCTGCAAGCTTTCTTAAAATACCAGTTACTTTGAAGTTAGTGGTACATGTCTTAGGTGAGGTTAATTTATTATATTGTAAACCATAACTCCTAAGCTTTTAAATTTCATAACAGAGATAAGAGCTTTTAGCGAGACAGCTTACAATATTAGGTAGTTAGAGTGTTTGCTTATGAAATGCACCGCGCTCCTAGATCTAAGTGGCTAAGGACCGCGCCACCGCCCTTTGTGCCTGATTGTTCGGGTCATTGGTCTAGTGGTTGCTAAGCGCGACTGCTGAGCACGAGGTCCTGGGTTCGAATCCCGGGTCGGGCAAAGTGTTACTGGGTTTATCCATCAGGTAATTCTCAGTAGCAGCACGGAGTCTGGATTTGTGCCCGGTTGATGGCAATAGGCTCGCCCCCTATTACATTGGGACCTAAAAAACATAAACTGGCGAAATGTGGGTATACTATATGTATACCTCTGCCTACCCCTTCGGGGAATACAGGCGTGATGTTTATGTATGTAGTTATGTATGTTCGGGTCAGCCGGACTGTCACCCACTCACCCATTCAAATTAATTTAGATTAACTATCTAAATAGCGCCTACCACGACTAATATGAATAGGCCTATGTCACTGTAGGTTGAAGCATAATGACTTTGTTCGCGCCGATTATTATCTAGATGCCTAATCCGGATTGAGAATGGTGTTGAATTTAATGTTAAGGAAAGTGTTAAGTCAGACGGTATCTTAATTAGATACGACTTTAATAGCATGCACCTCTGAATGGGTACTTAAAGTTAACTCCTAGATATTCCACTTTATCTTGATGCCTACTTAGAGTATGCAAGCGTAAGCTTTACTGACTTATTAGAATTTAATAGCAGGTACGTTTATAAAGTGATTGATGCACAACGAATAAAGAATTTCAGGGTGATCAATCTCGCAAATTACATTCTTTACACAAAAGTTTACCCAACCAATCAGCCAGCCATACATCTCGAGCAAATTTACAAAATTAGCAACAGTTTTCGTGTATTCTCGTGCTATAAAATATAGACGGTTGTATCCGCCGGGTCCATCGATCAAACCCGGCGCTTGTTAAACACCGTTTCTCACATCACAACAATAGCCCTTTGCAGGCATATTTCAAGCCATCCCGATAGTAACATCGGCCGGCCGATCGGCTTGCGAGGCTCGCCCCGACTCTATAAATCACCCCCTTACAATATTTATTCTCTGTGAAGCTTCACTACGAACTCTCTAAGCTGTACGATCGAGTTTTAACACTCGAACAAAGTAGATAAATATTCGCGGATGCGTCTTAGAAAATAAGCATGGAGTATTAAATCTACGGCCTCATATTGATTAGATAGATTAGAAAAATATTAAGCGAAAGTTGCCTCAATATTTCTACATCATCTTACGTCATTTGTGACCAATATATTAATGCATTAGGCTTTAAATGTGAGTTTAAATTGTGTTAGTAATCTTACTATTGCACCAACTATGTCGACGTGAGTGCAAAAATGAGAAGCGTAAAATGAGAATAATAGTAGAATGCTCTAAATTTAAAAATGATAGCGTTACGTATTGAGTTACTATGTGTAAGTCTGAATGTAGGCTATTCCAATCAAGTCATGTAAACACATCGGTATATAATTGGCCTCCTAAAATTGCATTGGCTATGATTGTGTCTATTAACGCCAATTAACGAGACATAGAAAAGTAATGCTTGACTCATGAGGTATTCGTAAAACGGATTGTCTTTTTACTTAGAATACATGAATATGTATAAGTTTTAATTTCAATCATTTTACAATTGCAGAATCATTTCGAAATGCGGTTAGTAACTAATTACTTACATGTTATGATTATTTAAATTGCCGTCACGATTTTTGATTATTTATTTGTATAGTTCCGATTAATTAATTTAAATTATTTTTAAGTCGATTCTTTCCATCCTTACATGCTACTTCGTGTCCCAAAAACCAAAGAGCTTACGACCTTACTATGGAACTAAGAAGATGTCCTAAATCGCACTAGTGACTTTCCCTGCAATACGAGCCTCGAGTTGGTGTTACAATAGTAAGGGTTGTGTTTACGCGAGAGGCGTACGTCGTACGACGTCATCTAGTATTGATATCTCAATAGGGAAGTCTGTAAGTGACCGCGTTAAGTTATGGCCGTAATTTTTCAAAGTCCGCCGCACCGTGGGCCGGCGGAATTATCGGTTCGGTTAATAGTATGGCTTTGGGCTCAATTAGTTCGCGAGCATTAGACTTTCAGAGATCCATAGAGTTATTGTTCTGGAAAGGAAGCTTTTGTTATTTGTTGGGTGTAATTTTGAAATGTTACCTCGTTTTTATATCTGACTTTTGAAATAGCATGATTACGCCCACGATCTAACTTTGCTTCACAAAGAATGATAATGTTATAGTTTCATTTTCGTGGATCTTATTTCGAGCACTATGTGGCGTAGTTAGTCATGCTACATTTATTAGGTATGATTTATATCAACTCCTTTATTGTTATTTTAATCACCATGTGTGTCCCACACACGTTGTATATACATTGAGTAGATCCTTTCTTATATTTTCTCAGTCTCAAGGACTACTTAAGGAACAGTGTAATTTAGGAAGAGGTCTATTAATTCCGCTATTTTTAATGGTGACTTTATCATCTGGATTGCAATATGAGGTTCACCATACAGCAGCAGAAACACTAAGCAAAGATATATTAATAAAAATACATTACATCGTGATTAATAAGAACGTGTTAATACCATCTTAACGTATGTTAAAGAAACAGTAATTTATAGATCACCTGTCTTATACGTAGCTACGTGAGATTTATTAGCCACGTCCAAACATCCTATAAATGGTAATATAGCACGATGGATCGCGGAATTCAAAAAATCCTGCCAAGACGAAGCAAACAGAATACCTTGTAAAATTATCTCCAATTATAGTTTAATCCATAATTACCGGCCGGACCGCACAGCCGCAATCATAATTGGTTCTTGTTGGAACGCCGGCAACTTAACGATAAATATCATACGGTTTAGTATTGGTTTACATGATATTGTTTGATGATGGCGTGGTTAATTTGATGGGCAGATAGGCTGTTGGGAGGCTCTTATGTTATGTAACATCCGGTAACGTTGTAGACGTGCGTTATGGCCATATATACCAAAAAAACGGTGATTCGAATATCGATAATGGCGAGTAAGACTGTTGATCTCTTCACTTTGGTTTTACACAAAATATAGTACCTAATGGTATATTTATTAAAAATATTTACATCATCAGCCGGAAGACATCCACTATTGAACAAAGGCCTCCCCCTTAGAACGCCACAATGAACAACAACTTGCTAATATGTTATTAGATAATCTGTTATTCCAAATCTACTTAAATCTCCTTTCCGCTCTTATACTAATTATTTGCTTACCGTGATTATAGCTTCATATAAAGTTTGACAACATTATGATGTCCTGAGTTAAAACGTTTAGTCGACTAACTTTTAGAAACAAGATATTAATGATTTATGAGTACGATCATCTACTGTAAATACAATATATATTAACTCTATACTTATCCAATGAGGGTCTTAAGTACATTTTCTATTATATAGGTGTAGAGGACATTAAATATGATTTAAAGTTAATTTACTATCTGCTGTGTAAATGGTCTCTCTTACTTAATTCTGCGTTAGTTTCGCATTTAGCTAGGTTCTGACGTTTATTGACATATTACATTAAAATAAGTGTTATTTTACGTAAATTTGGGTATAATTAGCCATGTAATTTGATATTTACTTCGAAATAATAACCATAATAAGGCTTTACGATTGGTTCGACATATTTCTCTTCAAATTATAAATAATTACGTTTGTAGTTTTGAAGTGAAGCTTGTAAGTAAATTGGCTACGGGAATATTAAAGATTTTATAATTGCCTGTCCTTGCCTATAGCTACAATCAAGTGAGCCTCATCGATTATATTTAGATATGTTGAAAAGATGTTTAACAAAATAAATCAGATTTTTTATTTTTTTTTATCCATTGAACATTTTGCCAACTCCTTTCTGAGATAAAAAGAATCCTACCAATAACTTCCTTATCTCTTTCTTCATCTGTCTTTAAAATTAAACTTCATTTTATGTAGTCCAGCAGTTTAATCTTTAGGAGATAGCAAACAGACCGAGATACTTTGCGGATTTTATGATAGAGATTCTCTAATAACGATTCTCTAATGTGTTAAGAGACCGCACTGTCGCATTAGGGTTTTAAGTTCCTGTAATGATAGATGTAAGGGAGATTTTTAATAAATAAATAAATAAATAATGTACGGAGATCCCTTTATAAGAGATTTTCATGTATTCTAACTGTAAATATCTACAAGTCATCCACATTATCCCGCCCATCGTAGTCGTTTAAAACTACACATTTTACGTTTGGCCACACAATAATTGCGGCAGTCGAGATAAAGTGATTTCCTCCTCATCGCGCATCGCTGCCCGTTCCAATGTATTAGTGGGTAATAAGGGATTCCATGTGGACGCACGATTATGTCGAGTGTTTGCGAGGGCTCCGATAATTTAGATCTATCGTGCTTTTTAGTTAGATCAGCATTGAAGAGTCCCTTACAAACATGTTTGACCGTACTCGAAATCACATTCTTCGCTTACTAATTTCTTCTTTAATTTAGGGATGACTTATGTCTACTATGCTACTATCAAGTTTACCATCATAATCAGCCCAAAGACGTACACTGTTGAACAAAGGCCACCTGTTAGGTAAAGGGGTTGCCATAATGCTCACGCTTGGCAAGCGGCTTTGGGATAGCAGTATTGGTGGCTCATTTCCAGAAGACGTTGATGCCCATCTTCTGGATTTTCCCTTAGTCGCTTCTCACGATACCCACGGGAGGAAAGGGGGTGGGCAATTCTAGGCCGGATACCACTCGGCATACTATCTACTTATAAGCTATGTCAGTGAACCACCTCATTCTAGTACCACATTTAACAAATCTTATCATATACTCATTGCTTTGTCAATTGAGATCAGCCTTATAATAATAAATAACAACAGCATATAACTGTCCCACTGCAGGAGAAGGCGTCTTCTCTTATAAGGAGGATTGAGCATTGATCACTACGCTAGCTCACTGGGGGTTGGCTGGACCAGCCTTAAAGGCATCATAGAAAGAAATACATGTATTCTGAAGTGTTGCCATCCACTTACCTCAACACCTGGTTAGTGCATACAATGACCGGCCGCTGGGAGTTTTCCAGGTTGTCCTTTAGTTGTAGTACAGCATGAACCCATAGGAACTGTCCGGAGCGACGCTGGAGCCGCAGTAACGCGATGCAGGAGCGCTCTTGTTCGGACTGTGTTACTGTTGAAGAAATTAAGCAACATTAAAAAAAGACAACAATAAAACGTCACCAATGTATTTTCCGAAGGGATTGCAACGGTTTACCTATAGTTCACCCATAGTTATAGATCACACTATGTTATAGGCCCCATCAACAGGGATTGAAATTCAGACTTCGTGCTGCTAATGAGAATTACCTAATGGGAAAACCCAGTAACATTTTGCCTGACTAGGGATTCGATCCCGGTCGTGCTTACCGACCACTGGACTAACTATGCAGTACTTTACAATTTTAGAAAAATACCTTCGCGAATGTAATGGGCACTTTTTTAATACTAACATGGCACGATACACCGCCTGGGTTGTATAACTATGTTATAATTAGTGTTTGCCAGCGCAAAATACTATAGATGGAACTATTTTACAGCATAATTAGACACAAAAGCAAAACTAGACTACAATAAAATTTGTAATTCACCATCCACCAGGCATGCACAGCAAATACAATAGATTTTAAAAACGACCAAATTATAGGGAAGAGTACATTATATCGAAGTTAACATCATTAGTTCTTGCATTTAATATTGTGTACCGTTAAACAGGACTCGAGTGCGTGTTTATTTTGTTTTTACCATCTTGTGTGTTCCGCAGCACTTTTTACAATGCTTCTTCACATCGATAAATTGATACCTGTTAACTTTTTGTCGAACACCACAGTTTTTGTACACACGCTAAGGAACACATTAAATTTATTGTAACCGAAGATAGAAATCGATTGTTATAAATGATATTACAAACTGGCAATCACAATACGGTGTCAATTGTTATAATTGAATAGCCCTAAAATTAGAACGGTGTTAATTCAAAGATTATCGAGGTGCGGCTAACTTAATAGCTCAAACATTTCTTAACGAGACATAAGGAGATACGAATACTATTTGAAAATGTACTTTCTTGCGGTAAGATAGAGTTGGAATTCGTTTGACAGTAATTGAAGATTATACAAGGTGTTTGGCTTTGACAATGATGTTATGATAGTAATTTACATGCGCCAGGAATGGGCAGGTCGATCATACTCGACGCGAGCGTCTCCGAATAAGGCATTCGATTCTTGCGTCCCTCGAATCGTCATAAATGGCTCTGGTTTGTTTGTCGATCATTTTGGAGATAGGTTTCTGAACATCGATTCGTATTACCGATGTTTACGCAATCGATTTGTTGTGTTTATCGATACTAACGATGGTAATACAAGCTGTGATCATCGTTAGTTTGTTTTATTTGTTTATAGTTACTGTAACGTTTTATGATGTTTGTATAGCTTTCCCTTATAACGTTATTTACGATTATTACTAAACGATTGTAATAGTTTTAGTAACCATTTGTCGGTTTTTAATTGTAGAGCCCTTTTTATAGTTTTGAAATTCGAATAGAGTCATTAACTTAAGTACAATCGTCTTAAATAGATGTGATTAAGTGAATTGTAGGTTCTTATTGATTTACCATATTTGCTTTTTGTCGAACTTTTATTATATTACTATGTATTACCTACTATGCTGTGTTAGTTTCAGTGTCTAAGCTCTAGGTACCTATTTAGCGTTTCAGCAAGTACTTTTTTTTTAGTTTTTAAGTCGTACCACTAACTATATTATGGGCCAAGTTTGTCTGAAATAATAATATATATTTAATTAATGTATAATAGGTATTTAGATTTAAAATTGGTAAACCATCGAAACTGGACGTCTGTAGAGGTCGACCACGACTAAGGTGGTGTGATGATCTGGCCACACACGCAGGATACATGTAGTCAAAAACTGCGAAGGATAGAGTGGTTTGCAAGAAGAAAGGGGAGGCATTTGCCCAGCAGTGGGAAACAAAATAAGCTATGAAAAAAACTATGAAAACTATACATCTCATTTGGTACAAATTGTCAGTATTATTATCCATCAACATATTACAGACAATATTGCCACTTAAATAAATTTTCATTCGCGAATAATTAGGCAAATACTAGTTAAATATGCAAGAGTTCTATTAATAAGTATCCATTATATCAAGAATATTAATATACTGTATTGTTTTTAACATAAATTACTTAGTCAGATAAGTATAGCTGCGTAAGTTATACAGTTTGATTTACTAACAAAGGTCCGGCATTTGAACTGACGAGACCTAACGGTGTATTAATGAATATTAAATTGTGTAATTAATACGTGTCACTCCATAGGATTTGTGTTGAGATTGTCACATCCTTTAGATATGCAAAATCATATCTATGCTGGGAATTCTTGACAGAAAATGTGGGTTGTGGGTAGTACATTATTTACAGGACACGTGTTATGCCTAAAGAGGTGGGGTATTTTCAGAAGTGTTTACTCTATTGCCACTAATCGTAATAGGTGGCATGCCTTTTGTTATTAGTTATTGGGATCAGAGATTTTATTTTATTTAATACACTAAAAAAGAAACGATACAGAAATTATACAGGATAATTATATAGGATATGTTCTACAAAAAGGTCAAGTGAGAATAAGTACTCTTAACCGACGAGTGTGTATGAGGAATGTGGTGAAAGAAGTGTGTAGAATTGGAATTCGTGGTCTCTGCCTACCCCTCTGGGAATTAGTCGTGATTGTGTTTGTACAGTTTATGAATGAAATAAAGGCTGCTTCGTCCCTTAATTTACTAAAATATTCGAATATTTCTTCACAAATAAATCAACGCCAGTTTTAACGATCTTCGCAAAACTAGTGGTTATGGAATCAACGCCATGGGTGACCATAATAACAATAACTTAAATACAATATTATGTAAATGAAGTATACCAAATGACAGTATTCACGCTTGCACTATGACAATTAATTGAGCCAAAGACGGTTGTATCTGATTGCAGTACGTAATAAATTAATATACTGTGTCAAAGAATGGTAATAAATGTTTAATACTGTTGAGATTATCACAAATTATTTACAGGGGTACAAGTGATAAAAGAAATAATTTTTGATTATTTCTTTTCTACCGAAAGACGAGTGAAGGGGCAGCCTTATGTATCCTAAAATAAGTTTTTATTGGATATCAAGCTACTGTCAACACTAACCTGTAGACACTTACAATCACAGATTTATTTAGATCTATGCCAGTTAATGCAGTGAGCTAGCGTGGTGATTAATGCTCAGCCCTTCTCTATACGTGAAGAGGCATTTGCGCTGCAGTGGGACAGTTATATGCTGTTATTATTATTATATATTATGTCAGTTAATTGACAGTATGCTTGTAGTGGGGAAAATTAAAATAATATGTAGAGAAAAAAACTGTGCCTCAAAACAATAAAAAGTAATGTACGTCATCATCATTATCATCATCAGTCCGTTGCAATCCACTACTGAACGTAAGCCAATCTCAAAGTATGCCACAGAGCCCGGTCTTCTGCTTTATTCGTCCAGACGCAGCCGGCCCTCTTATGCAACTCGACTTGTTTAATATTATTGACAAATAAATTAATGGAACCATCACTATTCACAGACCTTACAATATGAATATTGACACCGCAACATTTCTATTTGTAGTATCAATAACAAAAACTAATAATACAACACAATCAAAGCAGTTACCGCTAAACCAAACCCAATATAATTTCCAAAGGTCACCGCACAAGCAGAGAGCCGTCCTTGTCATTACCGATTATCGAATCATTCGAATGATGACTCGACTACGATGCATTGCCAAGTACATTTCCGATACGACCAAGTTCGTTAGTCGATTTTGTTATTCGATTTTACGTCTTATGTCGAGGCGACAGCAAAATGATTTTAAATTTCGCAGTAAGAATGTACGTTTGTAGACGAGTAATGAGGGTTAATGCCAGCCGATCATTTGTGCAATCTCGACTGTTGGTTTTAGAGGGAAGAGATTGACGACTGGTGCGATTGTAGGTCGGCAATCTGCCAGTGTGCTTGTTCCTAACATACCGGTATGTTTTTAGTTAAAGTGGGTTTGATTTGCGAGCTGTATTCAGAGCTCTGCCTACGCGCACTTTAACGAATGACATAATGATATGAATGTAAATTGTAGTAATTAATTCTCATTCTAACTAGAAATAAGCGTAGATTTAGATTAAATGTCCGATATTGAGTTATGGGGTCCTTATTTCAGTGGTCTTACGTTTTGAAACAGCTTTGTTTCAGTGAAGGTGCACCTGTAAAACTTGGGGTCTTGTACGAGTTACCTGGTATATTAGATAGTCAATTTCAAATACATATAATCAATACGATCATCGACTTTATAAAGTTTGGAGTTTTGTTAATCTCACCGTGTCTGGTAGATTACGAACTTCATTCGCTTCATTATATATAATGAATATCAATATTTCAGTTCATGGCAGAATACAGTAAATGCCTATAGCAGTTGTTTGTGTACTAAAAAGAAAACGTTCTCTATTTACCAGACATTTACCTTATGAAGATTTTAGCGCGAACCGTCCAAAAGTGTTCCAATTTTGAATTTACCAAGTTTGCGTCAAGCGCGAAGTCACGAGTTCATCTCAGGTGGTTTCGGTGTTATTTTAAATATAAACATTATTTACAACACATAGAGTTTAATTTCCTTTAGTGATATTT
This sequence comes from Abrostola triplasia, assembly GCA_946251915.1. NCBI lineage: Eukaryota > Metazoa > Arthropoda > Insecta > Lepidoptera > Noctuidae > Abrostola > Abrostola triplasia. The sequence goes on from OX276439.1 coordinate 6,567,980, forward strand.
AGTCGAGTGCTCGATTTAGTCGATTTAATCGCTCACGTAAGGGAAGGCGTTCACACACGAGAGTCACGTCCCGTCAAGTCGCAGACTTTCTCCAACGTGTGGTTGACGTTGATAAGTTTACGTTAAACGTTCTTGTGTTGTCGTAGGTTATCGAGTGATCGTGTGTGATGTGCCCGATAGTCGATTGTCATCTTTTTGCAACTTAGGTTTGGCAAGAACAGTAGGTATTATGTAGTGCTAGTGTAACTTATAAGGTTAAGACATATTTTCTACATTATGATGAGTTACTTTCAAAGTCTCAACAGAGAAGTATGCCAGAAGAAAAGGGAGGCCTATAGTTACCCAAATACCTACCTAGTTGGTATGATTTGTGTAAGTAATTTACCGTTACAAACATCATACGAGAATCAAAAGCTTGTACCGTACATAAATCAGCGATAAAAAACCCTCTATTTTACAATCTGACTCCTGGCTAAAAGGTACTAAAAATACACTCGTTTCTTTCATATTTATTTTATCACCATAAAAGTTCCCACGGTTTTCGTTCACTAGGACACTTGGAGATGCAACGTCATTAATCACAAACAATGGACGCATGCGCAGTCGTCGTTTAGAGATCTATTAAAGCGTGCAGTTTCTGTGAGATTGACGGGTTCAGTCTGCGCACGATTTGATGTTATGGAATTAGTTTATCACTGTCTGTTGATGTTTCTAATATTTGTAATTTTTTTGGCCTTGTAAATATACGCTTAGACTATGATTATGCCTACAAATCTTAATTAATCAGTTTAATAATCAGCTACCATTTATAGGATCGAATATGTATATATTTCGTTATCCCAATTCACTGTAAGATTATATTTTTATCATTAGAATATCCTCTATCCTGTAAGATCCTAATTTACTATATTAAACCAATGCAAGTTACATACTTAAAGATAAGCTGGCTACCACAACATAAGTTTATTTTAGCGATAAATATGAACCAATACTTACTTAGCCGGTGTTTGCTCTGAGCCTCCTTGCAGCAGTCAGGGTGCAGGAGATGGTACCAGCTGACGCCGTGCAGCGAGCTCCTCTCCCAGCCAAGGTGCCACTCGCTACTGGACAAACAGATATACATTCAAGCAAATATAGGTAACTAGCTTTTTTCCGCGGCTTCGCCCGTTAAGTAGTCTATGTCCTTTCTCGGGTCTTAATTTACTACATGCCAAATTTCATCAAAATCCGTCGAGCGGTTTAGTCGTGAAGACGTAACAGGCAGACAGACAGAATTACTTTCACATTTATAAATATTAGTCTGGATGTATGGATTAACCGTTTGAATAGTACCTACATATTAGGCTCGCCGTATGTTACAGCATACATTGTCTTAGGTGGAATGTACTCGTGAAATATCATATAAGCAGTACTTGCCAATTTTTTTATATAATGAATGTGTGATAGTAAGTTATCCAACCCGCAGTGAGCTAGCGTGGTGTTCAATGCTCAATCCTTCTCTGTACGAGAAGAGGCCTTTGCCCTGCACAGGGACAGTTATAGGCTGTTATTATATTATTATTATTATAGGTTATCCACATATACGAGTACTTCATAAATTACATTTTGTTACGTATACTTTGTTTCGAATGCCTCACCACTTTTCGTTCTTTAGTATAACGTACCAATCTAATTCTTCCTTAATGAACTATCATAATGATTAAAACAAACTTAACACAAGGCGAATATAACTAATATCGTCTAAATTCTACCGATCATAACGATTAATATAGAATCAGTCTAGTGTCAGTTATGCAAACATTATGGAACGGAATCGAACTGGCTATTGTAGTGCCCAAGGTCCACATGATTGATGGATGCGATGACCCCAACTGATTGTGTTCGTTTGTGTCAAGTTCATTTTAATTTTACTTTTAATCGTTTTTGATTTGGTAATTTTGGGTACCTATCTGTTACATGTGTTTGTTTTAAACTGCCCATGAAGGTTCTTGTTTTATATGATAGTTATATCTATACAGTGTACCTACTATGTACCTATATCTATCCAAAAAGGGCGAAGAGACAAGAGTAAACGACGTCACACTAATATTATAAAGGCGAAAGTTTATGAGTGTGTTTGTATGTTTGTTACCTCTTCACGCTCAACCGGCTAGACCGATTTTCATGAATTTTCATATGAAGGTAGCTGACACCCTGGATTAACACATAGGCTTTTTATCCCGAAATAATATAGCGAGTAACACTGCGGGGCGCAGCTAGTCTAGTAATTCTTTTCGTTGGTTTTTTTTACCCGCAACGGAACAGAGAAGGTATGCGTTTAGGGTGAGAGGTTGTTATTTTAAGTAAATTGGAATTAAGCATGAGATGTAAAAAAATAATTATTAACTTGTGTGGTGAAATATTTTTTATGATTTGAATTAAACAAACAGGATACCAAAAAAAATATTGTTCTTTATTTTGGGCTGAAATTATGTAAAGGGATTTTACCTTTAACAGATGTACTCTTTGCCCATTTTGGATAGATCTACCGTATCCCAATTACGCTGTAGATAGGACACAGGTCAAGCACAACAATCTAAAACTTTAGGAGTAATATCTAGCACCATTATTATCGTGAGACACATTTAATGCAAATCTAAAACCAATTTATTTCTAGTTACGTTGTTATTTATCATCGAAAACGAATCTATTGCCATTTTAAAATGACAGTCGGAATTACGTATTAGATAAATATAATGAGTTATTAATACCACTTAACAGACGCCAATGACCTACTTCTTAAAAGAAAACTTTTAACTTTAAGTACTTAAATAGTCACTGGAGACTCACTTTAATATTAACGTAATATCGATTACAATCGTTTTAACATTTAAAAGAGTATAATTAACTCTAATTGCGATGTGTTAAGGTCGATTATTGTTTGTGTGGATAAGTGCTAAAATTATTCGCTTGTAATTTCGAAGACTTTGGCAAATAAACCACTTACGTTTATGAGCTAATCGCTACTGTTGCGATGAGTGTCGATAAGGTCAAGTTAAAAGAAATCAATGAAAAGCTTAATTTGTTTGTGGATGGCACAAGTAGCTAAAGATATTTATTCGAATTAAACTAATAGAAATAAAACTTCTTGAACGTCTTAAGATAAGCACCAAACTCTATGTTTTTTGAGAACTCTATCGGACAGAATGTAAGACGAAAATGAGTTGAACTCAGAAAATGCCACTTTACCATCATCATCAGCCAGAAGATGACCATTGTTGAACAAAGGCCTCCCCCTTAGAACGCCACAATGAACGACAGCTTGCCAATAGCATCCACTTATATATGCCTAATTTATTAGTACTTCGTACTAAGCTGGAGCTATAAGCTGCTATAGCAGGTTAGCAGTATCACCCGAAAATGACCTGATTGGTGCAGTAGACTGCTGCGCTGAGGGTTGCTTCCCGCACGGGGCAAATATTAGTGTGATCCACAGATGTTTGTCCTGAGTCTGGGTGTTTGTGTATGTGATATTCATGTTTGTGAAACAAAGTCACGACACAGGAGAAATTCCTAGTGTGGGGCGACCTTTTTTTTTAAATTTCTATTCGATTCGATTCGTTCGGTTACAATCAGAGGGTTTTTTAAATAAACTCCTATAGAAGCTAATATTAGAATCATAATAAAAACAAAAATAATTGTCACCTAGCGCCAGCAAACCACATCAATACTTATTAATATTCAACATTTAAATATCCATTAAGCAAACCACAACACAGCTCATAACTAATACAAGAAAATATTTGCATCTATGAGACGTATAAGCTCATTGAAAACCGCATAATGTCTCTAAAGACGTAACAATAATCTTTACGACTACCAGATGCAATAGAACATTATAGACTATGTGACATATGGCCGTGCGTGATCCGCTTAACATATAAATCATAGATCATTTAAAGCAGCATATTCACTGCATCAGAAGATACAAGGAGAGTCTCGCAGTCGCTTTAGAAGAATTTGTTGAATTGCAGCTTTGTTCGCAGAAGAACACAATTCCCTGCTGTCACCGCAAAGTCACCTTTATGAACCAACAGCACAGTATGGGCCTGATTCATCAATAGGCTCGCCACATCAGGCATATGAGACGTTTTTGGACAGAAACGGGGTGTTGACTCCTGACTAAGGAGAATCTCCCTTTGGGCATATTACGCGTGATTATATCTCTGTTTCGTATATCTTCTTGAATTATTGTTCGCTAGTCTCGCTGAACCTCAAGAACGGCTGGGCCGATTTGGCTAATTTTGGTCTTGAAATATTCGTGGAAGTCGAGGGCAGGTTTAAACCGTGAGAAGGCGGTACGAAGTTCACTGGGTTAGCTAGTATATTATATAGATATGTAGCATCTTCATAAAACAAAAGAAACTTAGCTCTGCCAAAGAAATGAGCTACGTTGGGGTTATTGGCAAATAGGTTGGCACATATTGGCCAACATTTGTCCCCAAGTGTGTAGGTGCTACGGTGACTAGCGCAACGTATAGACACGTCTGCCAATTAATGGATGTCTCCGATGGCGTCATGCATAGCATTGATAACATTTTATACTGTATTTGTTTAAATTAATATAAATTACACAGTAGAATAATATTAGTAAACAAACTTGGTTTGATAATTAATCTCCATTCTTGTAGATGTTGAAAAATACGATTAAAGAATAACATATTATAGATTTACATCTGTATTAACAAGTGCTGACGTTTGCAAAATAGTTGAATACTATTCAAAACTCTTTGCTACTACTATATTGAGATTCAACATCACGTGGACCTAAAATGTAGTATGGAATTAGGTAATATGGATATTGGATATGCAATGCACAAGTGTCACGGTGATAGGTACAGTGCGATGCCCAAGACAGGATTTAGGCACATTACACCCTACTAATACGAACAAAAAGACATAAACTGTTTATGTATATGAGCTGCACCGAGCAAGTGTTAAAACTGCTCTGGCTATGACCAAGTCTTCACATTGTGGCCCTTCACACGTTCTATGTTATTGCGTACAATCTCAAAGGCAAATGACTGTCGGTGTGCACGCCGCTCTACGTCTGAGTTTCACGGGAGCTTGTAACTTTGTCATTGTATGCAAAGTCTGTTTGCTTCCGAGCAGGTGACAGCCCGTGTTTACATTTCAACACCATAACGCGGAAATATAGTGCAATGAAAGGCCCGATGGCTGGGACATTTGAATAAATTACATATTAATTATGTTCAAATTGAGTTGGTTATTAGTTTATTTAAATGCGGAATGCTAAATAGGGTTTTGATGTGCGACACTGTGTAGAAGGCAGCTGTGCCTGTATTTTGCGGCACGGTAGCTTACTTCTAATTGGCTGAATATTGTAGAATTTCAATAACAAAAACCCAATAACTATTTTGTTAGATATCACGTTTCGAATCCGCGTTAGTAACCATGTTTCGGATTAGGACGTCTTCTATGTATTCCAATAATAAAAATAAAATAAAACCTCTCTACAACATACATTAGAACCGGATAGATATATATTAAAACACAGAGCCTATTTTACACTTCAATGTATTCTCTTAACGTATAAATCCCACATCCGAAGCGGACAGCTGCATAAAAAATGTCAGATTATTTGTACTTGAGGACGAGTGCGTCTCATCTCTTTACCATTGCATATATTTCAACTCGTCTTATTATTTCGTGGCATTGAAAGTCGGTGACGACACACATGAATATGAAACGCCCGCAATAGAGCTGTTGTCATACATTTCAGCCTTTGATGGACAGTAGTCCTGTGACAGATACACATAGTGCATTGTTTATTGTTTACGTGGAACCTTGAACCAGTGTACAGTGGTGTTTGTACGGTGGGATATTTTGTTTTACTCTGTTAAGGAGCAGTTTGTTGGATTGGGTAGGATTTTTTGGGAAGTTTTATTAATTTTATACTGCACATGTACCTTTATATGTACATGCTTAGATATAATGATTGATTACCACTGTATTTTATACAATTATTTTTAAAAGTTACGTATTTCATTGTCTGTTTCTATGCTGTGTAATGAAAGTAAAGTAAAACGCACAGAATAATTATGAGATATCCGTAACTTGTTAAGTTGTTATTAGCATGTAGTTTATCTGTCCCTAAACCTAAGTTGCAGAATTGAAACGTTAGAGTCGGGTAAACAACATCTGTATGTCCACAACCAAAACTCAACTTACTTGGTATCAATATGGAGTATCTTCATATCCATTGCGTGTACAGTGGTGAACACATTCGTGGCTCCATGTACCACACACTCGCGCGTCTCCGGCATGGCGAGGGGCGTGCACACCGCCAGGAACACGGGCTCGTTGCGACTGCACAGTGGTAGGTACGACACGTAGTGGCCACGAACTAATATTACCTGGAAAAAAATTGAAGCTTCAGTGATACTGTTTAGGTCTTATAACCGACTTCAAATCGGAGGGGGTTATGTATTCTGGACGCATTTTTTTTAAGGCTTTTATAATTGGGTCCGAGTCTGGGCGTGTGGATTTGCTTATAATTATAATAATCGACAACAAACACATTTGAAAATTAGAGTCACTTTGTGGAGTTATCAAATAATGTAGATTATTGTGTGCAACCTTTGAGTCTTTGATAACTAAGTTACAGACGGTTCGACATTATTTTAAGGAGATTATCAGCTTCAAGCGACCCACTAGTTACTGTAAATAAAATAAAGACTAACTAACAAAAAATGTTAATGAGCCAGAATCCAGAAATAAAATATCCATCGTTGCATAAGCGTGTCTGACAACTCTTTATGACCCAAAAACTCCTTGCCTTAGTTTTACTGTCAGTCAACAACTATTAAAACTAAACTTTATAGAAAATAATGCTCTATTCATACGCATGCAATAAAAAAAACATGTCTCTTTATAGCCGTGAAACTATAACACCGAGTTTAAAATCAAGGTTGCATCGCCGTCGAGAAAAGCTTTTTATTTGACACTCAACTGTGACCCGCTTCTAAACTGGGCGTGGTTGCATGACATTCTTTAAACTTTTAACTACAATGGATAAGTACGCTCGACTCGATAGTTCACAGTTCAACCGCTCACTGACGCGATCTTCGATCCGGATTCGAATAACCTTGGACGATATATTTTACAATCGTATTCATAGTATCGATTCCTATGTTCGTTATAATCGATTTGTTTGAATGTGTAATCGATGTTTTGTCTGTTTGTGGTTACTGTTTATTGATTGTTGAGTGGTGTTTTATTACGTTCCTTACTTATCAAGAGCGATATTTCCTACATGTAGATTTTCTTTGATAAAAATTGTTTCATTGGATTTTATAAATGATGAATAATTTTATTTATGCAAATTGGTTTTACAAAAACACTTTTACACGTCATTTTTTTAAAACTAGATGACATCGGCATTTCCTAACTACTCTGAGAAGAAATACCGAAATGTATGTACAAAATAAGTGTAGAAAGGCTGACTTAATGCCAAAAGCTGCAGAGGTAAATAGAAGTAGACACTAATAGCTGTTGCTCCTATATCATTTACATGGGATATTACAATAAAGTTCTTTAGCAAACTTAATACATTTATTATATCTAACTATTCAATATCAAGTTGAACTTATACAATGATAGAAATAGACTATGAATTCGCCAGGAAACAATGAGTAGTACAAAATATCATTGTACGGTTGCGTAAAAAGTTTAATCTACTTAACAAGATATATTTAAATGATGTCTGTGTCTGTAGGTCAGATTGTATCATGATCATAAATAGAGCAACACGGTATTGTGTGACAACATTATACTGAATGCAATTTGGAATGTCTACCAATGCTAGTTGAATAGATAATAGTGTGTCTTTCTGTTACGGTTTTGATTCAATAGAAGCGAATAGTTGAAGAGAAGTACAATTACTTAAAAACATGTGCCTCTGTCATGGCTTTACACACTTTTGAACAATCTCTCAGGTATGCCGATATCCTAACGATGTTTTCCTTCACCGTTTTTACCGGCAACTGATAACTAATTCATAATACGCACATGAATTCGAAAATACATTGGTGCGTTCTTGAATAGCAGATAGATAGCTGTTAATATGCTATAAATGCATCAAAATAGTTACTGTAGGTACCATACAAGACCGAAAATATAAATCTAGAAATATATAATAACCAATTATCAAAAATCAATAACGTAAAGTGCCGTATTTACACCTCTTTACACGGACGACTTTTAGTCATAATTTTAATTTAATAACCCGTCCCCAACACTTAAAACAAGATCCCATCGAGTCCCAGATTAGAATAAAAATTATGACATACAAGTACTTAAGGGATTACAAACAAAAAACGTAAGTTATAAACCGATTGGTTACGTCAACGCATGTCCGCCCACCGAACAAAATGTGGCGACGATAGATTAGCCGGATACGATGCGAGATTATCGCGGTACGGCCGTATGACGATACGCCCAAACGTATGGCCTTGTTTGGCCTAAGATACGAGAGGAAGGGACTAGAGGTATAATAATCTTGTTACTTGTATCCGTTTGGGGACTTGGTGACCTGTAATACAATAATATTTGAGCCTACTTCAGGCACCAGCAATCCACAACCGGAATATTTTGTTACGCCTTAGTTTAAGTTTTTGTTTGTTGATGAATTTGGGTTTCGGTAAGAAAATAATCAATTTTTATTACATAACATAATATCAAGTCTGTATTCTTCGAAGGGGAAGGCAGAGGTGCTCATAATTAGTACACATACATTTCGCTAGTTATTTTATATATATATATATATAGGTACCAATGTAATAAGGGGTGAGCATACGGCCATAAACTGCCTTATGGAAAAATCCAATAACAATTTGCCCGACCCGGGACTCCAACCCAGGAGTCGAAGAATTCATGCTTACCAATGCTAAGCGACCACTACAGTGAATCTGGTGGTAAGTGAATGAAATCCGATCTCTGTAGCCACTTAATCGCCTACAAAGTAAGTCGACAGGTAAAACTACATTATCGCTACAGCTTTCAACTTAATTATTCAACCGCATGAATTCATAACAGTATAGGACAATCAATCGTGACTTATTATCTGTTGCGTACACAACCGAAATTCATCAGAACTATACCGAATCATGAAGTCAACAATGAACCACTTTCTAGCAAGATAAGAGCGTCGTGACTGCTCGTGACCTGCTACTCCGACCATTACAACTTCACCCCTGACAATGTCGCTAGTAGTCGTACTTTCTTTATTAATAATTAGTTCCGATTTTCGCCACGATTGCCTTTTGTACTCCGGTTATTGAATTGTCAAATACAATTGTGTTTTGATCTCAGAATTGGACTTTATCTCTCGAAGCTCAAATGTCGTGAAGTTAAAGACTGTATTATAGTGATTAAGACATGTATTTTGATATTCTGTGACAGTTTTAAGTGGGCAGTTAGGCAATTGAACTACAGATGATATTGCCAGTGCTCTAAAAAACATTTATTTGGTGTGTATTTTGTTACAGGCAATATGTTCAACAAATGTCATGCATGCATAGTTTGACTCTCGACTCTGCCGCGTGACCAGCTCATGAAAAAGGACTCCGTTACCGTACGTCAGTATGACCGGAATACACAGTAAATAATGTGGATAGCACCCACGAAAGTTATTATAGTAAAATATGTCATGCATTTCTGATCGGTGAAGGATCGAACGATATTTTATGAGTGTATCGAAAATGTTGACCGTTATACTGTACGCTGCAATCATATAGGAAGATACACTTACTAAGGATAAAACACTTTCAATTTCTACACTTTCTGAACCAGACATATTGCATGCCCCACATTTAGATGTGGGTGTCTAAATGTGATGGAACAGTTCGTATCACGTGATCAACATTCACAATAGGTGTCTAGTGTCTGCCAATTATATGAAGAACTGACAAAATTCAATACTATGCTCTTGAAATAACAAATCTGTAACAAATACAAGAAAAAGGCGCATTGAAAAAGTGATAGATTCTTATTTAAAAACACTAACATTTTACGTCAAAAAACATGAAATTTACCGAAAAATACCGCTACAACCGTTAGCTATTGTTTATCTATATCGTCTGAGGGCAAGACCGATTAAACACACCACAAACGCCTGCAAGTGGTCAGAAGAGTCACGCTCAGCCGTGTGGAGTCACGAATCGTTACGTCACACCTTCTTTTTTTAAAGTTATCCTTTATAACGGTGTGCGCACGCGCCGCTTCATGATGCCGATGTCGTGTGCGGCTCATGTATTTTATTATGTTAGCGTTGATTGATTAGTATCGATATTCTATTGATAAAGTTTGACCGATGCGTACGGTTGTTGGTTCATGACGATTGTTTTAAAACGTACGTAGTTACTAAGTGTGTAGTTTCGGTAATGTCGTGCAAATAACTTGGTAATGTTAAATGATAATATTAAATAATTTAATTTTAGAGTTCGTGATTGGTAGATTTGTCAAACATTGGGCCAATAATTTGTGAGTGAAATATTAAATGTCACAGCTGTCGTGAAAGTGACGTTTGAGGTTTTATTGCAGTCGTGACCTATAAATTAGTTTTAGGGTACATTTTGACTTGCGTATGATTGTGTTGAATTGAGCATGACATTTTTTGTCATATCAAAACACTCCTTAGTCAATTCGGTCTGATAAGGACAAGCGATAGTTGAGTGCTAAATCCTGGTCATAATTTTTGGGTCGACAAGGTGTGTATTAGGATTTTGGTATGAAATTGTCAGGTAAAAAAAATCGCCCCCTGTATATTGGGATCTCAAATATAACTTGCGCGATGTAAAAATACCTAATAACTTTTTATCTCTGCCAACCCTTTTGAATGCGTAATGTTGTTTTATGTGAACCCAAATATATTGTACATATTTCCAGCGACCAACTATATTGTGTGCTTAAGATTACTTAAATAGTCAGAGAAATAACGTCATAATTTTTCAAACACCGCCGTTAGCACACTGCACAGTACTGCAGCAACAAACAGACTCGGTCACACGTACCAACATACAGTATGCAAATAATACATCTTAATATAGGGAGCAGTGGCTCGAGTTTTGTTATTACAATCAGATGAATTTACATTTCATAAATAAATGCATCTCTGGCGGTGCCCTAACGACGCCACACTGAATGTTTTTGCTTCACATAAACTGTATGAGTAGCTTAATTTAAATAAGCCACGTTCACTTTACGTTATACTGTGGAGTTTGGTGTGAATGTTATGTTAGTTATGTAACTTTATGTTCAAGGCGTTTTGTGTGAGCTGTCAACACGGTTTCTCTGGAGGAAGTTGGAAGTCGTTTTTGATTGGAATTAAACCTTTTTGCTATTCTGGCGAACGATCTACACATGCCTTTAAGTTATTAACAGTGTCATTGAATTTGGGGGGTGATTTTAGAATATTACGATTGTAATATTAACTTTGTGATGAAGGACTGTTTGATCAAGTGTATCCTACATTAATAGTTGGACTCGCTTACAAGAGGTTCATAAAGTTACAAATATTGAAATTACATGATGCGAAATCACCCAGATCCAAGGTGTGCCTTTGGCAATTCGGTCAAAAGATTATGGCTTCTAAAATCAATCGAGCGAAGATCTTTGATTAATTTTATGGACCATGGGATACTTAAATTTTAAGTCTTGGTAACGGCTCGTTAATTTAGGTAAAGGCACCTTAGAATTGCCTCTATGCGTAATGATACTAAACCTTGTACCTACGTCAGAGGGACCTGATGACGGGAGCCCACCGGGATCTCAACTCTTATATCGATTTAAAAAAGCCTGTTCATTTTGTTCCAAATATGTGACAAATACCATATAATTTATAATTAGCAATATTATTTTTGATTTAGTAAACGCTGACATCATTAAAAATAAATGCCAGTTAGCGTTAAACTTTCTATTTTGATTGACTGCGCGTGGACCCTATAATTTTCAAAATTAATTCACGTTATAATTTGAATTCACTCAGAAGCGGTTCATAGTTCAAGTTTTTGCGTAATACTGTAATGTTATGAGCAATATTTTAATTGGCCAATCATATGTACTAGATAGTTTCACTTATTGTAACTACGTAAGATTTGCATAACTCGCTAATTGCGCTAATTGGGCTGGAAATTGTGAAATAGTTAGAAAAATAAATACCTTGTGGAGAAGGATAGTATGATGTTTGATAGATGTTAGCTAGGTGGGACACCGATAAACGCAAAATGGCTGGCAGCGATTGGAAGCGGCAGGCCATAGATCGAGCTCGCGAGTGCCATGTCCAGCAGTGGACTAAGATAGGCTGATGATGAAGATGATAAATGTTTTACTTTAGATATTAAAGCTAGATGTTCGAAGGACAATTTTGTTCTTTTGAAAGACTAGGATGTGTGTCTAAATAATACCCTTTAACAAACTATACCTTTAACTTATAACAAAAATTTTAGTAACCTATCACATCACATCAGTCTATTGCAGTCCACTCCTGGACGTACACTCCCCCAGGGTACGCCACAAGGTACCTACAAAATATATAGGTACCAACATAGTCTCAAACCAAAAATTAATATCATTATCTTGGACTTGTATCCGATATTGGAGACACTAAAATTGACCATACCAATAATAGAAATCAGAAGATTAGTAACTAATAAATACAAGTAGGTATAAAGTCTATGAAACATAAAAACAATAACTAGACTTGTGTTTCAACATTATAAGCCATAATTATACATTCTTGGTCCTAGCAAAGGTAAATTAATTCGGAACATATCTAACTGTGTCTCGAAGTACCGTTCTTTGACTAGAAGATAGAAAGAAGGAACGGGACCACATATAAATGAATAGAAGTCGGAGGTCACAACTCAAAAAATACCACTTTTATTATCAATAATTGCCTCCAAATTGCACAATTCTATTCACATTAGCAATCGTATCAATTACAAAGGGAAATTCGTATTGAATGGTCATATTAGACTATTAAGCAAAATGCTCACATGCAGAGACATATCATTTGGACGTGTTCTCACGCACACTAAAAATCAAGTACCAATCATTACTCGAACCTCGTGAACTGACACGTAGGTATATTAATTCTAATAATGACCGTCCGAATGAACCTTCTTTCGTCACAGACCGTATAGAAAACATCAAATACATATAATTAGAGGCATCTATAAACTACGGTAATTGTGAATCGTCTTCTTTAATTATGAAGGCCGGTATCGAAGGTTGGAGAGTTGCGTTGTGAAATATATTTTGTTGGTGATTTGCTGGACGAGTATTGACATACTAATCGGCTAACTGACCACGAATAACCACTAATTAAGCTGCCAATGTCACGTGACTGGGAGTGATGTTTTCAACAAGTATATTATGACGGGTTACGCTCTTTCGTATGTAACTCTTGAGTAAATCTGTGTACTTAATCGAAGATTTCTTTCTTTTTGGAAAGTCAAATCCAGTACCTACTAGAAGGAATAAAAGAAGCTAATCAGTGACATAAAATGGGTCATACAACCGTACATTCCGTTAGTAAAATACTATACGCACTATAGGAAAATTACGCAATGATATACAGGACATGTGATCCTATATAAATCCTCCTGTTTAAATCGTCACACTAATTTATACTTCACTGCTATTCACCTACGAGTATAATAACATAGTAAACGTTGTAGCAATGTGCTAATATTGACGAGAGCGAGTGTATCCGTGTGCTAATAGTAGGTAATCGCAGCACATTCCGATACACAAAACATCAGACGCTGAGCATCATTATACAATGACAAAAGAACCTTGTGCAACTAGTTAAAATGTATGCTCTCCTGGTACCGATGGTGAAACAATTCAAGCAAATAACTAGAAATGTATAAAATATTTAAAACTAGGCTGATCCGACGGACGTTATCCTTATTTTTGAATATTGAAAAGTTAATAAATAATATAAAGTCGTTAATTTTTCTTAAATTTTCTAATGTTCCGCGCAACTTTCATATTCTTTGAAATAAAACTAGGTTTACGGATTTTATCGCGGTTTTTTAATTCTTCTTTTTCTTTCATAAGAACCTTCTTCTGATAATAAACAAACACAGCAATTGGTCCAGTCGTTCAAGCGTCATGTTTTATATTACTGGTGTAGTAAAATGGTATAGATAAAACAATTAATTCAACATAATGTTATTTACTGGACAAGTTAAGGACTAATTTTATTGTACCTACATATACTCAAGCTAATAATAATGCGCATTTATCGCTGGTAGCGTTATAATATTTACGCGAATAACGTGATTGTCAAGAAGTAATAACTAATATGACTCTGTCAATGTCATATCTACTTTCGTTATTATAAAAGACCGATAAAGCATTTAAAATTGTACTTAATAAATAACAATATGACTAACTAGGGACTGAAGTCTACATTCAGCTCAACTTGGTCTATCCCTTTGCCAAAACCTTCTTTCAAAAACGTGGTCCGCTATGATTGGTGGAGAAATTGCTAGTTTTCTTTTTTTTACTTCTTTTCACGTCTTTTTTTTTGGTTCTTTATTTATTTAGGGGCTTTTATTTAACAAAAAATAACATGTCAGCCTTTTCACGTCTTGATGTGACAACTCAGACTATAACATCTTCTCGAAAAGCTAGCTGATTATACTTAAACATATTGAAACAGCAGATAATATAATGGCACTTCTCGCTCCACATACCGCTGCGGACGCTACTGATCAGTTCCACCGTACTAACCTTATTCCAGCACAATAATGGTATCGGATCATTTCCAAGCACATTTCTTGCAATCTTCGAGTATTACAACTGTATTGTTTAATGTCTGATGATGTTCAAATGTCTCGGAGATATTGTTCTAGGAATATTAGATGCAATTTATGCAAATTGTATTGTATTTGTATTCTGACTGATTGTAGCAGCAAAACAGTAATGTACATCAGCTTATGAGGTTTATTTGTCGCGAAAGCCACTGTCGATCGAGTACACGATCAATTGATCCTGGGAATTCATAAGCCGGACAGTGATATTGTATTGTATTTCTACTAATCTACCAAAGAACACTTTGAAAGTGACATCTTTGACGGAGTTTTACTGCAGATAATGTGTATGCCATCAGGTGATCTATCACACTTATAACCTAGAACACTAATCTGACACTACCGGAAAAAAAAGTAGTAGGATTCACGGTTTGCCAAAATCTCCGAAGCATTGGATAAGTAATGTACAACTTCTTATATTGACAGAAACCACTAAAACTTATTTTTAGGATCGATCTGAGACTGAAATTAGTAGAGCAATAAGGCAGTCAATGTGATAATAATGTGATCTGTGAATGTTTGATATTTGCATACCGATGATACTGTTAAGCATGATGTAAGTACCTATGGTGATAACAATGACGTACTAATGCCCGTTACGAGAACTAGATTTGGTTGCACATGGCAACACAGTTGACACCCATCCAACGATTTCCCTAACCGTTTTAAATATACACTTACAAAATAAAGTAATTTATACCTACTTTAACACCTGCAAAACCATGTTTCTGGGAATCAAATCTTTCATTCAATAATGTTAAGAAGATTGTCAACAAACAACGGTATTGGAATGATGCAGATGGTTATCGTGTAGGTATCGAAAGTGAGTCAAAAAGCTTTTTGAGCATATAAAAAAGAAACTACTAAACATGATTTTGTTAATAACCAAGCTTTAGAATCTCCATTGTTATTCTGTTCGCTAGTTCCGTAATGACTATATTTAGCGTGAGTTTCTAAATGATAATCAACGGACCATAAAACCAGTGAATTAAAGCTGTTTATGAAATATTTAGTCCATTACAGGTACGATAGTGTAAAGTCGATACTTGTATGTCGGTATCGTGCGCTCGCGCCCATTAGTGGCGCTTGCGCAACACGCATTTAGTTCAATAGTTACAAGCGATTCTGGGGAAATGCTGTAATTTTGTATATTGCAGTTTAGTGCCCTTAGTATTGTAATCATGTGAACTACTTCTGTATGTTGTGCCTCTAATTAACTTTAAACTCCAGGAATCAGCATTTAAAGTAAAGTATCTTACTATAAACTACTGTTACTATTCGTTATTCATACAACAGATGTATAAATACATTCTGGAATGTGTATAAATAGATCTAAAACACAAATAACTAGATACTATAGGTTCTCAGCTCATCCCTTATTTATGAGAGCTGCAGTGGCCCGCTTCCCTCATTTCAATTTTCATACATAACTGAAATTCTTATGTTGTTTGTATGTAATGAACGGTGCACAATGAATTTTCGTACAATCAAACCTTTTTACCAATAACGTTGAAGATTTAAAGTATTCACGTGAAATGAGCCATTTACGTCAAAACGTGACAATTGATAAAGATGTTAATTTTGATCCCGATCGAAATATTTTAAACTTAAATAATATTGAACATGAAATATTTATGTTTCATACTATATCTTCATATATCGTTTCAAGAGTGTACTATAGACATCAGTATACCAGAATTCGTTTACATCGCTGATCATTTGACCGCGGAAGAATGTCGCCGACTCTTCGCTTCTTTGCATTTTCTGTCTTACGATCTCCCAGAGACTTTATCTGATGCGGAAAAAAATGTGCCAACAGATGTCCCTTGTATAAAGCTGCTGATAAAATGGAATGGTGGCGACGACAAATGGGACGGGAAAGGAAAAACACACGTTACCTTAGAAAAGAGGTTACGACAAATAGGTAAGAGGGAGCTAGCTGACTGGCTCGGGAAGACGGTGTTTCACCAGCTATCTCAAGATTTAAACGATTCACTGGAAGACCCTCTGTATTTCGATGAGCCTCATCGTAACGGTTTAAATGAAAGGACGCAATACAAGAACGAGAAGAGCACAATTGCGGAAGAATGGTCTTCATTAGACTCCATACTGTGTGTCACTTTGTTTGGATTATTGATTATCACGATGTCCGCGTTCTGCCGGGTGCTGCGAGTGCAGTTTTGGAGGGACTCGGTTAGACGTAAGGATAGAGAAGAATTAGTTGACCTGCTTAGTACCGGTTCTGTTGACAGTGACCAGGAAACGGTTTATGAACTCGATGTAGAAAATGAAGACAACATTGGTGACGAAAATGCAACCACCAGTTGTAATAAATAAGTTTTTTTATCACTAAGTTTATTTAAACGTAATTTTGGCTTTCTTTTATTGTTATATTTATTGTAATTTATTTAGGTATGTCTGTATTAATGAAGCCGTTAAAATCCCGTTGCAATAAAAATCAAGAAAATATAAAAATCTTATCATCATGTTACACAGGGTCTTATTTTTGGTAATGATGCTTAATTCCAACTTTGATGGATTAATTAATGATTTAAATATATCTTGTTTCAAGTACCACCATCATCCAAATAACATTTACATACAAAATTATCCATCAATTAACATTTTCTACGTTAATTCCTTGAATCAAAGCACAGCTACCTGTCGCTAACAAGCCGGTGTGTAGCAATGCGCGCACGCAGGCATCGGGCGTGTCATCGCGGCGCGCGCGCCGATAAGCCTCATTAGTGACCGTCCTTCTTAACTTCATCAACCGATACCATTAACTCGGGATATCGGACTAAAGTGGGTTGGCTAAATGGCAAACCTATGCCTTCGAAACTTGTATGAAATAAATTGAATTTGTGTTAGTTGTTGCAAGAGATATAAAGTAGAAGTTTTATTGTATTTAGTGTGAGTGAGCTCTATTATTTGGTGATTGTAGTAATAGTGTTTATAGAACAGGATTTAAAAGCCACTGTTTATATAATTTAGTTAAAATGCCGATAGTAATAAGTGTAAATCATTATATTTTATGATAGAAATGAAGGGAAAATGAGTCAGAGCATTATCGTAAACCTTAATTGTGTTAAATAAACCAATGAGTATAATGATATTTCTGCTGGTATCTAATAACTGTGTGGGTGTATTTTGTGTTCACCTGTGATGATTAAGCCTATTCTACTCTTGTGGATGTCGTAAAAAGAGGAATTAAGTAGATATCGCTACCTATAATACATAGGTAGCGGTAAAAAAGTAACGATGTATGTAATTCTTCCTATCGTATGGTTGATGAACGAACTGGTGTCAGAGTTTAAACCGCATGTAGGCCTCTGACATAATTTTAGACTGTTGAAAAGTCTCTCAAGTGTGCCGGTTCCTAAAGGTCCAAATCCCGGGTCGGGCAAATTGTTACTGGGTTTATCGGTTATCCATTAGGTAATTCTCAGTAGCAGCACGGAGTTCGAATTTGTGCCCGGTTGATAGTAATAAGCTCGCCCTCTATTACATTGGGACCTATTACAACGTGCGAAATGTGAGTAAATTATGTATATGTGTAACTCTGCCTAAACCTCCTGGGAATACAGGCGTGATGTCATGTTTTTTAAAAGGTAGTATGATAATTAAACAAACAAATGAAAACCCACCAACGTCTGAATGCAGTACGTCATTTCACGCCCATAATTGTAATACAATTATTTATTCATACCTAGTACCTACGTCAACGAATGAATAACTACTTATTAGTTATATTTCTTAAGAAACATTCAGTTTGAAATTACTATTATTTAGTGCCTTATTATCATTGAAATTGCATTTGTTTCCGTAATATTGCGTCGCGGGAATGTCTTTTACTTTGTATATTATAATGATTTGTGTTGCGTTGTGAGAATTAGACGTCAAAATAAAGTTTGTTATCGGTTACTGTCCGGTTGAATTGTAACATTTTATTTTGGTAACTCAATTTGCGTTAAGCCTCGGGGTAGAAGAAGAAGAAGAAGAAGAAATAATTTATTTGTAAGAATATAGTAAAATTTAGGTGTATACAATATTTTTAGTATCATATATTCTACCAAGTTCTGGTGTACAAATATTTATTTATATATCTAAGTTACTTTTATAAATTCTTATCATTAAGGTAATCATTAATACAGTAATAACATTTGTCTAAAAGTAAATCAAACAATCTGCGTTTAAACTTGTGTACATTAAGGGCTTTAATACAATTCGGCAGTTTATTATAAATTCGGATTGCCATACAAAATGAGTTTCTGCTATGCATTGTGGTACGTTGGTTTTGGACGAATAATTTATTAGGGAATCTGCTATTTCTATTTGTGATTGATGTATTTTTATCAAAAAGTGTTAAATTCTTATATACAAACATACATATCTCATAAATATATAAAGAGGGTAGTGGCAGAATATGATGTTTCTTAAACAGAGGAACACAACTATCTAAATATTCAGCACCACTTATTGCCCTCACACATTTTTTTTGTGCTCTGAACGCCCTGATTAAGTCAACTGAGTTGCCCCATATGACTATTCCGTAACGTAGAATAGAGGAGACGTAACCATGATACGCACAAAGGGAAGCATTTGATGTTGTTACTAGCCTGATTCTGTTTAAAACAAATACGTAACAGTCTAGTTTTGAACAGATTTTATCAATATGTTGTTTCCAGCTACAGTGTTTATCTATAGTTAGTCCGAGAAACGTAGTTGTTTCTACTCTTTCTAGAGATTTTCCATTGAGATTTATGTTTAATGGGGTAGGTTTGCTGTTGTAGGTTTGAAATTGTATTAATTTAGTTTTATCGATGTTTATTTTTAAATTATTATTAGCTAGCCAATTATTTACATTACTTAAAGTTCTATTAATGTCCTCTTCGTACTTATTTTTATCATTGCAATTTACAAGTAAAGTTGTGTCATCTGCATATAAGACACATTTGTAATTAGTGGATTTCGGTAGGTCGTTGATATATAATAAGAACAATAAAGGTCCCAATATACTGCCCTGTGGTACTCCGCATGAGTTTTGAATGTCCCTAGACCTTTGGGTAGTTTTGTAACGTCCTGATAGACAAGGTATTTCTACGCATTGAAAACGATCTGAGAGGTAACTTTTTATCCAGTCTAGCGCATTACCTCTTATTCCATAATTATCGAGCTTTTGCAAGAGTAAATTGTGTGATACAAAGTCGAAAGCTTTGGACATATCAAGGAATATAGATACTATTGGAATTTTTCTATCTAGATTTTCTGTTATTGTTTTTACTAATGAAAAACATGCTTGAGTAGTTGTATAGTTTTTTCTGAATCCAAATTGTTCTGCTGTTAAAATATTATGTTTTAGTAGGAAGCTATAGAGTGCATTGTATAATGATTTTTCTAATATTTTTGACATTATGGGGATTAGGGTTACTGGGCGATAGTTACTCATTTCGGATCTGTCGCCTTTTTTAAAAATTGGTTTGACTATAGAGTATTTTAATAGTTTTGGAAACTTGCCTTGAAAGAATGATAAGTTAATTATGTGACTGAGAGGGCCTGATAAGTATTTAGCACATTTTTTTATATTATTAGTGTTTATGTCATCGTAGCCTGTAGAGTTAGTATTATTTAAAGAAATTATTATTTTATATATGTCTATGCTATCTAGAGGGTTTAAGAAAATGGTATTTGGGTTATTTACAATGGTTTTTTTATTTTGATTATTAGTAACTACTGGTTTTTGTACTTTAGTTAAGTTGATAAAATATTCATTAAAGCTATCAGCTATGTTTTTAGGTTCACAAAATTCTTTGTTATTTATTTTTATTAGTTTTATATCTGTAGCTTTAATCTCAGAGTTAAAATTAGATTTTATTATTTTCCAAGCAGCTTTGCATGTGTTTTCAGATTTAGTTATATATCTAGTATTCTGTAGTTTATGAGCTTGCAATGTACACTTTTTTAATATTGTTTTGTAAATATTATATTTTTTTAGATTTGTTTTTTTATCTAGTGGTGATTGTAGGTATTTAACATATAGTGTTTTTTTGTTTGTGTATGATTTTCTTAAACCTTTTGTGATCCATCTTGATCTGATAGGTTTATTAGTTATTTTAACATTTATTAGGGGAAAGCAAAGATTGTAAAAAAGTGTTACTGTGTCATGAAATAGTTCGAATGCTTCGTCAACATCATTACATTCGTATATATCATTGAATGAGAGTGCATTAATGCATGATATAAATTTATTTGTATTTTCGTTGCTATAATCTCTACGCTTTTCGAACCAAAATTGTCCGTAACTTTTACCATCATTACAATTTGAACTGTCAAAAGTAATGCTTTGTCCAGTTTCATGATCAGATAATGCTAAGTAATGTGTTTTCATTGATACATTTACTAAATTACTGGCTATTAAATCTAAGCAGGCTTCTTTTCTTGTTGGAGTTATAATATGATTTATTATATTATGATTCTTGAGTATAGAATATAATTCTTTAGTATTTGTGTTGTTAGATTTTAACAAATCTATATTCCAATCGCCGCATAATACAATATTTTTATTAGGTTTTTTTGATAGTTTTTTTAAGAGTTCATCAAAGCTTTTTAGGAATACTGTTGCATTTAGGTTAGGTATTCTGTAAATACATACTACATATAATTTGAGTTGTATAATTTCAGTAATGCAGTATTCAAAGTGAAATGGTATAGGTTTTATAAGGTTGTTAATAGGTCGTGTATCTAAGTTTCTTTTTACTAGTATACAGGAGCCACCTCTGCGTTGATCACTCCTTGAAAATGACCCTGCTAATTTGTAGTTATTAATGTTGAGGTTAGACTCTGTACCTCTTTTCATAAAAGTTTCTGTAAGGCAAATTATATCAATGAGACCATATTTTTTTTCTAAATCTTGAATAGTTAATTCAAATATATCTTTTTTGTTTAGTATTCCTGCTATGTTTTGATGAAAGAGTGTGTATTTTGACTTATTCGCGAAAAAAATTGTGTGCCTGATCAACTTTATTAATATAATTTTTAGTGTCTAAGTTTTGGGCTGTTGTGTTTTTTCGGATAAGTTTGTTTAAATTGTTGAATATATTTTGCATTCCATTGTTATTTAGTAATCCTTGATATTTAGAGAACATACTATAATCACATGATAGCTTAAGATTCGAGTCTAATATTGAAGCATATTTATGCTTTTTATTATCTAGGCATATTATATTATTAAACGTTTCAATCCTCGAATTATACATTACAGAATAGTGATGATGGCGATAAGTAGGTAGACATAGAATAATGTTAGTATGATGAAGTTGTTTAAGTGACTCTCTAATTTGAGTAGTCAAATTATAATAATTATTTGTTTTTAAGAAGTCCTCTTCTCCTATCATAATGACACAGAAATCCTTTCGTGTGAAGTCAATTAATTTTTTATATAAATTCTCCAATAATTTTATTATTCCGCATTGGGGAGTGAGGTAGTGACATATCTGAAATTTCTCGATAGTATTTTCCGCTATCTGTAGTATTTTGTTCTTTTTGTTACTACTTATAATACACATTTTGTTCAATTCGTTTTTCTTATTTGCATCCTGTGCATTTTTCTTGGGAGTTGATAAGGTAGATGGTACACGTTGTTGAGTGTTCATTGAAGTCTCAAAGTTAAGTTGAATACCGCTAGAGTTGGTTGACAGTAAATCCTCTGAATAAGTACGTTGGCTACGTTTTTTCTTTATTTTTGTGTCCGATTTTAGGATCGGACTTGGCTCGGAATGTATATATTTTTGTTTTAGTTGTACAATAATTTGTTCTTTTTCTATAATTTGTTTATTCAGGCATATGTTTTCTTTCATAATATTGTCAATTTTACTGTTTGCAATCTCTAATTGTTTCTTTAGTAAAATAATTTCTTGCTTTGTTTCTTCGAAATCGCAGTCAATGTGGTAGTTGTTAGTTAAGTCTTGTAAACTTTGAGAATGTATCTCAGAACTAGATGATAGAAAAGATGCATCCATACTTTCAGTTGATCTTCGTACTATTTTGTTACGTATAGTTACATTATCGTACTCCATTTTAATGACTGTGTTTTTCTTAATATTGCGAATTTTTTAATACTATTTATCCGTTTATCGCAAGTTGGTTTTTTGCAAGTGCAATCAGTGTTTGTGTTATAATTATGTAGTGTCTCAACAATAATAACACTTTAGTGCCACCTCTAGTTCTTATCAGGAACAAAATAAATCGACCTGGTAGCTCAATTTAATTAGTTTTCAACTAGATGTCGCTACCTAGCTGGTTCAATTTATTTCCTTTTCAAATAAAATTGTTCTTAGCGCCATCTATTGCCCAGTGGTGAAGTAACAGAACTATCACTTGTTCCAGCGGTGGAGAAAAAACTTCGTATTTTTTTTACTAGATGTCACCATGTTTTATTTTATTCTATTGAAATTGATCGATATTTATTATCTGTGGTTTTTGCTGACAGAGTGAACGAATGTTGATAGCGGGTTATTTGTTTTGTTTACATAGTTTTTAAATTGTGAAAAATAACGGGTGAAACGTTGAGTAGTTGGTACGTTGAGTTTTGTTTAGATTCAGCTTGTATTATGCATTCTAAGTCATTTTGCCTATGAATTTGGTTTAGCAGTTTTAGGTATTATTGTAGGGTTAACTTAAGCGTACTAGCTCGTTATTAGTTTTGAGTTTTGAAGACCAATTTACCTGGTTTTAGACGGTTGAATTGTTATTTTGTTTTTTAGCATCGCTTTGTTGTTGTAAATGTAGTCTACTTAAAAACTATTCTTAATATTTTTGAATCTAGGTTATTGCGCCTCAAAAGTGTCCTAAATTTTTTACTATAAAGTTGACTGTAGCTACTCAATGTAAAAATCTAAGTACGAGAAATAAAGAACCGGTTAAGAAATGCTTTCTTGTCCAAATCAAAAATCTCTTTCACGCAACACCCGAGTACAGAAAGCGTGAAAACAAACAGACAGTACGTCCATATTATTATCGCTTCATTACCATACGACCACACAAACTTGCACCGCTTGCTGTAGGCGTAACTTTGATAGTATTTTCAAAATAATTTTCCGTCGTATAATATACGTTGGCAGTATGTTGCCTACAGGCTTACCGCCTCACTGAATAAACATTAATTCACGTTCAACTTACGTGCGCTAGGCGGTCGCATTTCGGAGACAGTTGAATTAATGTGGATAAGGAAAGTGTACCCTTAATATTGGTTGAATTATAGGTTTGACGTTTTGTATTTAGATTTAGGTAGGCTTAAGCAATGTGCAACTATATAGGATAAATTCTTAGCTGGGTAAAGTGTTACTAGGTGTTTGTGATATACTCATAAAGACATATCACTAAGGTACTCGAGACATATCATCATCATTATCATCAGCTGGAAGACGTCCACTGTTGTGAAGACTTTATGCACCTCTATACATAAGTACCTACCTATATCTTTACTTGCTCACCCATTGTCTTGTAAACCACCCTTGAACCCTAGTTGGTTATTTGTATTATTCAATGAATAAATAAAATAAATCATTTGGATGATTAAATCTGATCAAATAAATACTTATGTCCACGCATAGTAGGTTATAAAAATAAAAAAATACTTTATTATCAGACCATAGTCTGTACAATATTAACATGCCTGCAAAATTGTTTTAAGGAATTTGTGCGCAATTTGTATGCTGGATAAGTATTTTTTTACACAGACCTGCAAATACAGTCGTATTAACAACTTCAGTCGAACACCGATTGACCAATAACTCAACGTGACAGAAGCCTCTATGGCCACAATTATTTGCTGGTAACAAATACAAATTTATCTGAACAGCTAAAAGGCTTTTAAAGTTTAACCTTTGAAACTAAATACTACAGCTGCTCACACGCATTATAATAATATTCATCACGTATAAAATTACAATCCTTCATTCATTCAGAGGCCTTTGTTTAACAGATGTTGTTGGGTCCTTGAATTATATGCGAATAAGGTCGTGTCGTGAGGTTGTGACCAAACTTAGTAGCCTTATGATATTTGAATTCATACTAAGTATAACTCTCGTGTGATAGATAACATAACTAACGCGCTTGCCTCCTTGTTTTGGCAAATGATAGATTAAAAAAAAAATAAAAAGAACATAAGGTAGGCTCAGCTTTATTGGTTGAGATTACCTACAGGTTCAAAATCAGTGTTTCTGGATTCGAAATTCAAATTCAAAATGTTTTTATTTCACGTAAGCCAGTTACAGGCTTTTATGAAACATCAATTTAGGCACTAGTTGCTTATATTGGTACCTAAAGTTCGAAAAATAAAATTGAGGCATTGAAAACAATAGTTTATTTCACACCAGGAAGGATTGAATATACACATTAGGTACATTATACTCGAGTGGTATCCGGCTTAAAACCGACTACTCCCTTTCCTTCCGTGGGTGTCGTAAGTCCTAAGGGAAAATCCAGAAGATGTGCAGCAGCATCTTCTGGAACTTCACAACCAGTACTACGATCCCCAAGCCGCTTGTCAAGCGTGGGGATTAGGGCACCCCCCCTTTTAAAGGGGAGGATTTTGCTCAACAGTGTAATACTTTTATATAGTTGCCTATAGTAGTCGATGTTTCAGATGCAAAAGTACGTTCTCACGCACTATGTATTTTAGTCTCCTCAAATACACCTAGGCCTACATTTGACGACCTGATTAGCGCAGTGGCTAAGCGATTGGACTGCTGCGCTAAGGGTTGCGGGTTCGATTCCCGCACGGGGCAAAACTTTGTGCGAACCACAGATGTTTGTCCCGAGTCTGGGTGTTTGTGTATGTGAACATTTCATGTTTGTGAAACGCACCTACGATACAGGAGAAATTCCTAGTGTGGGGCGACGTTTTTTAAGAAAACAAAAATATAAGCGGTGCCTGTTACTCACGATAGAAGTAAATAAATAAATAAATAATAAATAAATAAATTCATTTATTCAGGTAATTTTACACCCGTTGCCACATAAATCATAACAATACAAACAATCATGAACAAAATATTAGAATTCAGAAATAATAATGATTATGATAATTATTATATTAAGGAATTAAAAAGACAATACAATTAAATACACAAACATACAATTAAAAGTCAAATTACTATTGAAAATTTAGATAAAATGAATACACATACATACAAATTTATTAAAGTTATTAATTAATTAACATTATTATTATACATAAAATAAACACAATTACTAAAATTTTCTAACCGGCACTGGAACGGTAACATGCCTGCCACAACAATGACGGATATAAGGGCAGTCCAGCCTGTTACCGATCATTGCCAGGATAGCATTGGGGCTGGCCCGCACCCGGCGCACCAGGGATGCGCACCGCTTACGCATCGTAGTGTGAAAACAGTCAGTGCGCGCCATCGCGAACATCCCCGATGCGCTACAGAAACGGGGCAGCCCCAACACCGCCCGGAACGCATTGTTGTACTGGACTCGGAGGGCACTATATGCCCCTGCACTATAGTCAACCCACAGGCTACACGTGTATAGAGATGTGCAGTACGCTCTAAAAAGCGTGTTCTTCACACCTGCCGTACACCGCGAAAAACCTGCGGGCTATCATGTTGGCTCGCACAGACACTGCCCTCCGCTCCCGGTCCATGTCGACATGGTCTTTAAGGCCAATAAAAGCTAAATCTCCAATAAATACCGGTAATTGGGTATTTTTGCTCAATACAAATACATGTCAATAATATATCAGCCAATCTAAATACTCCAGGATTTATTCAGCCTTTAATAAATCTAAGTAGGTGCTAGGTCGACACTAACACTGGCTTAAGGAACAGTTTAAATTGTATTTATGAGTATAGAGCTATGCTCACGTGCGTATTTTATGAGCCAGTTGGTATTAAGTACTAGGTATTGCGCTAAAAGACTGGGTTCCGACTCATACAATTATTATTACGTTAATATACTCATTAGAATTAGAGTCACCGACATAACTCGAAGAATCTACGCATTCGTCCAGCTCTTAGCTGGCGTCATGGGGGAGGAAATGTATCCGCGATGTGTTTTGCATTTTTCAGACGAGCTTGTAGGTATAAACTCGGAATAGTCTGAGTAGTAAAGGCTATAAGCTATATTCAGCGACAAAATGTACTGGCACCTATAAAAACTGATCTCCATCTCTAATGTTACCTACATTTTACGTAAATAAACTATTATTATTATAGTGACGCGTAGACTGGATAGTATCGTATTTTATAACTTGATACGCGATATAGATGTAGAGCCGTTGTCTACAATAAACGAGTGGTCAATTGATGTCTTTAACATTAGGTATTTTATAGCCACCTTAAAATTTACAATTCAACATTTGGGTTAAATTATCTGGTCTAATTTATCTAGGTAGTAAGACCTTGTCTGGACTTTACCAGAGGCCTTGACCCCTCAATTAGTTTCTGTATGCCTTCTCAGAGGTAGTCAGTTAGGAAATCTCCATGCCACCTAGTTTAAAGAAACGTGTAAAAGTGTTTTGTAAAATCTATTTGCAGAAATAAAATCATTTATCATTTACCTATAACTAACTATCTTACCGAGAGGACTCAATACTCATAGCTCAAGACACGAAAGTATTGTTACATTCTACGACTCGAAACAAACCAAAAACGATATCAGTCCTAACAAATCTAGACTTAGGGCATTTCAATAGTACAAATACCTCGTGATAAATGTACAATCAGCCCAGCTAGCCCAACACTTGGGAACAAGCTCAAACAAATAGCTAGCAACGCACGTGCACTTTATTAATTGCCTACAACGTACATACAGATCGTTCGCATTTGTTATTTTCAAGTGTTTTACTACTCCCCTGTATCTAGCCACTTAGCCGTGGGTGTCTGGATTAGAATAATCTTTATTTATTGTCCTTATTCGAAAGTTGGTTAATGTATCGACGCTGGTAAGTTGAGTTATATGGAATAATGTTGTTACTGCAATTGATATTGGAAAATCATAGCGTTATATTTAAAATTAATAGCTGTTTTACCAGTTTCTGATATTATATTGTGATCACTTCGTTTGATGATTAATGAGTGCCATAAGCTGTGGTTTTGCAGGCTGATACAACAAAATAACTCTGACTCTCTTATAAATAGTCAAGTCAATTATATTATAAAATTTAATTTAATTAAGGTAAATTAACCTTTCATCAACCAACTTTACCACTTAATTTGGGGCAAATAGAAAGCTTTCATTAGTAAGTATGACGGATCTTTGGCAACCATAACTAACCAATATATAATATAAAATCATAATAACCAGACAATTCGATACCAAAACATGGCTGTACTTATGATGACATGATTTACTTTGCTTTACTTTGTTAAAAAAAAAACGTCGCCCCACACTAGGAATTTCTCCTGTGTCGTGGGTGCGTTTTACAAACATGAAATGTCACATACACAAACACCCAGACAAAGTTTTGCCCCGTGTGGGAATCGAACCCACAACCCTTAGCGCAGCAGTCCAATCGCTTAGCCACTGCGCTAATCAGGTCGTCGGGCTGTGTTTTGATAACACAATGTGTATTTATTTATTTATTAACCACTTACAGCTATCATCACTTGTACTACTTGCCTAGGGCGTAAAAGGCTTAAGTCTAGGCCAAATATCTAAACTAGAACAAACAACAAAGCCTGGGAGTTTTATTTTCAAAGTCTTCCCAACGACAAGCGGGATACATAAATCCTTCTCAATTGGCAATACAAGTTATAAACCAAAAATTGGTACGCCAGCGTAGTATCCGCTGGGGCCGGAACTTGAGGAGTCTTCAAAACGATTCCGCAGTTTCTCACGATGTACTTATGGGTGTTAACTGGCAACTAATAATGTTGCTTCGTTATACTGATCAGATAACTGATTACTGATAATCGGACCG
The DNA here is from genome assembly GCA_946251915.1 of Abrostola triplasia. Lineage (NCBI taxonomy): Eukaryota > Metazoa > Arthropoda > Insecta > Lepidoptera > Noctuidae > Abrostola > Abrostola triplasia. The sequence goes on from OX276439.1 coordinate 6,596,813, forward strand.
TTTTATAGCTACAATATAATTACTTTGGAAAGACGCCTCTATCTAGCTTTGATTTAAGCAGGCTTAAATGAATGGGTTCTAATTAATTTTATATAAAAACGCTCGTCGTGATGTGGTTATGAGATGAAATATTAATTATATTTAAAGTAGTTGTTTGGAGTTTCGCTTCTTGTTAATAGTGTTAATTTAGGTTAAAAATATGATAGCTATAACATTTTAAATATGTTGTAAATATACTCATCGCTTTCTCATGACTCAGGAAGCATACTACAAAGAGAATATTATTACAAGGTTACATAACAATTACTATAATACTCAGGTCTTGAAAATGATGTACACAATAACCCAGATTCAGTACAATTAGACCACAGCCCCCTTACCATGAACTCTAAAACCAGGACAGTTTACGTTGTGGAAGCGGGACGTCGCAATACACGGCACGTAACGGCGTCTCGCTTCCACATTGTAAACTATCCTGCTTTAAGAGTTCATGGTAAGGGGGCAGATCCTTTAAACATTTCTCACACGGATTGTAGACATTTTTATTTTATATATCGTAAGATCGTATAGCTTTGCTTTGTGTACCAATAAGGTTATATTAAAGTCCATAATAAGCACGCATTACACTTGAGTTCAAAACAAGAACAGAATAAAACCATAAAAACATGTTTAAATAGAAACGCTCGAAATATTAAGTTATTAATTCAAACATCTTTAAGATATTTGTGTAACGACCGATATCCAAATAAAATCCATATCATAAAACAAAAGTAATAACTAATAAACAATTCTATCACTATGGGAATAAGGTCGAATTTATACAAGCAGTTGAGATGAGCTTTCATGCGCGTGATTATTCAATTACACGTAATAACGCGAGTGTATCGAAGCCTATCAATTTGTCAGTCTGTCCGTAACCTCTTTATATGTACATTTTATATTCACTTAAACATTTTGAAAGTAAACTTGTTAATTATGCTCTCATCGATTTTGTGTATGATATTTTATGGTACGGTCTTAATGTGAGCGGGATTTAGATGTATAAAAAATACTCGGCTCTGGAACTTTCTATTGAGTCGTGAACGTTTATCAACTTAAATATGCGAAGGTATATTATAACAGACATAAATAAGTCAAAGTATGTATCAGCAAGACCTAAACAATTGGCAAAAGTCGGAAGAAAAACATAAGAGGGAAATGAGAGACAACCTCCTACTTTAAACACAATCAACCGATTATAACTTAGAAGGTACTAGCACGGGAGGACCCTCCTATTAGGGAGGCCTGCCAACGCTGCGTCTTCCAGTATGCGATATGATCAGCCCACGCGATGGTGGAGCGACGATATCGTCAGATTGCGGGCAACCGGTGGATGAAAATGGCAAGTTGTCGTTCATTGTGGTGTTCTAAGGGAGACTCTAGTCAACAGTGGACGTCTTCCGGCTGATGATGATATACTAGTAGTACTTTTGACTTCAAGATAAGTGTTTAAGAACTAGATGTTAGACACCAAACTACAACATACACTTGATTATTAATTCTTGTCCTTAGGACTTTCCGCTTGGAGTAGAACAACACCTTAAAAATAAACTGGCAACCCGTTGACTGACGTTACAATTTTAACACAATAATTGATGGGAAATCACTCTCAGTAATTTGACGATTAACATTCGTCTGTTAATTAAGATTTTGAAATATTTATTTTATTTTTTGACACATTTCACAACAAAACTTGGTCTTACTACCTGATCTGCCTACCTAAGATAGGTGATATCTACATTGTTCAGTGGGCTTACTATAAATTTATTAGTTCAGTTTATATTCTTCAATGGAATCAAAATTTCTATACCAATAAGGCGTTATTGAAACAGTTCGGCTACAGACGCTAATCTCTTTGCTTTCGTTGTAATTGCTGCCACATTTGCCTTGTAAAATAGTATTAAGTTGTTCGAAATAAACTATTATTATTATTAAAATAAACTATTATTATTATCATTTTGAAACTTACTTTCTGGTCCCCGAACCGCATCTGCCGCCTCGCATTCCTGGCGACGTTCATGCGACAGAGGAATACCCTATCTTCTCCGTCGGTGGGCGCTCGGGAGAGCTCGGTCCTGACCGCCTGCTGGTCCTGTTTGTCGATCACGTCGTACACGCTGTCGCCGTGGATGAGGAGGTCCTCCTGTGAAGAACAGATCAGTTAAATTATGGATGTTTATATAAAAAATACAAAAATGTGGGCTTTGATCAGTAATAATGGCAGTAGAAAGTAGTTCTCTCTTGAAACTGAAGAAAGTGCGTCCATGACCTGTAAACTATAGAAATTAACTGTAATAACAACATATAAACTAAAGTTATCGTATTTGTCAACAGTTTATTTTTGATGAGAAATAAGAACGTTTTAATACTGGTTGGATAGGTAACATCAATCAACAAGAAAAATAGGACAATAATTTAGGAATCAGGCTCTATATTTTGGCCACAGTATCTTAGCTCGGCTAGATAAAACCTAGAAGAACAAAGCTAAAATCACCGTACGTTCATTCATCCACAAAATAATTCTAGACATAGGAAACTAAGAGCGGTGAGGTGGCGGGCCTGCGATTAAAATAATACAGCTTGCGGTCTCGGCACTGATGAAAATGTCGAGGCAATCTCTGTAAGTATACGCCTCTTTAAAAATAAAAGCGTTTGCTTTAAGTTTGCGGCGACGGGTCCGATGGTGACGGTTCCGCAATTAGCATTCCGTGTGCGCTGGGCCCTTTCTTTTGTTTGATAGATGTTTAGCTAGGTTTTTGACTGTTTCTAGAATTGTCTTTCGATTCGATGTGAATTGTTCTGCAGCTGTGATATGTACCAAAACGTTTGTTAGTATAACGATGGATGGATTAGTGGTAAAAGAAGGCCAGTTTTATTTGCTGATATTGTGTTTTACGAAAGACAGTTATTTTTTCTATAATGTTACAATTTTTTTTTAATGTCGCCCCATACTAGTAATTTCTCCTGTGTAGTGGGTGCGTTTCCCATACATGAAATATCACATACACAAGCACCAAGATTCGGGACAAATATCTGTGGTTCGCAGAAATTAAGCGCAGGTCGTCAAAAAATTCGAATTTCATAAAGTAATATTTTTCTTTAATTTTTTCTAAACCTGATAACGATAGTTTTGGACTGGATCAGATCTC